>CAIGQV010017386.1:9055858-9090797 GCA_903798115.1 Danio jaintianensis
GAAGTGAAGTGTAGTGTGGCCAAGTATGGTGTCCCATACTTGGAATTAGAAGGCACATATCCACAACAAAAAAGTAGTTTGTTGACACCATGAATCCGAACTCTGTGTGGAATCATGGTCTTTATTACATCCTATGGGACTCCTACAAAAATTATGTTCATGGATGCGCTAAAGTATTCAAAACATATAATCATGGTAGTATGAAGCAGAGTAAGACTGAAAGCCATTGAAGTGAACGAGGCCGCTTAAGCAAATGCTGATGAGAGATGAGTGTAACACGGCACAAAAACAGCAGAGCTTTTATTATGCCACAATACACCCCTTTCTGTTCTTCTACTCCTGATCACATGGGGAAGAATCAGTGCTGTTTTATCATACTAAATACATTTTACAATCAGAATGAGCTTTATTGCCAGGTATGTTCACACATACGAGGAATTTGTTTTGGTGACAGAGCTTCTACAGTGCAGCAGAATTACAGAGACAGGACAAAAAACAGATAATAAATATATTTTAAAAATAAAAGTAAATAGTGAATGCAAATATACAAATTGACAAGTGTATGTACAGGTATATTACTATATACAACGTTATATGGCAGCTGTTATGTGCAAATTGGCATGTAAAATATGTTGTTAAATAAGTGTTTATGTGTATAAAAAGTGTATAGCAAGTAGTGATGTTTGTTTCATAATTACTATCATCAAGTGTTCATGAGATGGATTGCCTGAGGGAAGAAACTGTTTCTGTGTTGGGCTGTTCTGGTGCACAGTGCTCTGTAGCGTCGACTAGAAGGTAAAAGTTCAAAGAGGCAGTGTGCTGGGTGTGAGGGGTCCAGAGTGATTTTGGTAGCCCTTCTGCTTGCACTGGATAAGTACAGTTCTTGGAGAGTAGGGAGGGTTATACCAGTGATTCGCTCAGCAGTCCGAACTATTTGACGTAGTCTTCGGAGGTCAGACTTCGTAGGTGAGCTAAACCAGACAGTTATTGAAGTGCAGAGGACTGATTCAATGATGGAACTGTAGAACTGTTTCAGCAACTCCTTTGGAAGGTTGAACTTCCTCAGCTGACGAAGGAAGTACAACCTCTGTTGAGCTTTTTTGACAATGGAGTCAATGTGAGTGTCACACTTCAGATCCTGAGAGATGGTGGTGCCCAGGAACCTGAATGACTCCACTGCTGCCACAATGCTGTCCATGATGCTCAGTGGGGGGAGAGCAGGGGGGTTTCTCCTGAAGTCCACTATCATCTCCACTGTTTTGAGCGTGTTCAGCTCCAGGTTGTTGTGACTGCACCAGACAGCCAGCTCCTTAACCTCCTGTCTGTAAGCAGACTCGTCACCGTCCTAAATGAGGCCGATAAATGTGGTGTCGTCTGCAAACTTCAGGAGCTTGACAGAGGGGTTCTTTGAAGTGCAGTCATTCGTGTACAGGGAGAAGAGCAGAGGGGAGAGGACACACCCCTGGGGGCGCCAGTGCGGATTGTGCGGGTACTGGATGAGAATTTTCCCAGCTTCACCAGCTGCTGCCTGTCTGTTAGGAAGCTGTTGATCCACTGACAGACAGAGTTGGGCACTGAGAGCTGAGTTAATTTGGGCAGGAGAAGTTTTGGGATGATAGTGTTAGAAGCCGAGCTGAAGTCAACAAACAAGATCCTCACATAGGTCCCTGGTCTTTAGGGTCCCATTATAATGCTGCTCTATGCATTCTAATAAAACACACAAAATATTAAAGCATCTTTGGTGTTTGCCTGTTTTCAGTAAAACCAAACATAATCAGGGGTGTATGACATCATTAGCATGATGACACGGTCCATGTAAAAAAATAAAAAGCTAATTTCTCTGGTTTCTTCTAAACTTTTGGGATAATGTACATAGTCATAAAAATATATAACACTGTTCTAATGGTTTCGGGATATTTCAATAAACAAAAATCCTACATATTGTGCCTTTAAGTAAAACAAAAGAAGAGTTTTTATTCCTTTTTTTTATCCTATAGCAAAAATAGGATTCCATAGACCACAGAACGTCACAAAAGATTGTAAAATGATTTTAGACTATCATCACAATTTTCTACTCTCACCAGAGTGGGCATCTTATCTGGCTAGCAGCTGCAAGCACATTTGCACACGTTATCGGTGATGCTGGGGCACAGACACAATCCAAGAGTAAACCTAGTTCAGGCAGAACAAATTTAGTGTTTTAGATTGACCAAGAGTTCTGACCTTCCCCTGACATGCTACTGTGTAATGCTGAAACTTGCTGGTATGGAGAAATGGCCAAATAAATGTCAGTATTTTGTATAAATATGAAAAGGCTACAGTCAACATTGCATAATTATTCCATTAATTTATGCATTTTCTCAATGAATGGCACTGTTATTTAGACTGTTATGTATTAAGGGTTGGTTCATTTTTAATGCTATTTTTGAAAAAAATGCCCAGAAATTTTAGTGAAACAGTAATATCATGAAATGTTATTACAGTTTGAAGTAACAGTTTCTTTATTAGTAAAAATATATGGATTTGAAAGCACTTTAAGATTTTAGAAGTCAGTTTTGCCGAACAGTGGCAGCTGTTTTTTCCATATAAAAGCTATTTTAATGTAGCATTCAAGTAAAAAATATACTACAGAAATTGATTAATCAAATGTAAAATTATATTATAATACAAAATATAGAATTTTTACTGTATGAATTATGAGCGCAATCAAATTGTGATATAGATTTATTCAACAGTTCAACAAACAAGAGATTAATATTGAGTGAGTTGAGTTTAAGACATTATTTTCTGTTTATTTTTTCATCCAAAGATAGGTCGATCTGCATTTTCTAATTATGCTCCATATATATGGAACGAGCTTCAAACTATACTAAAGATGGCATCTGTACCATCAATTGCTATGTTTAAAAATATCTGTTTTAAAGTATTTCTATATAGAACATATATAGACATGGAGTTTTAATAATCAATTATGGTTTCTACTATTTCAAGTACCTGTGCGTGTGTTGTTATATGTATTTCTTTTTAACTTTGTCATATGCTCAGGACAAATGCATCTCAATGGGACATTCCTGATTAAATGAGTGCATGTTTAAAAAATTTTAACGGTTTCCTAAAAAGCTGGAGCAGAAAAATGTGCATCTCTGAGCAACACTGCAGAACTAATCATTTGATCCAATGATTCATTCATAAAGACAGTTTCCTATTGTCAGTTTTAGTGCCATATACATTTATCCATGACAGGCCACATATTAGGGTTTCCAAATCTGGAACT
Source organism: Danio jaintianensis (assembly GCA_903798115.1). Classification (NCBI taxonomy): domain Eukaryota; kingdom Metazoa; phylum Chordata; class Actinopteri; order Cypriniformes; family Danionidae; genus Danio; species Danio jaintianensis. The sequence continues at coordinate 9,059,133 of CAIGQV010017386.1, forward strand.
TTCAGTCTAGCTGTGTGTACAGTATGTGTGTGTGTGTGTATGTGTATTCAACAAGACTGGCATTTCGACAATCTCTATACTTACCTCTGATCGAAGTTTCCCTCCTGGAAAAGTTCTGAGGTTTGGGCATCATGGAGGAATCGATCCCAGCACTCCTTTTTAGCCTGGGACAAAGAACGCAACATTTCCCTTGATGTTACTTCGCTTGACTGTCCCTTGATTCTCTTCAGTCGATTTTCTGTGAAGTAGCAAGGTACCATGGCTATTACAAAACAATTCAACATATATTAAATAACAGAGTAATCAGATATAATGTCCTGTACCTAAACCGGCTATGTAAACCTCAGAGTCAGCCATTGGTTCCCATGGGCTGAAGGTAGTATCTCTGGGGGAGTCTGTGTGAGGGTCGCCAGGAGAGGAAGGCTCAAATGAGTCTGTAAACTGTCCTCCATGCTGTTCCCTAGGCTCTGGCAGACTGGAGCAGATCTCTGACCACAGATCACAGCTAGATCGGGCCGCGTGGGTTTCAAAGTCGTCAATCATCACGATTATCCTGATTATTAAAGTACAGATTTAACGCAGAATGTGTTTATTTACAGTTTGCCATTACATGCGTAATAAAAACATAAGATATAAACATTCGTGGATTTAAAATAAAAAAGACATGACAGTCAGGTTTCAGTGGATACATGTAAAGTTGTATTGGCTGATTGTTTTACATGACAAAGTATCAAACCGATTGTTGACATACTAGCTCACATACAAGTCCATTTAATGAAGCTGTATAAAATTACCAGTCGTAGAACGAAAGCGGTGGTGCTTACCTTAAACTACGATGCCCTCAGCGCAACTCAGACCTAAATTCATATATTAAAAGGATAAATAAATACAAGCATTAGCATGTAAAACCCATCCTTCTGCTTTTGCTGCTGAGATGCACGTAACCGGCAGGGATCACTCACCGAATTGGATTGGCTGTTACTCCTGCCAGTCAAAATTTTCGTGAATGTGATTGGTCCAAGTGATATGTTTGGAAACTCGACTTCCGTCTACTCCTTCAGCACGTTGACATCGGGTCGAAATTTACGAGTAAGATTTTTGCTCCGTTTTGACAGTTACGTACTTTTGAGTTATAGTAACCTAACTAGACTTTGCTAGCATTTTAAAACAATCTTATTCAAACTTGTTCTCGATGCGCTGCATAATATTCTTTTTTATTGCTCTGTTTTGTCATGCGTTGAGAAAACTGCGTCCAACGTAAAGCCCAGTTTGTTGCGTATATAGTAATGCACTCTTATTTCACTCTCTATTTGATGTAGGGCGATTTAGGTCCGATTCTCACGTTTGTTGACCAGAATCAAGGACTCATGTTGGACGCATCAGCGGTCTGAGGTCCGACAGCAGGTAGATGCAGATATTAAAAGTATTCAAATGATTCGAACAAACACAATAAAGCTTGCATTTATTTGCAAAAAAAAAACTTATGTACCATGCTGAATAAAAAAGAAAAAAGTGGTGAGCCTACTGTTGGCTTAAATTTATGGATTGAAGACTAGAACAAGTTTATATCTATATCCTACACACTTATATATGTAATACATATACACACGCACACATTCATACAGCTATGAAAAAAAATCCATTACATTAATTGGATTTACTGGATTTATTAGGAATGGGTTTGAGTAAAATGTTAATATTTAGAGCCTTTTCCCCCCTTTAGATTATAACATTTGACCAGAATAACAAATGTTATAATTTGTTGAGATTAAAAAAATCAGGGTTATTTGTACACTAAATAAAAACCTTGCTTATGTCTAAATATTATGTTACAAAACATGGCGCTTTTTATATCATTCCAAAAATAATCTAAATGACATTTAAAAAAAAATTTTTTATAAAGCTGTATATATAAAATATATCTATATCTAATTAGTTTTTCTAATGAAATAATAACTTATGGCAGGTGTATGTTAGAGTAAATTTACATACTGTCCAAACTTGGCAGTTCTTGTGGACTGATCATGAAATCAGAATGTAATTTCTTTTTGCAGGCAGTGCTTATTAGGCAATGCAGTCTGTCCTCAGGCTGGCAGCAGTAGCGGTCCCTATGGGTTTGCTGCTCTCCAGAACCATGGCATGGATGTCTAGTGGCAAAACACATGTAGAGCTCATCACTCGCTTGAGAGGTTAGAAAATATATAGAGATATACTGTATATAGATAAATACTTGTTTTTTTGTAAGATTTCTGTTAGTCTCTCCTAACCAAGGCTGCATTTATTTGGAAGCATCAGTAATGTTGTGATATATTATTTACATGTAAAATAACTGCTTTCTATGTTATTTTGAATTGATGATTTACTGCTTTATTAGTTGCTGAAATCTGGAGTTACTGCTTAAATAATATTTTTAAATAAATTACATTTTCAAATATATTCACATAGAAAACAGCTCATTTATATAATATTTCATGGTATTACTCAGCATATACTATTATTGATCAAATAAATGCTGCGTTGATGAATTTGTATCAAAAAAAGTATAATTTTTTTCAGGTTTTTGACCAGTAATCCTCCAGTTTAGATAGATCGAGCACACAATGTTCACACAATGTAATTGTACATATGTCAATACACACATTGTCATTTCATGGAGTCCCATAGAGTTCAATGTGTCTTTCTGTGACAGATCATGGAGTCATTCGCAGCGACAGAGTGTTTAATGCCATGCTTGCCACTGATCGAGGGATTTATTCCAGAGACCACCCGTACGCTGACTCTCCCCAGTCCATAGGTACTTTTCTTATTTCAGCAAACATATTGCTTTGACTGCATAAAGCAATCTGAAAAGAGTGCACAGCCATTTTTCACTCAAACAGCTTTTTTTATTCTTTGTTTGTGTGTTTTGTGCAAAGGATACAAGGCTACAATCAGTGCCCCTCATATGGTAAGTCAGAAAAACACATCTAAACACATGTTACTGTCCTATTTAATGCATTTTAATGAATGGTTTGTTGTGTAGCATGCACACGCTCTTGAGGTTCTCAGTGATAAGTTAACAGAAGGAGCCTCAGCACTGGATGTGGGTTCTGGAAGTGGATATCTCACTGCCTGCTTTGCCAGAATGGTGAGTCTTGTTTAAATATATGTTTATTAACAGAGTTGTAGTCATTCGACTTTGTTTTGGTTTCGAACACATGGAGAGTAGCTGCACATTTATGAACCCCTATTTTAGAAATAATCACCTCATCTCCAGGTATGAAGACAGTGTAGTGTAAATTTAAAATAAAGAAAAACAATATTCAAGTTCCCGCTGCGAATAATCAGAAAAAGATGGAAATACAGTACTGCACTCAAATGAACCAGAGTTCAAAATAATAATAGTCAAGACACAAATATAACTGTATTACAGAATTAAGTATAATCTAATTCCATCTCATTTTTTAAAGTGACAGTTTTATTTAAGTATATATAATAATGCAATTAAATGTACTAAAGTGAATTTATTTACATAGTAAGCATATTTAAATGCAATGTAAGAGTCTACTTTTTGTTTCAAATTCAGTTTATCTTTCAGCATAACAGATAAAAATATGATCCTTGTTCTACCTATTCCTGACAAATCATAAATATATAAACATTTATTATACATTTATGTAGGGGACTTCTGTAAAACATGTTATAGATCATATCATAGCCATAGTCATTGTTTTTGCTCATAGTAAATACACATTTACAAAACAAAAAAGTATGTAAGTAAATAAGTATATCATCATTATATTTTCCTGTGTTTATTTTACAGGTTGGACCCTCTGGAAAAGTAGTGGGAATAGACCACATAGATCAACTGGTGCAGTCCTCTGTGAAAAATGTCCAGGCAGACGACCCAGAATTACTTGCCTCTGGACGAATAAAATTAGTGGGTGAGGGATTAATAAACAAAAATTTTTTTTTCTACATTGACATTGGTTCTGTTCATCTAATTTTGCTGACATTGGTGTTGAAATTACATTTCATTACAAGTGTTTAATGTTTGTGTCCACAGTGGGTGATGGACGGTTTGGATTTCCTGATGAAGCCCCCTATGATGCCATTCACGTTGGAGCAGCTGCTCCTACACTCCCCAAAGCTGTACGCACAGAATGAATCTGATTGAATTCTTGTTCACATACCCTGCGGTTGTCTTATTTAAACCTGTGCATCAACAGCTCCTGGAACAGCTGAAGCCAGGTGGGAGACTTGTTTTGCCTGTGGGCCCAGAGGGTGGAAGCCAGGTTCTGGAGCAGTACGACAGACAAAGCGATGGCACGTTTGTCAGAAAACCTCTGATGGGGGTGGTTTATGTCCCACTGACAGACAAACAACACCAGTGGCCGGGGTATGTTTGAGTTCCCAAGGCAAGACACTGCAGGTGAAGAGGGTGAAAAACAAATAATAATTAACTCATGTTTATCACCAGCCTTACTAAGGTGATTGATTACATTCAATTGGATTGCAAGTTTTCTAAAAAAAAAAATCATGTTTAAATATGCAAACAAGCCATTATTTAAATAAGAATGTGCTTATTTGCATACATTTCTATTTTTTATTAGAGTCAAGGTTTTTACTGAGGGGAATTTAGTAATCTCTTTTTTATCACGCCATATTTCAGAACGTACTACAAACAGCTAGAAAAAAATAAATTATCATTATTATACAGAATATTATTTAGGGAATAAAATGTTGGATATGGGCGGCGCGGTGGCGCAGTGGGTAGCGCTGTCGCTTCACAGCAAGAAGGTCACTGGTTCGAGCCTCGGCTGGGCCAGTTGGCATTTCTGTGTGGAGTTTGCATGTTCTCCCCATGTTCGCATGGGTTTCCTTCGGGTGCTCCAGTTTCCCCCACAAGTCCAAAGACAGGTGAATTGGGTAAGCTAAATTGTCCGTAGTGTATGTGTGTGAATGGTGATGGGTTGCAGCTGGAAGGGCATCCGCTGCGTAAAACAAATGCTGGATAAGTTGGCGGTCATTCCGCTGTGGCGACCCCAGATTAATAAAGTGACTAAGCCGAAAAGAAAATGAAGGAATGAATGAAAATATTGGAGGTTGGAATATTGAAAGGTTTCCGTGGGTCATGGGATTTCTGGAATATCAGAATTTTAAAAAGTCTATTCAAGACATTAAAAGTCAGGGTATTTTATATATTTTAGCTCAAATCATGGAATATCAGGGAATTTCAATAGCTCGCACTTATATATTGCTTGATGCTTTTAGCAGGTCTGGCATGCTGTCCCGGGAGAGAACCCTGAGCTTGGAGAAAATTGAGCACAGGGCTCCCACCTGGTCAGTAAGCATATAAGGGGGTCAGGTAGATCTCGAGAGCTCCCCCTGGTAAAGGGAGGAAAAGGAGGAGATGGGGTGGAAGGGGGGATTCTTCCAAAACGAAGATAAGGTAGTAGGGCGAAATCGGTCTGTTTATTGTAAGCTTGAATCAATCTGATTAGATTATTGCTGATTACAGATGAGGGACCAGCCGCGATCAATCATATCACATGCTCCTCTCGAAATTAGTTTGTAAAACTTCACTTAAAAAAAAGTCCAGATGTTATAAGTCAGGAAATTTGACACATTTTTGCCCAAATCATGGGATATCAGGGATTTGTGTTTGTCATTTTAAATTCCATTTTCTATTTATCAAAATTAAGTTTTAAGTTTTTTGCCTTTTGTTATGTTTAGGCTATTTTTCAATATAATTTGATTCATTTTTCTGCTTGTCAAACGACAATCACTTTAGTCAAATGCCATCACCAGGCTGTTAAAATACTGTTTGCTGCTGTTTATTGTTTGCCTGTTGCACTGTTCATTATAGGTCATGTAAATTCAGCTTTTTAGTAAGTGAATGTCAGGGAACTTGCCATGTAGGTTAGAGTGGGAGCCCCGTTTAATGTATGAACACTTGGTAAAAACCATCAGCATATAGATATGAATTAAACTGTGAAGTTTGTGGTATGTAAATGTGGAGATTTATGTCTCAATCTAAAAAGAAAAATTCTTTTTTTATAAAATTGTACTACAATTGAAATTCACAGACACAAACTGATAAAGTGCGACAAAATTAACAATTAAAAGTGTATTTTGAATGATCCATTGCATAAAGATAAGCCCCAAAGCTCTAAATTGTCAGGTGCATGAAAAATAAAAACTGTGTTTTGCCTGCAGGGTCTGGCTTTCAGAGATGAATGAAAACAGAGTGATGTGTACTTTACTGCAGCTCATCTGAACTGTGTGGCTGTTGATTTGTTTCTCTTTCCAGCGATGAGCTCTGATTGCAGTATGGTTGCCCCTGCAGGAGATGGCGCTGGTGCTGTGGTTCAGAAAGCCTGTAGTGCTGAAGAAAAGCCTCTCATCCCATCTCGCCTGCTGCCTAGAAACACAATAGACAGGATCCTACCGATTCTCGACTTAAAACTGAAGTTCAGATGCAGAGATTTCTAGAAGACTGAAACAAGCTCAGTAGGTGGTGTGTCTCTTCACATAAGTTAACCCTGAGTGAGCAAGAACTTCCATATCTAAGGCTTGTGATCTCAGTATGCTTCATAAGTGGCCCTGTGTTCTGCTTATTCAGCATATTATACAGCAAGAAGCAATGGAAATAGTGTACTGCTGTCATGGTACCTTTTAACGTCTCACTACTAAGTTATATGCCAAGGCTTAAATAAATTGCAAACAAAATAGTTTTAGATATTGGAATTTAAAATTAGTTTAAAAATATATTGTTTTTTCCTTTCTTCTGCGCATGAGTCATATTTTGCTGTTGTCTAATCAGCTGTGTAATTTGATTTAACGTTTTTAATTAAGGACTTTTTTTGTATTGATCTACATGGCAAATGTAGAATGTTAAATATACACAGAATAAATGTAAACATAATACAAAAAATGTGTCTTTTGCTAATTAATATAGGCATCAGTATAGTTTGCCAGGGGATTGTAATATTTTAAATGCCACAGACATCCATATATGTTCATATTGTGTGAGGGACCTTCATCAAACTTAGTTGCTTTTACACAGACCCTACTATGGATAATGTTTACGTTTCTATGCAGTTATGATTTCTGAACAACCATATCAACTTTTTTTTTCAAGAAAGAGAAAATTATATACAACTATTATAATATATAATCATACATTTGTTATATGTAAAAAAAAGAAAAACAGATCCGTAATATATCTAATAAAGATATAATTCAAAATATATAATTAATATATAATTGTATGAATAAAAATTAGTTTGAACTAATCTAAATCTTAGTTTTAAAAAAAATAGACACACACATGTGTATATATGTTTTACTTAATTGGCTTCGGAAAGTGTATAAGATAAAATCCGATGCCACAAATATTTCGCAAACACATGACGTCACAATATGTCATCAACACAAGACGGAAAAGATTCGCTGAATGGCATGGTTCACGTGTGTAAAGGGGAAGATAACACATTTACATGCATTAACGTTAGTTAGATTTGGAAGAAGAGAAAATAGTAAATTTATAAAACTCGTGTGTAGAAACAGAAACGTGAGTGTTGAAACTCAGAGAACGCACCTTTCAGTGCTGAATGTCAGGAGAAACAGCACGCAAGTAAACTCTCCAAAACACCCGGTCAACACACATTTAACACTATACGACATGGACAATAAAGGGGAGGAAGGCAGCGGTGACACGGACAGCGCTGTCAGAACAAACTGCGGGAAACGTAAAAACGAGGAAGCAGACGAGGCTGCAGGACAAGGCAGCGGTAGAAAGCGAAAGCGCGGCGGCGGAAAGCAGCTACGGCCCTGTGAGCGGTACGTGCCTCCCCCGCAGAAGCGCAACACCGGCGTCAGCTTTAGCCAGGAGCACTTCGCGGAAACCTCCTACTATTTTGAAGGCGGTCTGCGAAAAGTGCATCCCTATTATTTTGACTTCAAGTCTTACTGTAAGGGGCGCTGGATTGGTAAAACTCTTCTGGACGTTTTTAAGAAAGAATTTCGGGCGGAATCTTTGGACTACTACAATGCTGCTGCCAAAGAGGGGCGAATTAAACTGAATGAAACCCCTGTGGATGACCTGAACGTGGTATTGAAGGTAAGAGATCACTTGCTTTTTTCTACGCCGCCCTATATGTATGAGCAGGGGAAAGTTACTTTTGAAAGTTACTAGTTGCGTTACTTAATTACTTTTTATGCAAAGTAATGCGTTACGTTACTTTTGCATTACTTTTCCTTACCTTTGCTGAGGCTTGTTTTTGAGTGCATGATTTAACATGACTACATTAATTTAATTCAGCAATTTATTTAAAAAAAAAAAGCTAATCAATTAAAATAAAAAGTAACTCGAATTACATAAACTAACTCAAATATTAGTACTTATTTTTATAAAGCAATGGATTACTTTACTCATTACTTAGAAAAGTAATATTATTACATAACTCTCGTTACCCCAACACTGTTTATGAGTGTAACTTACTGTATAGTAGGAACAAAACTGTAATCATTGAAGTGTTTTTTTTTTTTAACTAGGTACAGTGCAATGGCATTATTCTCACAGCAAATTCAGTCATCGAGTATTAAAAGGCCACTTATTAGAATGAACTAATTACATTCAGAAAAACACCAATAGCCCAATCTAGAGACCAGTCTTGAAAATTACTTTAATGACTTGTTGAATATGAATATCACAGAACTGTAAAGTAGTCTCAAAAAAGCAAAACAGTCAATGATTGCATATTTCTAGCACAACAGAACCTTGTTATTTAAAATGATTTGTTTTAGTTATTTTGTATACACGTTCTCCAAACTGGAAGTGCAACTTATAATTTGTTAATTGTTTTGTGTTTCGTCTAGAACAATGACTTGTTGAGAAACACTGTTCACCGTCATGAGCCTCCGGTATGTGGGCAGTCCTTGGAGCTTCTGGTGGATGATGGTGAAGTGGTGGTGGTCAATAAACCTGCCTCACTGCCTGTACATCCCTGTGGCCGATATCGACACAACACTGTCATCTTCATTCTGGGAAAGGAGAAAGGTCTTGTTGGCCTCCATACTGTTCATCGACTGGACCGCCTCACCTCAGGTGTGCTGTTGTTTGCGCGAACACTCGAGGTCTCCAAAAAACTGGACATGATGGTTCGGGAGAGACAGGTGAGACATACCAAGAAATCTGGAGAGTTCTGTGTTATGTCCTTTACAGTTTGTTCTACATGTATAGTACAAGCATTGTAGAGGATAGTTCACACAAATATTAAACATATTAGTTACTCACTTTCTACTTATGTCAAACCGGTTTGAGGGTCTTTCTTCTGTTGAACACAAGCTAGATTTACTGAAGAATGTTGGGGAAAAATGGCCATTGACTTCCAAAGTATTTTTATTCGTTCTATGAATGTCAATGGCTGCTTTTTGCTAGTATTCTTCAGAATATAAAATATTTTTTGTTTTGTGTTCAACAGAAGAAAGACATTCATAAAAGTGTAGAACTATTTGAGTGAGAGTAAATGGTGAGAAAATTGGGTGAAATATCCTTTTAATGTAACAGCTATACTTTAACTTGCTTTGGAAAATTCTTGACCACAATCTACGTGTCACTTGATGTATTATTTTGCTGTTATGTTTTATTTTTAACATGAATTAAAATAAAATGTTTTAAATGTATTTTATTTGATCATTTTCATCCTTTTAAAGGAAAAAAAATGTAGTCCTCCAATTGAAATGTTTTAATGAAGCAATTTTTTAGTATAAGCACATAACTGTCAATGCGTTTACATTTGGGTGTCGTTAGTTACAGCATTTATTAACTTTCCTTCATGGTAGGTTACAGTTGTGCATTGCTACAGTTGTGCATTGCTACACAGTGCATTAATTGATGTTAACAAATATAGCTTTGTGATTTTAATGATGTATTTAAAAATGCTGAAATCAACTAAAATGAATAATTGCTAAAGAAGAATTGTTAGTTGTAAGTTTTTCGTTAACTAATCTGGTAACTCATGATAATAAATGAGGCCTATTTGTAAAGTGTTAATGTTTGTTCTTAAAATAAGGGGGAATTCAGTTCATTTGCATTTATTCACATAGAATGACTGGAAAAAATCTTGGCATTCTGATATATAAATAATTATTTAGTCAAAAAAAGAGATGTATGCTAAAGGAATTCACAATTAGATCTAAAGCATCATCAAACACGACAGATAAAGACTAAATTTGTTACCACTTTAGTTTGTCAATTTCCACTATTATCTACTGGCTTATTATCTGCCTATTATTAAGATATTCGCTGTTTGTTAATATTTATAAAGTAATTTCCTTGAAAGTGACAGAATGTTTAATTCCTCCTGATGACCTGAAACCTACAATTAATTTGTATATAAACGAAACATGGCAAAGGGAATGGGACAACTGCATAAATAATAAATTACATGAACTTAACCCGAAAATAAATGAAAGACACTTTGCAAATTATAATTTTGAGACCAGGCATGAACAAACTGTCTATGATATACATATTTTTTATGTATATCCATTTTGCCATGAAATAGCCATAAGTTGCTGATGTGGCATTAAATAAAAATAAATAAATAAATATTTATAAAGTATAATCTTATTCTACATGCTTAATTCTACCCAATATCCAAACCCAACTTCTAACTAGTTACTATTAATAAGCAGCAAATTAGTAGTTTATGGATATTAAAGTCTTAGTTAATTGTTTGTTAATAGCGAGAATTGTACCTTAAAATAAAGTGACTTTTTTGTGACTTTAACTATCTTTTCTTCTTTATTTCCCAGTTAGAGAAGGAGTATGTGTGTCGTGTGGAGGGAGAGTTTCCAGAGGCAGAGGTGGTGTGCGAGGAGCCCATCCTGGTGGTGTCTTTTCGGGTAGGTCTCTGTAGGGTTGATCCCAAAGGCAAAGAGTCCCGCACCGTCTTCCAAAGACTGAGCTTCAACGGATGCTCCAGTGTGGTCTGCTGTCGGCCGCTCACAGGACGCACGCACCAGATTCGGGTTCACCTTCAGTTCCTGGGCTTCCCAATCCTCAACGATCCCATCTACGGCTCTTCCGCGTGGGGCCCGAACAGAGCGAAGGGAGGGCTGGTGGGTATGAGCGACGAGGAGCTCCTAGAAGCTCTCATTGAAGAACATCGATCAAAGGAGAGCCTGCACTTGCTGGATTTGCCTGATGAAGAGGTTTCAGGAAAGACAAAGTGCAAGGATGGCGCTCAAGGATGCAACGAGCAAATAACGGTGCTCGAGTCAAGCGGTGGCTCCAGTGAAGTGGCACTGGATGAAGTGAAGGCGGAAAATAGGCAAGATGTTCAGCAGAGCACATCCACATCTGAGTCTGTGGGAGAGAAAAACGGGGCACGTGAAGATAAGGATTTGGCCTCCGATGAAGCCAGCAGAACTACGAGATCGAATGATTTTGTTAGAGATCATTTATGTGGAGAGTGTAAAATTGTCAGGCCTGACCCGACAGAGAAAGAGTTGATTATGTATCTGCATGCATTGCGCTATAAGGGACCTGATTTTGAATACTCTACTCAACTGCCTGACTGGGCTAAAGAAGACTGGATTCAGGATTAAGCTGAAGTCAGATGTGTTCATGCAGTTTTGTTGGCAGACACTACTACACAAGGATCATTCAGTTAGTAAAATATATACAGTGTGAATTGAAAATGATTGAAAATATTTTGGTCAGTACTGTGGCACATTGCTGTGTTTCATCTATTTTTTCAGTTGTTTATATTTGGAGAGGACATTATATCATCTGACATGAATATACAGCAATAAAGTAGACTTTATTATACAAAAATGTGAATACTGTACTGACTGAACTACTAAGGATGTTTTTAAACAATTTTAAGGTTTTTTTTTTTTGTTGTTGCATAAAATAACAAAAAGGTATAACATTTTTTTCAGACGTGTTTTCAATCATTATTAGACACCATAATACAAATGCATTAACTTCAGAAGATTTAAGAAATCAATATTTGGTGGAATGAATCATTTTCAATCGCTACATATGAAAACCTTTTCCCTGACCACCTTAATAAACATTATTGTGTATATATAGTTTATTATATATATATATATATGTAATAATATTATTATTATTTATTATTTTTTTTTTTTTACATTTGTAAGAAATGTTATACATTTTAGCATTTTACTCAAACCCATACCTAATAAATACAGGGAAAATAAAATCTTTTTAAATGGTCTCTTAATTTTTTATGTGCTAATATATTTCCTCTCCCTGCACCATAATGGAGCATTAGAGAGGTTTTTAATTAAATCAACCTATTGTGACCTGAAACCACCATCAAAAGTCAGAGATAAATTACACTGTAACCTCAATAAAAAAATTTTTCTTTTTATTGAACTTCATCATAGTTTATCTTCTGACTTTACACAGAGGCTGCCAACAAACAGTATTTCCACACCAGCAGGTTTTATAATACAGCTGCATCATTTCAGGAAAAGTAAAAACTTTTGGCACAAATCGTTCTTACATTTTGGCACTTTGTATTTTAAGATGGGTTGACAATGTCGATACATCCGCTGGCCTTAATGAAGTAACACTACATCAATCTGAATATAAAGGATGTTCTTTCTAGCAAATGTTTTTCTTTATAACAAATTACGTTTGCTAAAGTTCCAGTTTCATAAAGGAATGACATCTTTGTGCACGTCACAGAACAACTTTTACATACAACATTATGCATTCTACTTAATGCATATCTTTCAAATACATACTGAACAGAGGTAACACTCACAGTCTTATATAGGGTTCAAATGTCATATTGCAGTGATTTATAAATCTCGGGCATTGGTGAAACATCCACACACTGAAGCATCCCAAGTAAAACACACTGCGGTAATTGGCCTACAGTATATTCTGATGGGCAGTCCTTGAGGTATTTTTATGTGTCTGGCAATAATAATATGATGTTTCTGTACAGCTTTGGTGAAAAAATCAGGTTTGAAAATGTAATATTTAACCTTAACATGCAATAGAATGTATTCATGTGTAGAACAGTTATAGCCACAGTAGCAAGCGTGTTTGTGCCAAGTGTTCCTGGCGTAAGGTTAGAGTAAAATTACTGTAATTATGAATAGTAGTGCTTTTCAAGTAAACAATATCTGAAAATTATTTGGAGAACGTTTTTTTTTTGTTATGTTGTTTTTTTTAGTCTACAAAAGAGTAAAGAAATCAATCAATGATTGAGGCCTTTGCAAAAATGATGGTGTTTCGTTGAAAAACTCATGGCTTGGTTGTGTAAAAGAACAGGCACAATTGTTCATTAAGTGTTTGTATGTTTGCAGTTCAAGGCCTCTGAAGATTTTTTTTCAAAGGCTATTATAGGTGCACATTCTGTGTATATATTCACGAGCATGCAAGGAATCATGCTTAAAAAAACAGTTCTCTTCAAAACTTTCTCAGCACTGTGTATAATTCTGTACTATTAACTGGTGTTTGCAAGGCATTGTCTGGTAAGCCTTTTCAGACAGATTCGGAAGTGTAATTTGAGTAGAAATGTTCAGCCCACCATATAAAGTACTGGCCATGCTGTGGATTAGATTTGCTCAGTGTGTTGACAATATTGATCAGCTGCCACCTTCACCTTTTCCTTCCCTTTTTATCCAGACATCAGGCATATCGGGTTTGCTGTTGGGCAGTATCACTGGCACATCACTTTGAGCTGTCCTCACCCTACCAGATCCCAGAGATGCAAGGTCATATACAGTCTCCTTCAAGGACAGATGTAAAGTGTCCCTCTTGCCATTAAGGTGGCCAGGTTGAAAATCATCCTCGATGTTAACAGCTTGAGGAATAGCAGGTTCTACCTCAGTTAAGCAGGTGTCGTTGGATTCTTCAAGTCCCTCTATGGAGCTTTGAGACTGACATGACAACAGTCGTTTGTGTATGTGGTCATCCATTGAGAGTGACCTTTCATTGACAGTGTCTGTAGTCTGAGTGATCATGATTTCATCCATGCTCGAGGAAGACGATAGAGACACGTTCCAAAGTTGAAGCCCACCGCTTGACTGACCTCTGCATTTCTTGCACAAAACCTTCTCTTTACATGCATCTTGTGGAAGACGCAACATGTTCTCTTTGTATGGTGATGAGGTCTGGAGCGCTGGAGGTGGGTTGCACCCCTTAAGGTGCCTGCTACACATTTCTGTGCTGTCAGCCTCAATGCTGACTCGATCATAATCTTGCTTTGGACTAAGGCCACAGAACTGAATGTCATCAGAAAGGACAGAAGGTCTGTTGGACAGCTTGCTGGTGCAAGTGCTGTTCTCGAAGCTGTCACTCAACTGGCAAGCAAGTGGCTGAAGCTCATACTGTTCTGGTTCCCGTCCTCCGACTGGTTGTCGCTTTCTGTGATGCTGTTGATTGGGGCAAAGGAAGCCTTCGTTTTCTTTATTAAAACTTCTTCGAATGCGAGAACCTTTGCCACAGCCGAATGCCCCATTAGCTGCAGGATTGGTGGTCCCAGGTTCTGTTGCTGAACAGGACGACAGTATATTTTCAGTGGACTGCTGTGTAACACAGGGTAGGATTATTCTCCCACAGTTATTCTGGGGGCCAAAGAAGCAGCACAGCGACTGGAAGAAGAATGTAGCAAAGCCACATGCAACACACTTCACAAGCAGGAGGAAGATCCCAAGCTTTCTGAAAAGCAATGCAGTTGCTGGTAACATAATAATGCCCACACAAAAATACGCCCCAGCACCTGTAGCTACCGGGCAACCCATTCTCTTGAGGGAATGTGCAACTCTGCCAAGTCTGTCGCTGTGTGGGGCCAGGTTGTATGAAATACAATAATTGGCTACAAAGTCAACAGAGAGACCTGCGGCTGCTGAAATGAAGAGTGCTTCCACACCATTTAACTGCCATTCTAAAAGCACAAGGAGACCAACAGTAGCAAACACACTTCCTGCCACCGCAATGGACACGTACACACTTAATGGAATATTCCACGTTGTAAGTAAGAGCAGTGCAAATGTTAGAGCTACTGAAAAACCTGCCACCTCCAGAGTCTCAGAACTCAAGCATTGCTGGAGATCATATAAGCCTAGCTGACTTACAAACCATCCTCTCTGAAGTCCAGCTGGAGCTTTAGAGATTTCGTTATTAAACCAGGATAAGATCTCTTGGTAAAACTGTGACATTCTGCTGTAGTTGAAGCTATAAAGTTGTACGGTCTTGAATGTTACCACAAGAGCAGTGATTCGACCCTCTGAATCAAACCGTAAGCCTCCAGCACTGGATAAGCGCCCCTCTGCATGCTGCTCCGCCACCATCATGCTAAGGCACTGCTCAAAAACACTTGGTGGGTAAGGAAAAGGAATATTATTGCAGCAGAAGCTAAATGCATCCTCACTTTCAGAACAGCGACGTATGGAAACCCAGTGAATCAGATGTTCAACAAAACACACATTGTCTTCTGCTGTATCTTGTTCAGCTGACAATGGAGAATAGAAGGTCTGGTTTTGAATTTTTTCACACAGATCCCGCAACCACAGCTGGGCTTTCAGACTGCTCATATTGAACCCTGGATCAACAGATAAAGATCCATTACTTTTTGGATCAAAGTGGTCTCCATTGTCTGATGGGATAATGCCCCAAATTAAAGTCAGTGTCATGGGTTCATCTTCGCCCTCTTTCATTCGCTCAAACATGAACTGGTGACGATATTCAGCATCGTATCTCTCAAAGGGATGGCTTGAACGGAACAGCTGAGTTGTCCTGCTGTCTGAAGTTGGCAGTTTCATCCCAGGGTCAATGCATGATATGTATGTTCCACCGGCTGCGAGCACCGCAAACCAACAAATCCATATATATCGGAATTTCACCACTCCACAAGGCAGGATCTTTAAAAACAGCAGGTTCGATGTGTCTGAAAACCCTCGACCCAATGTCCGAAGCTTCTGTCTAAAGGTAAACAGACAGCGCTTTCTTGAACTTGTCTCCCAGAATCCACCTGTATTTTTCGAGCAACAGGGCTTCCATGCTGATTTTCCGACAGGATTTGAAGACAGCACAGCATAGCGTTCTTGCAAAATCACGGTGCACGGAAGCCAAACGAGAGCAAATAATGTGTTGATTAATGAGGCACTGCCAAGATAAACAGCGTAGCATCTGACGGCAGTGATGCTGCTTATGTAGCCCGAGTAAAATGTGATGCTAGATGTCAGACCTGACACTATTATCAAATATCCCATTTCCTGTAAAACCCGGTTCATCCTCTTCTCGGGTACAGCTGGAGGGTTGTGGCTTAGCTGTAGTTTCCAGAAGTCAACGAAAGTTAAGGCTTGATTTAGACAACTCCCCAAAAGCACAAAGACTGCTGCAAGATTGAGAAGTGGAAAAAATGTCAAGCGGAATGCAACTTTGTAGAAAAAATATGAGGTGGAAAGTGATAATATGACAGCAACCAGTGACATCGCTGCTATAAATAGTGATTTCAGATACAGTCCTATTGTGATTAAAAGTGCAAGAGCTGCAAGAACAGGATAGATGGAATCCCTTGCCAAGTAATACTTAAAAAGTTTTTGTTTAATCCCCAGATCCATTCCTGTTATGGTGGTGTTGTTGTATGTGAGCTTGTGACCCTCTAGATGGTCCAGATAAATGTTCATCAATGAATCACCCTTTTCCACTGGTAGAAATACAATGCTGTATTTTAGGGACGGGACCTTGTATTCAACAGTCTGTGGCCCTAGGAAATCTTTGTCCACAAGGTAATGAAGAATCTGGAAGATGCTTGATAGTTTACATCGATGTGGGACGGATGCACATCGGCCGAACTTACAACTCTCAGTGCAAGATGCAACCAGGCGTCCATCATGGTAGTAAGGGGCACAGAATCTGAGCAGGCCAAGGCTTTCAGAGACCTGTTGTGGAGTCAGACTAAAGCAGGAAGAAACGTTGTTGAGGACAGCTAAGTAGTTTCCCAGAGACCAACTTGGACAGCACTCATTCTTCACCATGGAGCCGTAGAACTCTGATTTGACCTGGCAAAGTTTATCAAACTGTCCCCCTGAACGGATCTAAAATGAATGATAAAACAGTTACATTTTATTGATTTATTCATCGAATGTATTCTCATATATATCCACCAAAACATGCCTTTAACAATTTAAAGGTGCCAAAGAATGAAACTCTGGATATACTAGGCAATAATAAGCTAAATAATAAGGTTTTTGGTTCATTGTAATGACATACTTTGAACCTCAAACACCATTGCTTCCTCATGTAAATCCTTGAATGTAAAATCCTGGTAAAAAACACAGGCCAATCAGCTGATCATTAATATGCACGGCTGCAGCAGTGTTTGATCGGTCACCTAGTCAGATTACAAGTATGATAATTGTTTCCCCTTATTTTCTAAGTCTTGTTACTAGACAGGCTTTAAGGAACAGTAGGAAGCAGGCAGCCATATATGGCCATGTAGTATGTTATCTCATCTGTTTGCTGCTCGGGAAAGACAGATTCTAACTATATTCAGAGCTACACAAAAGAGGCATAAGGTCTGACTGTATTTTTGTTAGTTTAATGTGTATATTGTGAAATTTGCCACTTATGTTTGTAATGAGGCAACAGACACGTAAACTGCTGAAGAGCAGGAGGAGCAGACTTGTTGTCTGCAGATAGCTCACGTGAACTACATCACATTAGTCCACTTCCTATTCTCCACTTCAGTTTAAATGATTGTCATGTGACAAAGCATCTACTCAGTTTATTCAAATATTTTTTGACAAATGAAGTATGATTATTTTTCACATACATCACGCATCAGTACATCACGCTGTGTCAGCATCAGAGACATCAGAAGCCACGCATAAGACTAGAGTGTATTAATATTCACAACCCTTCCAAATAAGGTAAATTATTGGTTCTAAATGGGCTTGTAAAACAGTTTCTGGAGATTTTTTTGCACTTACCTAAGCCACATACCTTCTGTGTAAATATCAGAGAACAATTTAAACAGTGTAACAGTGCATTCTATGGCACCTTTAAGAATATTATCCCATTTTGGAAGATTATAGTCCTTGGATTACCTGTGTCTGTTCCATCTGGCACATGGAGTAAATAGCCTTTAGACTCCAGAGACTGGCAGAGTTTCCAGAGCGGAAGACCAGCTGAGCATAGCGCTCTCCTGCAGAAGCAGAGATAGAATACAGCATCACATAAAACAACCTGTACTCCATTCACTGATTTATTAGGTTGGTAAATACCTTATGATGCCTTAATAAAATCTTACCTGGGGCATTACAAAAAAAATTGTGCTCCGCGTAATCTCTGTGCAGCATTCTCCTCGATCGCTCTCTGAACTGAGGTTCAGATCTAACTGTGTCCTCTCTGCAAGACAAAAATATATATATTTTTAAATATTAAGAGCATAAACCTTTGGTCAGAGCCCGTGACCATGATTTTGTAACTATTACAGAATGGCAGTTTAAAGTTTTTTACCAGTAGTGTTTTCCTAAGACAAAACCATTAGTTTTCCTAAAACAAACTCAAAGCTAACTTTGTTTTGGCCTTATTTGGTTCCTTTATATTTTTTCATTAAGTATATTGGGGCCTTTATTATCATACAATGACCAGGAATATACCCTGTTGTAGTTTTTTCTGTGAGCTGCCATGGAACTGGGGACAGTGGTTTTCCAGGCCCAGTGTTTTGCTTTAGCCTCATCCAGGTTGCTAGTCGGATACTGATGTCTGTTCCACGCGGTTCAAATCCCTGCGAGATCGGATCAAAGACACAAGAGCGGTGAGCAGAAACTCTTTGATGTCAATATAAAATCGAATTGTAGTCATATAATAGTCCAATTTACAATTCTAATGATGAAAGGCCACCGTTGGTCAATTTATTCTTGGAAATGTATTCAAGCCACACACAAAAAAGGTAGCCTATTTCTGTTTCTGAAAAACATCTGTCACAATTTTAGCATTTTTAAACTTTTCAGTGTTACAATGTATTTTTCCTCAGAGTTGTGGCTATGATCTTCTTTTAAAGTTAACCCTATAATTATATACGGAATTTGTACTAATTTTTACATAATTTTAAGTATGCTCAATTATTTTCCTTTAATTTTTAGTACAAAACAGATGACTTGACATCCAGAATTAAACTTCATTAATTCTCATATATTGCAGACATGGAAATGCTCACCAACAGTGGGTCCGAAAAGTCTGGAAGAGGACCAGTCAAGATCCCAGCGAGAGAACAAGCAAACAGAACCAGTGTGCATGAGATGAGTACAATCATTGGGTACTCCACTATGACCTGGGAATAGCTGTAAAATATAAATGATGTTTAAATGGTCAATTGCTGACTATTCTAATTGCTGTGTGGCACATGGTGGTTCCAGAGTGCTTTTTAGACTTACATTAACAAACCATTAAATCTAATATTGAACATAATTGCAATACTATTCTACTGAAAATAATAATATACTTAAAACAAACCATCTCACCTCCTTGGTATCCTGTGCAGGCCATCATTCCTACTGAGCAGACAGACAGACATATTGAAATGTTTGCACTCAGCCATTTGCATGTTAATTAAAAATGCATTTAGGATAGAAAAAGAGTCTGGACCTCACTGTCACCATGTGGCGCTGTACGGGCTTGTGGTTGCTGCCATCATGAGATCCTTGAAGCCAGTGGCACTGCATTTTATTGTGACACGAAGGCAGGCGCGATGGACTGCAGCTATAGAGAGTCTTAACAGGACTCGCTGCACAGTCTGCTTGATGGAGCGCATTCATTTGACCCGGACAGACATCGCTTTGACTGGACTGCTGGTGGCCACAGCAGGGGCATTTTTTGTGCGGTGGTGAATGATAGGCAGAGCCCTGTGACACTTGACGCTCGAGTTGAGTCGAGGAGTGTGAGTTGAACGGACTGCTGCTCTTGGCTTGGTTTTCCTCTATCTTGTCCGGACACATCGGAGATTCTGTGTTGTCACTGTCTGGAGGACACAACGAAACTTCAGGGATCTCACTGTAAATATAAGTCACATCAAGTCAAATTTATTCCATGTGCCTTACCTGTTAACTGTACTTTTTTAACAATACATTTTAAAGGGGAAAAAACAAGCTGAGTTATAATGTTGAAGTAAAGAAGTCCCATCAGTTTCAATGAACCAGTTGCAATGATTTCAGAACTGCGCTGAATAATGTGTCAGTTGTGCTGATTTAGTTACAAGTTGATTCAATTATCTGGTTGAGCACAAATGTCTTGGAAAATTATTGTTTTATTTGACTGCATTTCAGGACGTAACTTTGTACACTTTAAGAAAGAGTAACAGTTCTATTTAGAACCATGCACCCATGAAGAAGCCTTTAATGTTTTGGTTTATTTGCCACCATTTTTGTTTGTTTGAGCATCTCATTACTGATTTTTTTTTTTTAGCTCAACCATCAACTACACAGCCAGTCAATGCTCTCTCAACAGGTAAATGATTTCTTCTTGAAATGTCTATACATTTTAACCTTCAAATTATAACTGTTTGATTTTTTTATTTTTTTATTTCAGATGCAAATAATCAGGACAAAATCATCCTTGCAGCTCTACTGTGGATTTACTTAATTTACCTGATGAAGGAATTCAAACATAGTTACTATTTTCATACATTTTGGTACGAGCAATGAAAATCATGTCATGATTGTTGTTTAAGTGCTAAATCAGCTCAAAAGAATTGTTGTGTTGTATTATTCTTCTAGTCAGACCACATTATCTACTAACTGCTTACAACAGAATTTTTAAATGGTTTTGATATATAAAAAAGCGAGGGTGGCACAGTGGCTAGCACTGTCGCCTCACAGCAAGAAGGTCGCAAGTCCCAGCTGAGCCAGTTGGCATTTCTGTGTGGAGTTTGCATGTTCTCCCCGTGTTCGCATGGGTTTCCTCCGGGTGCTCCGGTTTCCCCCACAGTCCAAAGACATGCGCTATAGATGAATTGGATAAACTAAATTGGCCGTAGTGTATGAGTGTGTGTGAAATAGAGTGTATGGGTGTTTCCCAGTACTGGGTTGTGGCTGGAAGGGCGTCTGCTGTGTAAAACATATGCTGGAATAGTTGGCAGTTCATTCCACTGTAGCGACCCCTAATAAATAAGTTGAAGGAAAAATGAATGAATGAATATATAAAAACAAGTTCCTATTAAGCATGTAAAACATTATGCTTGTCTTGTTTAGTCTGAACAGTATGCTTTTAGCATTGTTTTAGAGCACTGCTGAGTTGCTGGCAACATACGGCATATTAGATTAGCCACGATGTCTAAAAAAATGTATCAGCGAAATGCTTGAAGGCCCAATTAGGCCACGAAGGAGGGACTCCATCAGCTTACCCTGTCAAGCTCATAAAGAGCCTGTCCAGATGAGAGAAAAAAGGCTCGCTAGTACTTATTACTTTTCTGGAAAGGAATAAATATGACAGTGGGACTGTTTAAAAATGGAATCACTTTGAAGAACCAGAGCTTAGGATTCAGGAATTTTCTTCTCCATTGTTCAGTGTTAATTAAATATATCTGTGCTGAAATGTAATGGTAGACTACCAGTTTTATGTCCAATATTGTGCTAATATATAAACTATTCTTCTGTTTAACCCTGTTTACCACACTTGAACTAAAGCTGGCAGGTTTCATGTGAAAATATGTTTCATCTACACTCCCAAATATTAACAGTGCCTATGAACAATCAAGTTTTGAATTTCTTGGCCTTTAACAAGCTTGTTTTCACTGACAAGTGCTGTTGCTTACTCTCAGTATTACCAAGGTGACAAGCTATGCAAACACTGGTGCACATGACTGCTGGTCAAGTGTTTAAATGTGCTCAAGCAACAAATAAGCTGCCTTGTTTGGTTTCTTTAAATGTGAACTAAATCAGGCAGATTATAACATGCAAGACTGGTCCCATTTAGCCGTTGACATTATAAAAAAAAAAACAAGATAAATCATGTGCAAAGAAAATAAAATCACTTTTGAGCCATTAGTGCTTGAATAAATGCCAAATTTCAACCCTTATGCCAGCTAATATCTTCCTCAATCTAAATGCTTATAATGTTTTTAGACATATTGCCTGCTTGGATATGCCTCCTTTATATATTCACATTTTCAAATGTGCATAGCTTCAGTTCTATGCATTTTAGGCATGCAGATGTGGTCAAGACATTCTGGTAACGTTCAAACTGAGCATCAGAATGGGCAACAAAGGTCAGGGTAGCTGTCCTAGTTTCAAAATTGTTCGAAGCTAATGAGGGAAAAAGTTTATAATTGTGCTGTCCAACAATGGCATTACATTTATCGATAATTGAAAATGAAGATGTTTAATGGTAGAAAGTTTCTTGGAGGACCCTGAAGGTTTGTTATACGTTTATGACAAAACAATTAAAGTCTGCCATGCAACATTATTTTACAGTTACCATTACATAGGTCTTCAAAGCATCACAGATCAGCACCAGTTTATTGTGCAAGTGACAAGACTAGCCCGATAAAATTACTTGTTTTCTGGTTTTGTTGCCAGTTTTGTTTAGCTAACTCATTGGCATCTCATGCAGTGTTGGTTGCTTGGTAACAGACCTGAGAGTGGATTGCTGAACTTGATGAAGACACAATTTAAGATTTCCTAACTAGATATAAGATAAGATTTTTTAAGTTGGGATAAGAATCCAAAATCAACTTACATTTGCTTCTGTAATAGTAATTTGCAAAAACTCCTAATTTAATGTATTGTTTTGAATTTAAGACCTAAGATAAACTTTCTGTAATACAATGGAGCTCCTACCAGCTAAAACTGAGTCTGCAATTAATTCTTGGTCACCAAAAAGCTGTAAGCATATTGCCTGGTCTGATGAGTTTTTTGCCGTTCATTTGGATGAAATGGTCAGAATTTGCATAAATAACATGAAAGCATGGATCCATCCTGAATTGTCTCAATGGATCATGCTGTCGATTGTTTAAAGGAGCAGTGGAGATTTTTTTTGTAGCATTTAAGGCCTTTAGTATCAAAATTTAGCATTATGGCTACTTCCAGTGTACTGGAATTAGACATTTACATTTGACATCCAACGAATTAGCAGCAATTGTGTGATGCTATATCATCATGTTAATAGGAACTAAAATCTCTGAAAAATGTTTCCAGCATCTTCTTAAATCAATGCTATGGCAGTTATGAAGGTAAAAGTGGGTCCAACCAAACTTTGAGCTAGGTGTACGTAATAAACTAGCCAATGAGTGTATATTGACCCGCAATAAAACATGGCAATCTTTGTTATGAATCAGCTGATAAATACAGCTGCAAAAATAGCATCAGGAAATTTGATAATGCAATGTAATGCATCATAAACTTGTTATTGTCAGCAGATATGATGAGTTATTGCTACATTAAAGACTGTGTGCTTTGCCTGAGGTCCTGATGCAGAGTATTATATGTACTGAATTAAACAAATAGTCCTTATTGCTTGGCTTTCTGCAGAATTCCTGCACAGGTTTGCTAATTTTCTACCTTTGACCAAAGATTTAGCAAACTAGGGATCATTTTACAGCGATAGGCATTCACATGGTCAGCTCATGGATTTTGGTTGTGTGCATGCTGGAGATATTTGGAAGGTTTTCAAAAGGAGCACAGGCTCAATTTGATTTGACAGCTCTGCAGCTGGTGTGTTGTGTCAGACGGTCTGCACTGTCAGAACTCAGAAGTGATTGTTGTGGCCTGTCAGACTGTAAGGCCGAAATCCGTTCAGCTGCCGAAAAGGAAAGACACCAGAAATCTTGCACTCATGAGTTTCTGTCCTTAACCCAGTAATGTCTTTGACTGAATTCCAGGGCAAATCTACTCCAGTTTAACAATAGTCAGCTTACATTATGTATAATGGAGCAACTTAATTTGTTTGCTTCTTTCATAGCAAATCGTATGAGCATATGTTGTTGAAATCTAAATAAATAATCTGCAGTAGCATCACTCAGTTTATTTTTGCATTTCCCCCAAGCTTTTTTACACAGTTGATCTTGCATGGTGAAACTTGTGATCTCGAAAAAAAAATGGCTGAAACGTTACAGAAACGGAATTGATTGAACAGATGCCCTCGCAGCATTTCAGTGGATATCAGCCATGTTGGCTGGCAAGCACTGACTAATACCATGTAGTATAATACACCCTGACACTGCATGAAATTTACTTCAGGCCACAAAAATAAAAGAGGTGAATCAAGTGAGACCGATCATAGTCACACCCTATTGCATGCAAAGTTAATTTATACATTATCATTAACTACAATACTATTTTTGCCCCTTTTTGGATATTTAATGTAGTGTGTAATATAGCTCTACACTCCCGTTCACTGAAAAAAAATAATCTCAAATTACATCAGTCAAAGTGATGTTAAGTTTAAATTATCACTTTTTTCTGTTGTTGCTGAAACTTGATTAACTTATTAAAATAGGTTAAACTCCACCTCATGCAACAAAATACTTTGATCAAACTAATGGGAATTAATGGGACCTAACTAATAGGAATTAAACTCCCAATAATAGTAAACATAATCATATTGAACTATGCAGAGTATGCAGACTTCTTCCCAATGCCGACTATTAACAATAATCAGCCATATAAATGTACAACCTCATGAATTAACCCTGCAAATTTATTCTGAAATTTTCCCTCTTTGAATCACTAAACTGTCTTTCAGCAAAGACGCAGCACATTTTTTGATAACCAATTATTGCAAACATTGACATTATTTTTTACATCTTTGACATTTGACATAAGCAGTATAATGTCAAAATAACTTCTAATGTCTTCTAACCAAATAATCAAAATAAAGAACATTGTATTGTAAGCACTAATAAAATTATATGAAAAAAGTCATGACAACAAAAATGCATAAATATGCATTTTAAGTTATCCAATAACAAATATTTAATGAAGATAGGTTTCTGTTTTTGCATGGTATTAACATTGGTTCAAGCGCATTTCTCTTAACCACTTTTATTTGGATTTTGATAAGACCCTTCTTATTCTTATTTTGTCATGCTCTACATCATTTTTGCAAAAGCGCAACTATATAATTTTGATCATAATCCGTGTGTATTGGTTCAATGCGACAAAGTATGAATTCCTTGTTTTTGGTGTGTCTCTTCGCAACACATCCTTTAACAATCACATTTCTTTAATACTGGGAAAGTATAGGTCGTCTTTTGTGGCTGAATGAACAAATACGACTACGTGAATGTTTATGCTCCAAAAATAATCTGATCAAATGTGTTTTCACACTACCTCTGGAAGTGATCAAAAGTGGACAAGCTCAAAGTCTTCACACTTGTTACTGGATTGGCAAAATACATCTTAATATCAGGTGTAAACAGGAACAAGAAAAGAAGTGATGCTGCAATTCATATTATGGGAAGAAATAGTGTTTAGCAGGAGATCTCCTTGAGAACATAAAAACCATTTAAAACACCACAATAGGGGCACTTTAAACAACATTTTGTTCATAAGTTCATAAAAAAGATGATTCGGTGTCGTCTCAATAATGTAATTCTTTACCAAATGATTCAGATTAATGTCGTTGCCACCAGACTGTAACATCTCCCAGGCTTGTTTGTGACAGTTTTGTGAAGACGAAGCACTTGCTGTTGTGTATAGGATACACGCAGCCATTTTAAGCACCATAAACAGCAGATAATAACATGGAACAAAACCTTTGATTAACAAATCAAAGGCTGGTAAGAAGGGCCCATGTGTGCGGATCGCTTTGGAATTTAAAGACAAGGCTTCTCCTGAGAGGGTCACACTCAAACATGAGTCACTGCAGCTTCAGCTGGATCTTCTCCACCAAAGCTGAAGAACGCATCTCACCATCTGCTCCCTGTTACTTTGATCTACAGACACATTTCATCATTGAAGTTAATTACGGTCGATGTAAGCAGAACAGGGAATCTACACACCTAGTTATGCTGAAGCTAAACGTCTCAGTCAGAGTAACAGATGAGCCGTGTGATTAACTTTTTCAGAATCAATCTTCTAACACCTCCATTTAGAGTCTTACATCGCTGTGTAGTTCATTATTAGAATTACTGCCGACTGAAAGAAACAATCTTGACAAATGAGGATATATAGAACAGAGCTGCTTTCCTTTTGTTGCTGTAGGCTGTCTTCTTTTTTAACAACAAATGCAACTTAACATGGGGTTTGGTCCTAAATATTTATTCATTAATATTGTCATAATAAGCTAATTTAATGTTAAAGGGAAAGTTCTACGTACTCAAGGTTTACTCACCCTCAATTGGTTCCAAACCTTTATTTTGAAGAATGCTGAAAGCCTGTAAACATTGACTTCCATAGTAGGAAAACAAATATGGAATTTAATAGTTAGAGGTTTCTTCAAAATATATTCTTTTATGTTCAACAGAAGAAAGTCGCACTGGTTTGGAACAAGTAAAGGCACAGAATTTTCATTTTTGGGCAGAATATCCCTTTATTATTATTATAAAAAAATAATTATGCTATAATTTTGTGATAAAAACATCAAGATCAGAGGTCACATCAGTGTACACAAACATAATAGCAAAAAATTGAATTGAGTATATATTAATATCTCGACTCAAAACATTACACTGAAGTAGACAGTTGCATATATTGACATGAAAACATTCTCTAGATTTACAGTTTATAGTTATGTGATTGAGTCACGTTTATTTTTTGTTTTTTCCACAAAATACTGATGACGTTTCTTCACATTTTTAAATACTTTCATTCAGAGCATGAAATGATAAGTTAAAATAACAAATGCTTAATCATTTTAGACAACACAATACAAATACCAACTTCAATTTGCAATTTGACCAATGTTTTGACCAATAGATATGTTGACAATGGTCATTTTCTCCACAAAAGATAATAAAGCCCATATTAACATTTAACCCGTTCTAAGTAATTCCAGAGATTTAAGTGGTCATCGTTTTTTTTTCCCATAGCTTTAAATACAGGATATATTAAAGGTGGCATCAAGTCACTTCCATTTCCACTCAGCAGCAGTCATGAAATAGGCTAACTCAGTTTTTATTTTTATTTCTTAAATATAAAGAAAATTTCCCATGTCCTTCTGAACGCCTAGAGTACTGCCGGTCAAATATAAATCCGCATGGATTTCGCCATGAAAATTAATTTATAATGGCCTTTGTGACCCAAAAACATCAACCAAATTAGTTTAATACAAGCGCGAACCCAATGCAATATTTAATAATAATAATAGTAGTAGTACTGTATATTACTCGTGATCTCCTTGTACTTTCAGTCTACCGTTCGGTTTTTGCAGTCCTCGACATACAGTATAGGCTATTTATTTTCGCTTGTAAACATAAGCTCAAATGAAACACCCCTTAAAAGTGACACGTCTGCTATCCCTTTTTATTCGCAAAAACAGCCATTCAAGTGACTATCAAGCACACTTGCCCTAACAATTAGCATTATAATCCCTGTTATCCACATACAGTAGCATAACGTACCTTTGAGGTGCTTCCTGAGAAGGTCCCTCGGTCGTGGATGAATCTGGCATTTCAGCATCCTCGCGCCGTCTGGAAATGGATTCGCTTTCCATGCTGGAGATTGTTTAATATCGGGGTCAGATGTGCAATTGTGTGCAGGGATGCAGCGGATGTGTTGGTGTTGCTGAAGGCAGCTCTGCTTTAGCGAGTGTGTGTGTGTGTGTGTGTGTGTGCGTGCGTGCGTGTGTGTGTGTGGATTCTGCTGCTGACAGTGAGTTGAGCGCGCGCTGTTCGGCAGAGGGTGGTGCTGGAGAACAAAACCACAGCGTCTGAATACTGCAAGGGTGTGTAGCTAAAGACATGTCGAAGTATTATTGTTAAAGATATATATATGACAAGGAGATGCTGCTGAATACAGTGAAATAGGGTTATATGACGGTTTCACAGTGGGTTGTGTTTGACTGTCAAATAAAATGACAGATATAGGCTTGCTGGGGCTGGTTGTCACTAGTACTGTTGAGTAAAAAAAAAATTTTTTTCAAATGTGTGTCTAGTAATGGCTTTGTATGTTAAATGAGTGTTAAACATCTAGTTCAAATCCCCTTTTCAATGAGATCTTTTTAAAAATGTATTCTACAATGACAAACTGTTGTTTTCGCAATAGCTGTTGGGAAAAAACACAAGCAAACAGAGCAAAAATGTATGTATGATGTCAATAGTAATTTTTTCAATAAAGGTAGCATTCCAGAGGACTGTTCTCAGGGCAAGAGTATTTTTTATATAAGCTGATGCATAATTAATAACTAAATAAATAGGCCAGAATAAATAATTACAGTGTACATGTCATTAGCATTAATCCACAAAACTATTTAAAAAAAGGTATAAAAATAAAAAAAACAATAGTATGCTATTTAATAGTATGCTAAGTTGCCAGTCTGACAATTTACCCATAGACATAAAAATTGCTATTGTAATCTTAAACCTCTGAGAATGTTTGGTCATATTTGACAGATTTATTTTTATTTTATTTATTTTTAAGTAATGCAGCTTGGAAAAGCACTTGCTATGTAAATGAATAAAAATATCATTCATTCATTCATTTTCTTTTCGGCTTAGTCCCTTTATTAATCTGGGATCGCCACAGCGGAATGAACCGCCAACTTATCCAGCATATGTTTTACGCAGCGAATGCCCTTCCAGCTGCAACCCATCACTGGGAAACATCCATACACACTCATTCACACACACACTACGGACAATTTAGCCTACCCAATTCACTTATAGTGCATGTCTTTGGACTGTGGGGGAAACCGGAGCACCCGGAGGAAACCCACACGAACACGGGGAGAACATGCAAACTCCACACAGAAATGCCAACTGACCCAGCCGAGGCTTGAACCAGCGACCTTCTTGCTGTGAGGCGATCATGCTACCCACTGCGCCACTGTGATGCCCCAAATAAAAATATTAAACATTTAAAAAGGTCCGGCAATATCTTTTTTTTTAATGAAGTTTTGTCATAATTATTAGAAACATAAGGTGCTGCACCTAAACAAAATCAAGATCATTTATTGAGATATTGATGTAAAATTTGGAACACAACTTGTTTAGATCTATGGCTTTAATTTTCTTGTTTTACAGTTTTATTTTACAGCATGTTTTGAAAATTTTAAATGTTTATTAAAATTTACATTTTCAGAATTATTAGCCCTCCTGAATTATTAGCCCCCTGTATATTTTTTCCCCAATTTGTGTTTAACGGAAAGATTTTTTTTCAACACATTTCTGATGGTTTTAATAACTAATTTCTAATAACTGATTTCTTTTATCTTTGCCATGATGACAGTACAAAATATTTTACTAGATAATTTTCAAGAGACCAGTATTCTGCTTAAAGTGCAATTTAAAGGCTTAACTAGGTTAATTAGAGTAATTAAGCAAGTAATTAGTAATTAGTCAAGTCAGTGTATAACAGTGGTTTGTTTTGTAGACAATCGAAAAAAAATATTGCTTAAGGGGGCTAATAATATTGACCCCTTCTCTGAAAAATTCCTTGCTCTCTAAAACCTAATTTGGAAAGTATTTAGAAAAGAAAAAAATATGTCTATCTGTCTGTCTGTCTATCTATCTATAATATTTTTCCTGACATTTAAAAATTTGTGCAAGTGATCACAGACTGATTGGTGCAGACAAATATAATAAATACAGCAATTCAGATAGTGTTAACAGAACAACTTTATTAATATACAAAGGTTATGTGAGGAGGGCAACATTATTTTCACAGTTTAGGTTTAACACCAGCTGGGCCGTAGGAGAACATCTCACACACCAATTCATAAAAATGAGCTGTTATGTGACTATAATGAGATTCATCACAAATTTAAATAGCGCTGAAGTAATATATTATTTATTATTATGACTAACTATTCTCTGCAGACAGAGTGCCGGAAAAAGACTATTTCTCACATGCTGTGTGTTAACTCCTAGTGCAATCCATTCAGGCATGTTTGCTTCAGATCATGAGTGTTTCAGTAATCTCTAGAGGCACATTTGTCCCAGTGAGAGGTGACGTGAGCTACGTTGTTGTTTTATTTCCTCTGTGTGTATCAAGACAGAAAGATACATTTCCTTAATAAAACAGCAGTGAGAAAAGGCTCCCAGTGGCAAAAGATGTATGTGTAAAACTAAAATTTCTGTGCTGTAGTTTTTATAAAATATGTTTGGTTTCAGAATAATGTGTTGCAAGAGGATAGGACTTGTGTAAGTGTCACTCTCTGTGTTTATGCACATTATTTCAACAATAGTTTAATAGTTATTCAATTTTATTGCAGCCATAGATCACTATATAGTACTATGCACATTAAAGGGATAGTGCACCCAAAACGGAATATTCTGTAATCATTTACCTACCCTTTACTTGTTCCAAACCTGTTTGTGTTACTTTCTTCTGTTTAACGTTAAGGAAGATATTTTTGAAGAAACCTGTAACCATTGATATCTGTATATTTGTTTTTTTTTCTACTATGCAAGTCAATGGTTACAGGTTTTCAGCATTCTTCAAAATATCTTCTTTTGTGTTCAGCAGAAGAAAAAAACTTAGGTTTGGCACCACTTAAGGGAGAATAAAAAATAAATACATTTTGGTGAACTATTACATTAAGTCTCTGTCTTTATAGAAACTTTTAGGATTGTAGTTTCTTTTAAGCCCTTAAATTAATGAGACCCTAATTTATGAAGAGTAATGTCTCTTAGGGGATCACTTGTGACGGGATCACCCAATAATTATGCTTTTGTATTATATGCATTGTTAAATTTGAGATATATCAGTGTATTTTGGTCATGTGAGGTGCATTTTTTTTGCATATAACTAAAATAGCAAACAGCATAACATCCTAATATTGTGCTTTATAATATTGTTGTATACATTATTTACAAAAACATGAACATCTTTATGTTAAAAAACGAGCATGGTATGCCTGTAACACTTTGCCACCACCTAATACATAGGTAAACTCACCTTGCAGAGATTGTATCCAACTAATCTCATCTTCATCTAATATCTAATTATACGAGTGTGTATAAGTAATTTTTCTTCATTAACCCATAATGTCGACTCTAGACTGTTACCCCACTTAAATGATTTTATAACTCAAATGTTTATTACTTGTACGAGCGTTACGTGTCATCCTTCTCTAACACAAGCAGCTCTTTGGCGCCGTCTTGCGACTGTCGTAAAAACAGCAAATAGCCATACACAGTAATGGTGAGAATTGATGGTCAAAAGTCTCGGGTTAAAAAAAATTATATGATAACATCTCTCAGAAAAACATTAAGAGACATAAACTGAATCCGAGAGGGGGGGAACTAAAATAGGCTAGATGTTATCTACGCAAGAATGGCTATAAAATAAACAATCTGGATTGCATATTAATAAGAGTGTAATATTGTTCGGTAATGCAATGGATTTATCTAAGATAATTAACAATTTCTACTTAATTAATGTTTCTTGTTTGATGTATTCATGTATTTATTCAGAAAATAAGAGAGAGATCAATTCGCATCTCAAACATGAACTTTATGCTTTTTATATTTTAAAATGTGTGTGTGTGTGTGTGTGTGTGTGTGTGTGTGTGTGTGTGTGTGT
>CAIGQV010017386.1:9090807-9112366 GCA_903798115.1 Danio jaintianensis
TGTGTGTGTGTGTGTGTGTGTGTGTGTGTGTGTGTGTGTGTGTGTGTTAATGGAGGTTGCATTATGTGGGAGGTGATTATTTGGCCATGAGCAGTAAGATACGCCCACTGGGCGTTACCGCAGCTCACACTTACTACACTAAATTACAGTGCGCACGTACAGTGTGCGCCAGAGTGAAGTATGAACAGAGAGACCCCGTCGGAGTTTGACAGTACAGACACAGAAAGGACCTACACTTAATTTACCATGACTTTCTCAAGGAGTCCGTTTTGCGCTTTCGTCCTGCTTGCTTTGTTGTTTTTGTCTTTAACTGTTGTTGTGAAAAAATGGCACTTCGGTCTCCAGGAGAACGAGCCTTTTGGTGATGCTGCCCGCCCAGATGGTTCAGCTCCACAGCGCGACACATTGCGCCAACAACTTCAAGAAAGACAACAAGAACTTGAGCTCCTGGACATCACTTTTGATAACATTCAAGAACAAGAAGGGTTTATTGAGCCACATTTATCCGCAAACTATATCAATGGGAAAGTAAGTTTGGATAATCCTACTACAGCTGACATTGGTTGTGAAGAACTTAGTGGCATGAAAGCTGTTGACTTTCTTGGTTCAGGTTACACCAAAACGGTGTTAAAAGCAGCACTGCCACGCGGATTATTTGTGGCACTGAAATCTGTAAACCATCAAGGCACTGACATGAGATTATGCATGGATGATTTCCAAGATTCCCTGGGATGCCATGAGTTGGTATCGTTCAAACTGAGAAAGGAGATTGTGTTGTTGCAGAAACTCCAGCACCCTAATATTGTAGAGGTAAAAACAGCCTCCAGTTTGTCTTATTGTTATGTTAAGTATCAGACATGCAAAGGTTAAAAAGTTTACTATATGCCCCAGTTGAACTTGTTGTGCTCTCTCCAGCTGAAAGGTCAATGTCAGGACAGCGCCTTGGTTGGTGGCATCACAGCGGTTCTGGAGCAGGGGATGCCACTTCAGATGATCCAGCTCCTGCAGAGCCCCTGGGAAGAGCGCTTTCGGGTAAGACCACCACCCCCAGGCCTCCTATGGAGTGTTAATCAGAGATTCCCCCACCCACTGTCCCCCCACGGGGCATACCTGAGGTGGGGGTGGATGAAATTCTTCAGCTTTGGCTGGATTAACTGGAGCCCCATCTCCATACCAACTGGGCCTGATCAAATAGTACCGAGGGGACAGATGTCTGTCTCAGATGTCCATCCTTTTACTCTTCTTTACCCTGATCAGTTATCGGCAGCGTTTGATTGAGCGAGGCCATACTGAGTTTCACCAGGCCAGAGAGTGTTTTCTTTCATGTTCACGTTGGTGTGCAAGAAACAGGTGCTGATATTGTGTGCCTTTGATTTTTGATGGCTTCTGATGATGAAAAATGTGTTTAAGCTGAAGGGCTGTAATCGAGTGTCTCTTTGACATTCTTACCTTCTCTGAAATGTCTTAACACTTGGTCGAGAGTTATTCAAAAAGGTGTTTGGTTTCATCCACCTCTGCTTTTGAAGAGCTGCTGTGCCTATATGGTGTATCCGAGTGTAAAGTTGAGGGTGACTTCATATGTTTTTCAGTTTTAATGTATAAAAAATTGTGATGAAGAGTAGCTGCAAAATTAAGGTTTATATTTACGTTCTTTTAAGACATATTAGCTTACTTTAGTGATGGTACAGTAGATATTCAGGTGTAAAACAAAATATAGGTTCACAACATCAACACTAAATCGCTATGTGGTGTTGTTAATATAATTAACAATTAAGTGATTATACAATAATTTTACACGACTTACAAATGAAGATAACAGAACCACTTCAAATAAACTTTTTACATTTCACTTTGTCACTTTAGTCACAAGTTTAGACACTTCACATTAATGTCCATTAGTTAACATTAGTTAATCCATTAACAGTTAGCAAAACATTTGTCAAAGTATTTTTTAATCTTTGTTAATGTTAGTTATATAATAATATTTACAAACAATTGTGTTTGTTAAAATTGAAATTAATATTAACGCAGATGTTAACTAATGTAGGTAACTCATTTGAAGAAATGTAAACTTATTTTGTGTTACCATTAATATTAAATAATAGTATACAATTCATTCATTCATTTTCTTTTCGGCTTAGTCCCTTTATTTATCTGGGGTCGCCACAGCGGAATGAACCGCCAACTTATCCAGCATATGTTTTAACGCAGCGGATGCCCTTCCAGCTGCAACCCATCGCTGGGAAACATCCATACACACTCATTCACACACACATATACTACGGACAATTTAGCCTACCCAATTCACCTATACCACATGTCTTTGGACTTGTGGGGGAAACCGGAGCACCCGGAGGAAACCCACGCGAACACGGGGAGAACATGCAAACTCCACACAGAAACGCCAACTGACCCAGCCGAGCCTCGAACCAGCGACCTTCTTGCTGTGAGGCGAACGTGCTACCCACTGCGCCACCGTGCAGCCCAATAATAGTATAATTATTTACAATTATTGTATATTAGTGTTGTTTATTTAATATAAATATACATAAACATACATTTTATTTGTAAATAAAATCCATAACATGAACTGACTGACAATCACAGGTAAATAATTTTTAAATTTGATAGAAAAAGTCCAGTTTTTATGAACTTTAGATTGTGTTTGTCCCCAGGTCTGTCTTGGTTTAGTGCGACTTCTTCAGTATCTATCTGTCTCACCGCTGGGATCAGTAGCCCTGCTGGATTTCCAGCCTCGACAGTTTGTAATGATGTCTGGAGAACTCAAGTTAACAGACTTGGACGATGCAAGTATTCATGAACCGGCCTGTCAAGAGGACTCCGACTGCCTGCTGCAGTTTCCCCTCCGCAACTTCACCCTGCGATGCTCCCCGTCCCGAACTTGTGAGGGCCTGAACGAGATGAGAAACCTCTACAATGCCTACAGGTGAGCACTTTTATTGTCTGAGCCAGATAATAAAAAAAAGTTGTGTTACAAGAGTCTCAAGTCTCCCCTCATGTGTCTGTTATGATTAATTATCCACCCTGCTGAGTGTCAGGGCAGCAGTTGTAGCATATTGATCTCACGGCATGAGTCGCCACTCTGCTGGATGAATTATATGAAATTCGTTATTTCCCCTACAGGTATTTTTTCACCTACCTGCTGCCTCATCAGGCTCCCCCGCTGCTGAAACCTCTTATTCACCACATAATGAATGCCACGGGTGAGTTTTCATCTTCATGAACTCGACTCGGTTGCCACAGCAAATGCTGCTTTATAATGCAAGCCTAATTTTACATTCTTGTCACAGGGGATTTGAAGCAAAGCATTAATGAAACCCTGATTGCCTTCGAGAAGATTTTACATATATACAAGTCTGGACTGCACCTGGAGAACTTACCGACATCAATAACCAGAGGTAATGCATTGATTTCAGTCATGAATTATACCTCTTAATCTCAAGAAATCAATATCGTCTAAATCTTTTGACTCCTGGTCTTTGTACTATAAAAATATCCTGTAGGTTTTAGGTTTTTTTGTTTGTTTAAAAGCAGCTTAGGGCTGCACGGTGGCGCAGTGGGTAGCACGTTTGCCTCACAGCAAGAAGGTCGCTGGTTCGAGCCTCGGCTGGGTCAGTTGGTGTTTCTGTGTGGAGTTTGCATGTTCTCCCCGTGTTGGCGTGGGTTTCCTCCGGGTGCTCTGGTTTCCCCCACAAGTCCAAAGACATGTGGTATAGGTGAATTGGGTAAGCTAAATTGTCCGTAGTGTATGTGTGTGAATGAGTATGTATGGGTATGGGAGTGATGGGTTGCAGCTGGAAGGGCATCCGCTGCGTAAAACATATGCTGGATAAGTTGGCGGTTTATTCCGCTGTGGCGACCCCAGATTAATAAAGGGACTAAGCCGAAAAGAAAATGAATGAATGAATAAAAGCAGCTTATGTTAAAGCCAATCTGCCCAAACAATTTTATTACATAATAGTGTGTCTAAACAAAAGATTGACGCCTGCTTCTACATCATTGCCTGTTTAGCTCCTCCCATAGATTTGCATATGAATTAAGGATTTTACAAGAGAGACGAGTGCAGGTCTTCGCAGAAACCAAATAAAAAAGTGGAAGTGGAATGATCCTTCCATTAAGAAAGACTGAGTTAGCTTTATTTTTAATCAAGTTCCCGTCCACGGCAGTGAGAACTTCACTTCACTTTGTTCACTTCATTTGACCATGGATTCAATTACAAATGAGGCACAGTTTGAAATTGGATTTGAAACTAAAGTGCCGTTTACACTAATGCCTTTTTGTTCTCAAATGCCGTTTTAGAATGAAAACACTGCTCATCCAGGCGGTTCAGAAAAACAATCTCCCTCCGCACTATACAGCCTAAAACACATGATACGTGACCATTCATTCTTACTGGGCATGTGCCTGTATCTGTACTTGCCATCTACAGTTATGTAATGGTCATATGAGAGGGCCTTGACGAATTAGGGAAGGATATGCAATAGTCCAGAAGACTAGACAGAGAGTAATTGTGGATAGCTGCAACTTCATTT
Source organism: Danio jaintianensis (assembly GCA_903798115.1). NCBI lineage: Eukaryota > Metazoa > Chordata > Actinopteri > Cypriniformes > Danionidae > Danio > Danio jaintianensis. The sequence continues at coordinate 9,095,361 of CAIGQV010017386.1, forward strand.
TCAAAAGTCTATGTTTCAGCCCGTCAATATTGAAAGGATCCCCAGCATTTTCCAACAAAAAAGGGCTGTTTAGTATTTTCAAAATGCTCCGTTTTCACAGGTTGAAGATAAATGTGTTAGTGTAAACAGCATTTTGTCTGCAAATGTCGTCAGTTCTATTGGATCAGTAATGCCATAATTGTCAGTTACTTATTTTATTACATTTTGACTACTGTATCTATGTCTGTTATAACAGATAGTTGGATATTTACTGACTATTTGTCAATTTTTAACCTAAATCACAGCAGCATCCATGCTTGAAGGATGGAAAGATCCTTAATTAGGCCTGACACGATTAGTCAGCAATAAAAAAAAATTGTCGACAAATATTCTTCATATGCGAGTTTCTGCATTATCATGATTTGACCGATGTGGCGATGTAGCGCTAGTGTAATGCAACTCTCCTGATTGCTAAGTTGTGGGAAAATTTGACAGTGTGATTTTCCCCCACCCCTCCCTCGCTGGCCTGTACTAACACTGCACTTTAAATTCAGGGTTGGAGCCCGCTTATGTCATTATGATGTTTTAACTAGTTGCCAAAGCTGAATAATCATTCAAAACCTACTGATTAGTCAAATAAATTATTGATATTTTAATCACTATAATATTTGCTAGATTAATCAATTGTCTAAATGATTATTTGTTGCCGTCCTAATGTAAACTGTCATGCATACATTTAGAAGTTTAACACTTGTTAATTTCTGAAAATGTTACATCTGCAAACTGTTATCCAATCATAATCGAAACAGGGCCTATTACTTCCAAATTATGTTTTCTGATGCCAAAATCTTGATAAGATCAGCAGTGGACCTCGGAGACAAGTACAAAATAAACAAAAGTGGCAGTTCGTGACCCTTTTAACACTTTTCAGCTCCCATTACATTTGTCTTCAATCATGACGGCATTCCAGATATACACAGTGTGTCTCCAGCCGCACCTTCAAGAAGATGTACTTCGCTCATAAAGCGTGTGTAACTCAATCCATCTTCAAGGGCCAGTTTTGCACCCTTCACTCCCGCGCTGTGAGCTTTGACACCCGTAAATCAATCACATGACCACTATAAAGTTGCACAGAGGCATTCAAAGAGGCTCCAAAAAAATCTTCAAATCGTATGTCCGAACAGCTCTCGTAAAAACTCCTTTTCCACTGTTTGTAGATTTTGGCACAGCAGTATGAACTCCTTTTGTTGTCACGCACACATTTAGTAACATGATATTCTGCCACTTTTGCTGCGAGAGGAAACTTTTTTTGCTTTAAGTCATGATAATAATTTACAGATGGGTGTTGAGTGGATCCTGGAATGTTTTTTCCTTTCTTTTGGCAGATTATGCTGTACTGAAAGGAATGAGGAGTGTTGTGAATGTTGAATACAGATGCTGGCCGTCGTACAGACAGCAGGGTTGTGTGTTATCGGTTCACAGCGTCAGAGAAGCGGCGTTCATCTGTAACTCTCATCCACACTGCACCAGCTTCTCGCTCAGCAGCCAAACTACATGGACAGGTCAGTGATTGATTTCCGTTCTTGCATTACATATATATATATATATATATATATATAACTATATATATATATACACATATATATATATATATATAAATATATATTAATAATTTTTTTTTTTTTTTTTTGTTTTACTATAAAAGAGTTTAAGATGCATTAAAGCCATGTGGAGTTCAAAACAGATTTTTTCATAGCAGAAACTATTTTGGTAAAATCTTTGTCTTGTGGTCAAAATACATAAACATCCTTAAAACAGGATCCTTATTTTCATCTTTGCAAGATTTCACTGAAAATGTGTAAAACTATTTTGCTCACAAATTTATTGAAAATGTAATAATTTAATAAAATATATATATAAAAAAAGTTATATTCATATTTATATACATATTGTATATATTTGTATATATACATAGTCAAGCCCAAAATAAAGTTCAGACTTGACTTGACTTGACTGGCGTTGCGATGATTTGTTTTTCTGCGATATGAATATAATTTCACAAAAGATTACCTAAATAACTCTACTTATAAAGAATTCATACATCTGCATAAAACATAATAAACAATTTGCAAGCATTTGATGAATACAATAGAAAACACCAATGTTTTATGGTTTTCTGTGGAACATAAATTCAACATTAATCAAATAACATTGTATTGTCTTCATTGTATAAATACTTAAATACAATTTAGTCATTGTTAAAATGAATGTCTTGTATTAAATTCGCTTGATGTCTTACTCACAGTTCCTTAAAACACATCCAAATGAAAATCTTCATTCACATCAGATCCTGCGATGTGACTATTGCAGATGCGCACATTGCGATATCGAAGCTAAAACGATATATTGCGCAGCCCTAATATATATATATATAAACTGCAAAAAATAAAAAGAAACAAAATTTAATATACAATCTTTAAAAAGAATTCTTAATATTTCATAAAGTTTTTTTTTTCCAATAAACAGCAAATACCAATTAAAAGAATCATTTTCATGGTGTGCGTTTTTTTTTTTAGCATAAATCTAGAAATCCAGATTTCTTTCGATTTACAGTATAATTAAAACAAAGACAACAAACACAGCTTAAATGAAATTTTACTTCCTTTCAAATACAATCTCAGCACAAAATTATCAACATCTCATAAATTTTCTTCCCCAGTAGACCAAAAAAAAACAATTAAAGGTATGATGCTCATGGTGTGTTATTTAAGAAAAAATGTCTTTTATATGGAAAACGGCAGCAATAAATCACCAGAACCACCCCTCTTTGTCAAAACACAGCACAAAAAAAAACTCTGAAACATCAAATAAATGTCTGTGCGATGAGCAGGCCCTTCAATAAACCGCTGTTCGGCATTATAAATCATCAGAGCGCATGACTGTTGTGTCTGTTTGGAAACGGGCCGTGTTTAACCCAAGGGCTCTCTTTGCCTTTACATGTCTGCAGGTCGACTTCTTGCGTCTTTCAGAAGTGGCTTCAGCCATCTGGTTCCAGATGTGAACTCTGCGGTGTACATGAGGCGGGTTAAAGCCTCAGGAGCCGTGCTTTGAGAAGGAGGAAAACGCCAAAAAAGCTGGGGGGTTGGGAGGAGGGAATTGAAGACAAATGAATGTGTTATATTTATAGGCATCTTACTCAATGGCTGTTTGATCTTCCTGCCAATGCTACACGCTGCCAAAAAGCATTTAAAAGGATTTCCCTTCAGGTATAATTAACCTGAAGAAGAAGGAGAAAAAAAAAAACAGGCTTCTTACTTTTCCTCCCGTCTTACGTTTGGCATGGCATGGTCCACTGCGAGGACATTGAGGCTGTTTTTACACTGTCTGAAGCCTGCAGGAGGAGAAAGAAAACAAGCTCTTTCACAGATTTACTTTGATGTTAGTGAGGCTGGAAGTTTGTAGCGTTTTTCTGGATGTGTCGAGAGAGCCGCGTCAATAGGTGGAAAACTGCTGAAACCACAAAAAGAGCTGAGGAATGTTTAGTAGGAGCCATTGTCCTTCATTTGTTAGTTGATTTGTGTCTAGATATGTCAAAAACAGGCTGTACTTCATCCCGTGGGTGTGTCTGTTTTTAGTTCTTTCCGTGAAAGAGAGGTATTATTGGTGTGAATTTGTTTTGCATTCTGTTGTAATATGTTTTAATACAAACTAAGTAATAAAATTAGTTTTTTTTACGTTCTGTCTTTGTGTTTTATTATTAAAGGTGGTGAAATCTAAATTTTCTAGCACACATTGTTATATTTAGGTGAATTAATCCAATTAATCCATGCAAGTTAATCCACTGAAAAAAAAGTTTGTTTTGGTAATCTTCAATCAAAGTTTGACCATTTGCTACAAAATTCTTAACCACGCCCCTCTTACTGTTAGTCTGCTATGAGGGAATGATGTGCAAAAAGAAAGCCCCACCCCCTACTCAATATTCTGTTTCAGTTGGAAGTACAATAACATACTAAAGTAAAAGTCTCAGCAACTTCTGGTTCTCACAGACTTTAAAGAGCAGTGATGGGTAATAAGTGATTACATGTAATCTGGATTACATTCCAAAAAATAAGTACTTGTAATTACTTAGATTACATTCCGTTTTAAAATACTCTTCATTACAGACTACAGTTATTTTTTTTTTAAGAATCGCAATGCATATTCACACATTGACAGTAAATGATGCATAAATTGTTGACAGCTTAAAATGCTTTTAATTACAGATTGCAGTTACTTGTTATGAATTAGATGGTTACATATTCACAGTGGCATTAAATTATATTTCATTTATTTATTTATTTTTAAATATTAGTTTGTGTCTTTTTGTTGTTTAGAAACAATTTCAAACAAAACATTTTATAAAGTGAGGTCAAAAATCATCTAAAAGTAATCCAAAAAATACATTACCTAAAATAAGTAATCTATTAACTGTAAGTGAATGCAGTTTTCATTGTGTAATTTGTAATCAGTAACAGATTATTTGATATGTGTTTATATGTGATTAAAAGCCTAAATCCATTTTCATACAGTATAAAGTGTGCATGACTCTTCAGAAGAGATTAAACTGTTTGATTTGGATTTCTTTATTTTTTAACCACTTCATGAACATATTGAAGTTTGTTCTACATTTTGTTTGATTTAGTTTTTAATACAAAGTAATACAAATGTATTTACAATTGTTATTGACTGTAATCAGATTCAATATTTACTACAGAATTTATTACTGTGGGTTTTAAAATGTTCATAATTAGATTACAGGTACATTTTATGGATTACTTGATTACATATTGACACGGTTCTACTTTTTGTCTTGGCACTTCACAGTCAAATTGATGTATATTTGTTTGTGATCCATGCTTCTCCATTTTTATGGACGGAATAAAATAAAAATATCAACAAATAAGGAAGTTGGGTCAAAAGTAAATCTAAAAGTAATCTAAAAGTAGTGAGAATACATTACCTAAAATAAGTTTATGCTAATCTCCTTGATTCATATGGATTTTTTAAATGTATTTTTTACATTTCTTTTAAAATAGATTTTAAAAGGCATACATTTGTTTGTGATCTGTGCGTATTCATTTATATGGACAAAATAAAATATCAACAAATAAGGAAGTTGGGTCAAAAGTAATTTCAAAGTCATTAAAAGTAGTCAAAACACATTACCTAAAATAAGTTTATGCTAATCATATAAATCCTATGGATTTATTTTTTACATTTCTTTCCGAATGCTTTGGGTTTTGCTTAAATACACTATAAAAAAAACTCAAAATTTCCTCAAATATTTCATTGGCTTTCAGGAGATGAACAAAGGGTTTGAGTAAAGGACTTATTTACACAGTTTATTTAGCACATCAGCTTACTGCTTAATTACATTAACTGAACCTCTTTTTTTTTTTTTTTTTTTTTTTACATTAACCGCATTACATTACCATGTGAATGCAATTGGCGCTGTTTGTTAATTTATTTCTCAGGTGTGAAATCAACTGTCGGTTTTCCCATTCTCCTTCGCTTGCATTTGACCAGCCGTTTCTGACCTCCAAGCACAAAGTTTACACAAAAAACCCTTACCATCGCATGCCAATAAATCACTCGCAGGGTCATTATAGTTTAATTGTTACATGTAAATGCAGCTTGTTTGGGGCCCCTTTCTCATGGAGAAGCCCAAAAACAAAGGCACATTAAGAACAATTAAAGTAAATCTGCTGTTAGCACACGAATGGGGCTGCCATCTGCCCTAGTTAGGGGTTTAGCATTGGTGACTACATAGATATGCACAGATAAGCCCTGCTGTGGTTTCAGTGTTTCATTGTGCCTCCTGCATTCTCCTCCAGCTCCTGGGGTTTGACTGATCTGATAAGATCTTACGCAATTATTTTACATTATCTCAAACACTTGACCTAATGCAGAGTAAATCAGCACTGATGGAATTATACTCTAGTTTACTCACCATGGAAAAAAAAGTGTTGGTGAGGTGATTTATAGGGCAATGATGTGAGGCTCGTGTTTTGTTTTTTGGGTGAAATAAGTTATTATATATTATATTTTTAATAAACTAATTAATATTATTCCATAAACTGCCTTTTCTGTACATCATAATATCTAATGAAATATTATTTACTTCAGCCAAAAATAATTACTATGCAGTTTTGTAAGGATTTAAAAACAATTGTCCACCAAATCAAAATGTTAATAAATATTAAATAATACATAAATGTATGTATATTCATACTAATACTTTTATTCAGAGCAAGAGGTTTTACTTTTATTTGTCAACAAGTTGCTTTTAATTGTTTTATTCATAATGTTTTGTATGATCATTTACTCTGTTATTTATTTTAATATGTACAGGTCAAAAGTATGTTTTTCATTTTTGCAAAAATATATCTGATGTGCTGAACGACAATAGAACATTATTTCACACACATTTTGAGATTTTATTTTCACAAAAGTTAATGAATAAATTAGCCATTGTAGTTTTAATATAAGCTTTCTATGTATATTTAATCTCTTTTAATACAATTCCAATATACACTGTAAAAATATGATATGATTAATTAAATCATGACAACATGTTTTTGTCCATCATAACTTATTTAACTTATTTAATCAAATTATAGTTTCAAATTTAAAAAGTTTTGGGTGAGTTTAAAGTATTTGAAAGGGATAGTTCACCCAAAAATGAAAATGTACTACTTCAAAACATTGGTGTGTTTTTTTATACAGTGGACCATTTCCTCACCCTCAAGTGGTTTCAAACCTTTTTGAGTTTCTTTTTTTCTGTTGAACACAAAAGAGGTTATTTTAAAAACATGTTAGAAACCTGTACCCACTGACTTCCGCAGTAAGAAAAACAAATACTATGGGAGTCAATGGTTACAGGTTTCAAAAACAGAAGTACATGTTATTTTAAAAAACTTGCACATTTTAAAAAAAATCAGAAATCATTTTTTTTTTATTGCAAATATTCTTACTTGTCATTGCCATTAAAGCTATAGCTTAAGCTCCAGTTTGCATCTTCTAGTGTGTTTCTAAAGCACAATGATCACCAAATGGTGTTTGCAACCTTTTATCCCACAATTACGTTTCTGTATTCTGCTGTGTTTTTCTTGGCTTGTGCTTTGACAGGGTAATGGCAGACATAACTTGTGTGGCTGTTTTTGGCTGATCTCACAAAACCATGCATCACAGCACACAGATGGAAACACTACAGCGTTTAAAACACACACTCTGGGCTTTTTGTGAAGCCCTACATATGTTTAACAATGTCCAGAATGAAAGTGAATGTTGGCAGTTTTCTCTCTTTTCCCTTTTTATTTTGTCTTGGCTCAGGATTCGGAGTCTGAATCACAGTTGCATCGCCCACATCGCAGCATAAGTTGGAAAATGTGAATTTTTGCTGTTTGTTTTTAGGATACATAGCGATTCCTGTCATCCTTATGCCAGTGTTTCATACAGAAGCCTTGTGTTCCTGACAGCCGTGCATTTGTGTGGCGTTGAAGTGGATTTTTATTGCGCCCCGCTCTTTCCCTGCCATTTTTTGTTTCTTTAGTTTCCTGTTTCACTCAACTTATTTCTATCACTCTTATTCATGACCTCCATCTGGAAATGATATGTAGCCCAAAAGCAAGCCAGAACTTGCGGTTTAGAATATGTTGCATTTGTGTTTGTAAAGCCGTGAGGAACTTCAGGATTCAGTTCTGTCCTTCCACTTGTGTGTGTAGATTGACTCCGCTAATACAGGATAAGCTTCAGCCGTCATGGTTTTTAGAGTGTACTTTTAAAACCATCTTGATTTTGCCTACGGGCAGCTATTTTTTCTGGTAAAAGTCATTCAAGTTCAATACATGCTTGAATAGGGAGGACTGAAGTGTCAAAACCATTCTTTAAAAATATTTACATTTGAAATCAATATAATAGATAATGATTTAAAGGGTTTAATTTAGTTTTCTTCACATTTTATTGAACATGCATTAATTGCAATTCAAATAAAAGTACATTTGTGAAAACAACTTCCAGATCATATAACATTAAATTAAAATAAAATGAAAAGAAGGAAAAGACCCGAGAGACCTTTATGGTTGTTTTCCTTAAAGGCACAATTTTTTTATTACAATAGCCAAAAACCACTAGAACAGTGTTATATATTTTGCTGACTTATATGTACACACATTTTTCCAAATGTTTTGAAGAATGTTTAAATTCAGAGAAATACGTGTTTTAACTAGTGACATCATGTGTCATCATGTTAATGATGTCATCCAACCTTGATTTCTGGTTTGGTTTTATAGAAATCAGGGAAACACCAAAGACCTTTTAATATGTTGTGTGCTTTATTCGACTGCACAAAGCAGCATTATGCTACAACTCCCATGATTCCACACTCAGTCACAGCGTCAACAATCTACAGTTTTATATCAAATTACATACTGTGCCTTTAAGTGATTTTTATTAAATGTATATTTTCAACGTAAATAGATGTGTTGACCAGTATAAAGCACATGTAATGCAGTTAATTTTAAGGTTTTACTTGTAGTATGTTATTTAATATAGTTTAAAGTGCATCTTCGTCTGCGCCATTAGCCTAGTGGTAAAGTGTGCCGACATATAGCACCATGGTGCTCATGGTGACCCGAGTTTGATTCCTGGCTCCAGGTCCAATGCTGACCCTTCCCTGCTCCCAATGCTTTCCTGTCTGTCATCCACTATCCTATCCCAAAAAAAGGTGAAAAAACCCTTAAAATAATTATATATATATATATTATATATATATAAAAAGTGTCTTCATTGTTGTCATGGAGCAGGCAGAAAACAATGAGCAAATCTCATAGCAGACTTCATTCATTTTCTTTTCGGCTTAGTCCCTTTATTATTCCAGGGTCACCACAGCGGAATGAGCCGCCAACTTAGCCAGCATATGTTTTACACAGCGGATGTCCTTCCAGTTGCAACCCATCACTGGGAAACATCCATACACACTCATTCACTACGTACAATTTTTAGCTTACCCAATTAACCTATACCGCATGTCTTTGGACTTGTGGGGGAAACCGGAGCACCCGGAGGAAACCCACGTGAACACGGGGAGAACATGCAAACTCCACACAGAAACACCAACTGACCCAGCCGAGGCTCGAACCAGCGACCTTCTTGCTGTGAGGCGATTGTGCTACCCACTGCGCCACTGTGTGGCCTGTAGCAGACTTCATTTTCAAAAACAGTAATTCAGAATTAATGTAAGAATCAATCTAACAAAAATTAATATAACAGCTTCATACATGTAAAGACAATACAGAATAAGCTAAGAACAACCAAAGAGAAGGCTACATGAACAACTAAAGGCACAGGTGAGCACAATTAACCAATGAGTAACTATAGAAATCAAATAGCAACTTTTTTTTTTACATTCAAACATGTGAATTAATAAAAACTGGGGGCTTAAATATATGGCTAAATGAGGAACCAAACAGTACACAGGTGTACATAATTAACCAATGCATGATTCAACATGATATCTAAAAGGATAGGTGACCCAAAAATGAAAAATTACTCACTATTTACTACGTGATTCCAAACCACTTGAGTTTCTTTTTTTCTGTCAAACACAAAAGAAGATAATTTGAAGAATGTTAAAAACCAGTAACTTCTGACTTTCGATAGAAGAAAAAACAAATACTATGAAAGTCAATGGTTACCAGTTTCTAACTTTTTTTTTTCCGAAATATCTTTTGTGTTCAACCGAAGAAAGAAACTCAAACTTGTTTGTGACAAGTGAAGGTAGAGTAAATGATGACAGGGTTTTCATTTTTGGGAGAACTCTCCCTTTAAGTTGTAATATTTCTGTAAAAAATATGTTTTCGGGACTGGTTAATGTGTCACCTTTATGTGTTTTGATCTTTTCTCAGATTAAAAAAATCTGAAGTTCACATTATCACGAAACCTTTAATTGACCGCACCTTTCAGGTAATCCCTCGCCCTTTTTGTTCATGCATTTCACATTCAGAAAGACAGCATTTCTTGATATATCAGCTTGTACTCCCACATGCAGAGCTTCACATGCTTTGTGTTTAAAGCAAACGCTTTCTCCTCCTCCTCAAATGCCTTGAAGTCGCTCCACAGTGAGGGTCATCCATCATAGAGGGTCCACAGGTCAGCTTTCGACAATAGTGGACTGACATGGAGCTTCTGTAAATCACTTGGGCTGGCCTGGAGACGCAGACAGATAGCTCTGGATATATGCTAGCAGCTGCTGGAGAAATCAAAGCCTGGAAGCCTTTTGTTTCTGAGGGCTTTCTGATCTGTTTCTCGACATGCTTACTTCATGTCTCTGACTCAGCAGAGATTTTAACTGCGATAAATCATTTGAAGTTGTGGTTCCACATAAAATACAGTTCCCTCCACTAATAATATGAGGAAAGAAAAAAATTGCATTATTGTTTAGCCTTTGTTTTTGTTTTTGCTTAAAGAATTAACAACAACCAAATAAAAATGAATTTGTTGAGTTTTTAAAGATGACAGCTTGATGTCGGGTTTTGGAGACTTTTAGACTAACTTCTGCAGCTGTGATTTGTGGAAATTTTTTTGGCCTCCAAACAATGTGTCTGGACAAGATAGAAACTCGTATTCTTCCGGGCTGATCTGTAACCATTTCAGTTGACTGTAATTACTTACTTATTGAACTGAAATTGACATTTTCAGTGACATTGCTATTTTCTTACTGCATCCCATTTTGTGAAGCTCAACAACAATTTTTTTTGTGGCAAATCACAGCTCATGTTCTTTGGTTTCACCATTGTGATGTTTATTTACTCATATTTTGAATTGTAAAACAATAAGGAGGTCATGGTTTAACCATTTCCTCTTCACCAGTGTACCTAAAATGTAAAATTACAATGGGATTATTCATTCATTCATTTTCTTTTCGGCTTAGTCCCACAATGGGATTATATATAAAATATAAAATATTTTGCTCATGTGAATTCACAGGGATGCCAAGTGTGTGTGTTTATTGTGTGTGCACAGATAAGTACACTGTACCAAATTATTAATTTCAGTGGTATTATTAGTAGTGATAGTATTACCTTGTAGTTCAGTGTTTATATTTGAGAAAAAACTGACAGCTAATGTGTAACTTTTGGGCAGTATCAGATATGAAAGAATAATAATAATTTAAATATATTTTTTAAAAACATTTGAACAAACTGAAACAGTGTGGTGGCAGCCTTTTGATTTTGAATTTTAATACACGCTTTCAATAAAGTGTAAATTTGTTTTAACCAAATCAAATAGTTCAGTAGAAGTATAATATTTTCTACATTTTAAATAAATTGTATTTAATATGAATAAAAATTCATGACAAACTAATTTGAATAATTTAATAAAGATGTTTAAAAATGTAACAAAAATATTTTTGTACATATTTTATTATGTTTAAAAAGATCAATTCAGTTTTAACCATACCAAAATATCAGAAGCAGCCATGACATTATAAAGAACAACTTGAATTCAAATATTTTCAGTTCAAAAGGACAAAACAAATAGCCAACTCATTGACTTATTGCAATAAAGTTGAATGTTTCTTTAATTTAAAGCATTCACAGCACAATGGATAGTTTTAGATAAAATGCTTGAATAAAACAGGATAAGTTTTACAGAATCAAAAGCAAAACTGACATATTTTCATGCACATATCAAATTTCTTCAGATGTTCCTGCTCTATACATTTTCATATTGTTATTGATTTCATCTGTCTGTGATGTAATTTACATTAAATGCAGTTTATCGCTTTGACTAACAAATTTCAGAAAGTACAGCTTGTTTATTCAGCTTGTTTATTCTGCATAAAAACGTTCAGCCGCTGACACAATGTGGTGAGTCTCTACTGTAATTAGCAGATTACCCCAATATCCATAAAACAGTTAAGGAGAATCAGTGAGGAGACTGTTAAATCTGCGACCATTAACACTTCATTAGTCAGCATCATCACAACAGAGACAGTACATTCATCTTAGGAATATTAATTAAATGCAAATCACAGCCAAATGGACTGATGAGTCACAAAACTGTCTCTCTGTCAGTCCTGTTTGGGAAGTTCAGGCCAAACAAGTTTAAAGCAAGACCCTGCCGGTGAACTAATATTTATCATTCATGCTCCCCTGGCTTGTTAATTGCATTAAAATGGAAAACATTATTTGTATTAGAAGTTGTTTAAAAACTAAATATGTAAACAAGGTATTAGGCAACACTTTGAAATAATGGTCCATTAGTTAATGTTAGATGATGTATTTACTAACATGAACAAACAATGAACAATAGATTTATTGCAGTATTTATTCATCTTTGTTAATGTTAGTTAATGAAAATAAAGTTGTTTGTGTTCGTTCATGTTAACTCGCATAAATAAAATGTATTAATACTGTACAAGATTGTTCATACTTAGTTCATGTTAGTTAATACATTAACCAAAGTTCTTGTGTATTATTATTATTATACATATCAGAGTCAAAGGTTTTTACAGAGGAGATTTAAGAGGTAGTCTCTTTTTATCACTTCATAATTCAGAAAAAAATACAGTGAACAGCCAGAAAATTAAGATATGATATTTTTTTTTATATAAAATAATTTACATATAATCAGGAATGTTTGAACGCACCCCTCAGTAAAAACCTTCAGAATATACTGTCGATAAGAATAAAACTGTATTTAAATAATGTATTGCAAAAACCAACTGATAAAGATAAAGTTAAAAGTACATTTTAGATGCTTTATTTCTATTAGACTGAAAAAAAAAACTTTATTTAGAAAGACAAAAAGCACAAAATCTCAAAATTAAAACGTCCAATTAAAAAAAATAAAACAGCCTTTAGCCTTTAGAAACTTGCCTTAAGTCTCATCTGAGGTGTAAAATCCATCTTCTTTTTACGTTGCACTTAATATATAAAGACACAATCTTCAGTCTTGTAAATTCTGTCATGTGTACAGGGCCTCTTTAAACACTATTTAGCGTGACTCTCAGACTTTTTACGATCAATTTGTGATAATGGGCACCAATTTTGTGTTTCGGCGGTACATTAGGGTAGTAAAAGTAATTTTCAGTGATTACTCTGAGAAAACAAGCAGGACTGATCCAAACTCTGCTGTGGGGGTTGAGCTTCTGACATGGGGGTGAAGTTTGGTTTGGAAAGAGCGAGTTTAAGCCCCCCCTGTGCTTTTCTGGAAACAAGGATTCAAGCATTTGGAGGCCTCAAAGGGTCTACAGAAGCCCAGCTGAGAGCCGAGCCAAACACAAGCAATTCAGAGCCACATCAATGACCTTACTATAGGTAACTGGAGACTAAACAATGCTGAAAGAGCACAGAAGCAATAATATGGCTGTTCTGAACAAGACCTGCAGAGGTGTTAATGGAGACCTGAGATTGACCTTCAGTGTTTTGAGAGAAACTCCCCCAAAGCAAACACACAAGTCAAATACTGCCATCGTTTACTGTAACCTACAGTGAACAACGCTCTAAAAGGCAAAATACAAGTGATGATGATGAGTTAGAGGCATATTGGGGGAAAAAAGTCAAAACATCAATTAAAAGATTCCTAATTGTGAAGTTGAACTTGTATTCGATTTTAAACTAAATGCAGCTGTGGGTGGGTTTTTTTTGTGGGTCTTTAGCAGTTTTTGAGAGGTACTTGGGAAGATTTAAATTTTTGCTTTGTGTAAACAGGCCCTTTCAAAGTAAGAAAATCAAGTAATATTAGCAACATGTTATAAATGTTTGTGGAAAGTTGTTTTCTTAAGCGCTGCATTAGGCCTACTTTAATAGCATGCTAACCTTTTATCTATGTCTATGATGCTAACCAGTGGCGGCTGGTCAAACCCCTCCCCCTCCCCACCCAACAAGTTAGCCTCCTTTAACATGCTAACAATAAGTTAAATATATATCACAAATATTAACGTAAAAACAACCAAAGAATGGATGAGGCTGTAACTTAAGCGCCACCTGCCGGTCTGTAACTGTACCAAATCAACCATTGTAAAAGTGTGGTGGCATTATTTGTATTGGTTATACTTTGCAAACAATAATATTTTACAATAATAATTAACAAAATATGTTTGTTTAAATTTTACATTTTCTATTAAACTTTATACAAACTAACATTATAATGTAATACTGATATATTATATATAGATATTATATATAGCCTAGTAACATTAGTAGTAGGCTAATAAAACTATTTGCCATTTTAATGAAGAAAAGCAAAATAAACAAGATATATAAAGAGATATATTTACATAATTATAAATATGTTAAAAATATGTTTTTGTTGTTGTTGTTATCATTATTATTATAATTATATCTTTCTTTCTTTTTTTTCTTTTGCTAACAGTGGTGTGACCACAATGTAATTGCAAATTTTTTTTTTTCAAATAATGTACTAAATATATCAAATAATACATTTGATATAATATATAACTATAAAAAAAGTTTGATTATTTTAAACTATAATTAAATTATAATCGAACTATAAAATATCAAATAACTGTGATTTAAGATTACCTGAAAAATGCTGGGTTGTTTTAACCCAAATTTGGTAAAAATGTAATAATCATTTTAAAAAAATAGCTTGAAACAACTCAGTATTTTAAAAGTGTTTATTGTCTGAATTTGAATCCACATGTGACACTGATATAACAACACAGTCATTGTATTAAACCCACTGTCACAAATGTCTCTCACGCATTGGCATCCACTGGTAAAAACAGAGTTGGACGGGTTCATCTGCTTCAAAATAGCCAGAGTGGAGCATTTGTATCCAGGAATGGAGTCTCTGAGTGTAATGCAGGCCGCTCAGATTAAATGGATCTCCTCCAGAGGCAAGAGGGAGGGTGTAAACATATTTATCCTCCAATAGAGGCCCGGGCCGTGAGTGCTCGATATGCATTCTTTGCATCCCATGGTTCTCAGCAGGACAGAAGCCAAGAGGAGTCTGATGGTGTCCGCAATCTCAAAGAGCTGCTTGTTTCATCCTCACAGATTTCTGTCGGACCTAAAGAGAGATTTTCCACAATGTCAGACTGTGAGGGGCTTCCGATGGGTGAGTATCCAGTGTCAGGGAAATTGGGGTTTATCCTGCTTTTGGCCTGGCTCCACACGGACAGCTCATCCTGCAAATATGTTCTGATATTCTGCTTGATGAGAGTGTAAAGGTTTTGGCCATATAAGGCTGCTCTCAGACTGACCAGAGACTGTCATTTTACTCATATGCTTCAGCTCTGTTGTGAAGTGTGTTATAGTAGATGATTTATCTGGATCATGAACACGGTTATTTATAACAGTGCTGTGATGTCATTGGCGTCTTCATGGCACTTCATTTATAACATGCAAACATAAGAAGGGATCATTTCCTTCACATAAAGAGTCTAGGAAAGTCTGATCACTGGCTGGCTGTCTGTACACTGAAAACAATCAGATATAAATAGACTTCTCCCAGCTGGTGCGAGGAACAGTATTGTTTGTCAGGTGTTTCTACTGCTCAACGCTCTAAAATCTAGAGACAAATAGTTGTTTTTATATTTTTAAAGTTTGATTTTACAATAACAAATGTGTTTTTTAAAACAATATTAATAACCGTTTTCTGAAAGGTTCTTTGAGGATCCTGAAATGGTTCTATAGGCATTGCTGCAAAAACAGTTTTGGAACTTTTATTTTTCATATATTTTGTTTAAAACCAAGTAATAATTATTAAAAATTGTAATAGTGATGTGGATCATAAATTCAATATCTCATTCAATATATTCAGATAGGGGATATCCTCACCTGTATTCTTTATGTTCTGTAGAAAATGACATCATGATTGGTGGGAAACTAGTTACATTTTAAGAAAGTAATTTACCTGTAGAATGTTGGAAGTCTGTGTATTTGTTGGTTGAGCTCCAGAAAATCAGTAATGAGGTGGTTTTGACACTTGTAGATTTGAATAACTAAATAAAATTAACAATTATAATTAAAAAAACAGAAAGAACCATTTCAGTGCGAAAGGCTTCGAGACGATAGTATCTTTTTCATTGCACAAATGGTTCCATTTTTTTTTTTCCAAAAAGTTTCAAACAAAAAAGTTCCTTTAAGAACTATTCAATGAAAGCTTTTTCTTTGTCTATGATGTTCCATAGGCATCACTGCAAAAACTGCATTCTGGAAACCTTTTTTGAAGAGTGAAGCATTGCACTAGGTAATATAACACTGCAATCTGAAGCAAATGCCTGCATTTTGTGGTTTTATATTCAAACTCATATTTAAAAAGCATATTGGTGCTAAATGGCAAATTTGTGTGCTTTTGTTTTGCCTCCAGGTATGAGTATGCTGAATATTTAATCTTTGAAGGTTTATTATTGGAATGAAATCAGTGCATTCTCTTCCAAATCTCTGTGGGTGTTATCAGCAGTCACATGCATATAGCCATTGCTGTTTTGTGTTTGTGTTCGCATATTTGCAAAACATAAGTTTAGAGAAGCGAAAGTGTCTAGACACCATCAGTCAATTTGTTCTGCTATTGTTATATCAGTACTGTTAGAAGAAGATTAATCAGTGATTGTAAGTCTTTGATCATTTGTGCAGCCCACATTAGTGTTTCCCATTTATGTCATAATGTGTAAATGAGTTAATATATCTTCAATTTAAAGTAGCCTGTGCCTAAAGTTTTGTTATTGAATCTCCAGAGAGAAGTTGTGCAGTAATTTCCAGTCATGAGACACATAAACAGATAACCGTGAGCTGTTTACAGTTCTGTACAGATTAATTGGGATGCACTTTGGATTCCCTTTCATAATTGTGAAGAACTTCTTTGTTTAATGAAGCTCAGAGTTTAATGAACCCATTTTGTGTAATTATTGGGCCTCTGTGAAGGAGGCTGTTTATTTTCTATTGACTGAATCTTAATGCTGCAAATGAACTGTGTGTGTGTGTGTGTGTGTGTGTGTGTGTGTGTGTGTGTGTGTG
>CAIGQV010017386.1:9112466-9169255 GCA_903798115.1 Danio jaintianensis
GTGTGTGTGTGTCATTGTGTCTGTCTCTTTGTATGTGCATGTGTGTGTGTCTCACTCTGCGTGTGTGTGTATGTTTCACTCTGTGTGTGTGTTTGTTCATCTGTCTGTCTCTCTGTGTGTGTGTTTGTGTCTTTGTGTGTGTGTGTGTGTGTGTGTGTGTGTGTGTGTGTGTGTGTGTGTGTGTGTGTGTGTGCGTGTGTGTGCAGGCAATGCACTACATAAATGATCTCAAATAACCAGATTTAATATACACTGTGTGTGTAATTTCAAAAGCAATGTAGTCTACTGTATTTTAATGTTGGGACAACTTAATGAAAACATTTGGGTGCAAACTTAATTACTTTTTAATTTATTTTCTATTAATTGGACCGTTGGATTTTTCAACTTAAGTCTTTATTACTGATTTTGTTTTGTCTATTTAATGTTGATGAAATAGCCTATTTTTTACACTTGCCCACAAGTTTCATTGTGCAAAATAAAACATGAATTATAATTACATCAAAACAAGGGAAATGTCTAAAAAATTGTAAGTGTGAAAAATATTTATTTATATTCAAATGTACTTGTTTATTTTTTTTAAAAGGGGCTGTCCCTTAGTTTTGACGTCATTTGCACCACAAACTTTGTGTTGCCCAATAAAGTTATGATTGCTTACTGAAGAGACAAGATTAAACATGACGCGATATCCGTAAAAATGCAAAAAACAATCAAGGTAAGCGGCGTCTCTATATTTATGTCTTAATAGATGAGCAATTTTGTTGCGTGTCATGCTGTATTTATTTTGGATAAATGCTGGTTACTAGCCTTAGCAAGACCACGGGGTCATTTATTTTTTGTTCCGAACATTTTAAATGTCATTTTCTTCACCAGAGAATGCCATCAAAACCACAATGAAGGGAAAGTATTGATGTTGTTTCCACAATTACTAAATGATCTATGGCACTGTTCGTGTTTGTTAGTAGACATAAGCTAGCGACAGTCTGTTGTATTATTTATACTCAGTTTTTTAAAGTCTACAATGTCAAAAGCGTCCATGGGTAAGAAAACATTGATTATTTGTTACTTGACAACAATGCTTGCACTTTTCTCTAATAATGGACTATAACGAAGAAGTTGCTTGCTTGTACTTGCGATAACTAAACCACTAGATGTCGCCAGAACCATTCAAAACAGCAATAGTTTATACCCCCATCTGCTCAAAGGTCAAATAATTAAAAGGAGAGTTATGTGGAGTAATAATAATAGCATTTAAGTTGGGTTTAGTTTAACTGTGTGGCATGCTAATACATGACATGGTTATAGATTATTGTACTCTGTATTATTGTACTATTTCTATTATTGTAGATTTGAATGGCAAGACTGGCCTTAAATAGGACTCTATGTCATTTCTTCTATGGGATCTGACACCTGTGAAGGATTATCAAACATCCAGCAACTTTCTTATTTGCATATTTAGAGAGGCTTGGGCGAAAATTAATCTCATTGTTTTACTGCATCACCCTATAATGTGTTTATGCTGCAAACACATCTTAATCCATATGACATTAAGTCATATGGCATAATTTATGGTTGTCTTTGATGCATTAGGAATTAGTGGAATTTCGGGACGTTTTTTTCCATATTACTTGTGTGTATTTTTATATAATGACTGACTTCCCTGATTGGGTCTGGTATGAGGAGGAGCATCTCCACCAGTAATGCAATAGTGTTGGTCGACACTAAAAGAGTTATTCAAGATAGTATATTGATCGACCAAAGTAATCCTGGCTATCTGAGACTGGTAATGTAATGTCCTAGTAAAAGCAAGCCTTATGCTCCCACATGCTCATGCTTTTGTTATATCCATTAGGATCCTTTTAGAGAAATGTGATTTATGAACCCTTTGTTTTACACTGGTCTCCAATTGGTTGGATCATTGAAGTTCAGATGTAACTGGACATTACAGATATTCTGTAACAATAAAGGTATGCAAGTCTAGATAAAGCTATTAGTATGAAAATATTGTTGCCTCATTCTAAAATAATTAGGAATGCCTGAAAATTGGTATTATATGTAATGGTTGTTTTTTTCATTTATTGAATTGCTTTTTGGAAATGTATTTGTGCATGCTTATTTTATTTTACATTTAGATGATCTTTGCAATTTTACACTCACTAAAGTGAAAAAAGTAATGTTTGGCAAGTATGATTGAACTGAATATGCTTTTAAAACGTATTTATTGTAATGTCTGGATGATGCCTAAAATAAATGTATTTAATTGTATTTTATTTAGTTAATTATTTAATTCTTAAATAAATTAGACATTTAAAGTTATTATTCTTATATTTTGTTAATTGAAGTAAAATAAAATAATAAAATAGAAATATACATATATTGTGCCATTTTTGGGGGGTATACAGTGCTTTGCTCTGATCAAAATAACCTGGACCAAGATATTAATTATTATGACATGCTTAACTTCACCGTATTAGCTTACAACCGATGAAGGTCATTTATAATGACCACAGCAGGTAGAAATATATCCTAAAGGGAAAACTACACAGGTTTTACTTTTAACACCCAGCAGTTATTAATGGCCTGAAACGAACCATATACTATAATTAAAAGCTTATATTGAGGCAATATTATAAATAATGTGATATACAAGAATGTATAAGCCGACCAGTGTTCAGAAAGAGGTCTGCATTGTTATATAGGTCTTTAAAGAGCATCTTGTATGTTCTTCCTAATATAGTAATGGGGGGAGGGGATGGAAGGGGGGTCCGTGTGTTCAGCAGCCACGTCAGATATGATTAATGTTTTTCCTGCTTCACAAGATATGGAGCAGTGCAAGCAGGAGAACATACTCTTATATAATCATAACAGACGAATGAACATTTGAATCACGTATCATACAACTGACATATATTGACTTTTAAGCGAGACACGTGTTTTTTTCATACACCTGTCAGTTTTGAGATTTACAAAAAATCTGTCTAATTGAAAGAACAAAATACACGTTTAAGTGTTACTTTTACCACAGTATTGGTTTGTGTTTGTAGAAAGCAATTATGCCAAATTTTAAAAGCCGTTTTCTCAAAATGAGTCTTTTTGCCTAAATCTCCAGTCTCCACATCAAGAACGGTTACATATACACACACTTTACAGTTTTAGTCATATCTTTGTTTTGAAGTTTTTTACTGAGTAATTTGTTCATAAATAATTTGTTTGATTATAGCATTTTATTTAGCTATTTTATTTTTAAATTGTGAAAATGATTTTTTTATTTTATTTTATGTGGCCTAATGGTTAGCCAGTTGGACTTGTATCCAAAGGTGCAGTTTAGAATGGTACTGTCAGAGATAGTATGTGGCAGGAGGGAATAACCAGTGCTCTCACCATGACTGAGGTTAGAGATCCTGCTCCGGGTGTGTGTGTTAACAGTGTGCGTTCATTGATGTGTTTGTGTGCACTTGGATGGGTTAAATGCAGAGTACAAATTCAGAGTATGGGTCACTACTATAATCGGGCAGGCCACATGTCACTTCACTTTCACATTTACTTTTTTTCACTTTTCTGAATTATGGAGTGATGTAAACTAAATTCCCGAAATAACCTCTGTCGAAATGTTAAGATAATGAAACAAATATGTGACCCTGGACTACAAAACCAGTCTAGTTGGTTAAATAGGCTTTCTACTGATGCATACTTTGTTATGATAGGACAATACTTAGTTGAGATACAACTATTTGGAATCTGAGGGTTCAAAAATATCAGAAAAGTTCAGAAAATCTTGTTGTTTTCCAAGTCAAGAGCTGATGCAAATTAGTAATCAGGAATATAGTAATACAAAATATCTTCATGGAATATGATCTTTACTTAGTATTATAATAATTTTTGGCATAAAAGAATAAAAATAATAATTTTAACTTCAATCAATCAAATGTGAAAGTATGGTAATAACTATTAGATGTTTTTTTTTTTTTTTTTTTTACCCCATTCACGTACAGTGTCTTGCTTTAACAGACACAATGTGTTCATATTTAGTATATTTAACTCTGGAATATTTTATTCTGTTTGGCCACATGATTCATCTTGAAGAGTCATATTTGTGGATTGCAGCTCATGTGCATTATAGGCAGGCCAACGGGATGCTGGAGTGAATTTATGAGTGCTGATGTAAGCTTTAATGACATCATCATCATCATGTGAATGGGAGCAGTAGGGGGTGCACAGTCACGCTCCTCTGTCTCTCTTTCCGCTGCCTTTCTCCATTCGCTTGCCTGTTGGTCCCTCATCCAGAAAACAGGGGCTGTGGAGGCAGGGTCTGGAGCAGGTGGTGGTCCGGGGTTTGAAGAGAGTAACGCCTCGGGGGAGTCTGCATGGCTGGATGCCCCATCCACACCCTCACCAGCTGTGGAACGAATCCAGACTGGCCAAAAGTGGATGGAAAAATTTGGGAAATGTTGAGTGTAGGGTTGAATCTGGGAGAACTAACCTTGTGTTTGTTTGCTGTGAATATTTGTGATAGTTAATATAATGCACTGGTCTTTTTTTTTTTGGAATTGATTTGATGTAGGTGTGGGTGAAATTGACAAAAATTATATCGTAGTTTTTTTTGGATGATGATAATTTGGGATAATTTGCTGAGTGTGTTTTTGTGCTGGTACTTTGGCTGGTTTAGGGCTGTGATGGATAAATAAATATGATACTAAAACTGCTAGTTGGTGGCAACAGGTTCTGTCTTAATGTGTGATATTTTTATATGATTAGTTTAAAATGGCTGATTCGTTTAGAAACAAAGTATGTGCTTGTCTTTATGAATGGATTATTGAATCATAGATTCAAATGATTTTCTCAGGAACAGATTCATTTAGATTGTTTGAAACGTTTTTCATTGGTGAAACTGAAAACAAATCTCCTTAACTTCATGTTTTTTGAACTGCTGTGTAAAAATGACATTTGTGATCTTGGTAGTATTTGTGAATTTATAGATCACAAGATCTTGTGTATATTTGATGTAATATTAGCCAAAAATTCATTGTATAAGTCAAAAAGATTTATTTTAATTTTATGCCAAACATCATTATATTAGAATATCAAATAAAGATCATAAATTGGGTTAATAATATGCATTGCTATATAAGAACTTAATTTGGACAATTTAAATTTGAGGGGATTTTCTCAATATTTAGATTTTTATGCTCTCTTAGAATCCAGATTTTCAAATAGTCATATATCTTGACTGAATATTGTCCTGTCCAGCAAACCACACAAGTGTAAAGCTTGTTTTTATTATAAATCTAAATTTCCTGTTAGTCAAACTTTCTAATAGGCATCATGATAATGCAATATAGCTTCTTTCTAAAAAAACATAGATGCATGCACTGTAAAAATATACATTGATTAACATTGCTTGCGGGTTGCTGGAGAACACTCCCTGTCATTCACCTGAACTACATAACCCATCATGCCTTGCAGTCACACACCGGTGTGGGTCAGCTCTTTATCACACCTCTTTATCACACACACACACACACACACACACACACACACACACACACACACACACACACACACACACACACACACACACACACACACACACACACACACACACAACTGACGCTGTTGAGGACTGATTACTTGGACAATATACACTCCACTCACACACACACAGTTGAGTTCAGTTTAGTTTATTTCAGTGTGGTTAAAATTTCACTGCTGAAAGTCCAAACACTGAAGAGCAAATCCATCGATGCGCAGCTCCACAAGTCCCAAACCAAGCAAGCCTGTGGCGACAGTGGTGAGGAAAAAAAACTTCACCAACTGACGAAGTGAAGGAAAAAAAAAAACCTCGAGATTATATTCTATATATTCTTTATAGTGTATATATATATATATATATATATGTTGTTTATGTTTGTTTTGCCGCCTGCCTCGAACTATTCGCCTGTTACTACTCTTTGGATTATCTGTATGCTACCATCTGCACCTGTATTGAACTGAGCCTGCCTGATGACACTATTAAATTGCATTTGGATCCTACCCCTGTTGTTACATCCATCATTACAGAAACAATAGCAATTTCAAATGGTATACTGCAGTTTTAAGGAGAAAGTCGAGCAGTGTTGACTAATGAAAACTGCATTATAATGGTCCACCACAGGAAGGCTTTAATGTATTTCAGTTTTTTTTTTTGTTTAAACCAAACATAGAATGAAAGTATCTATTGTTCATTGTATTGGTCAGACTTTTTCAGGGATTTATTATTTAATGTGTCCAGTATTCATTACAACTTACTTTAAAAAGATTAAACCATTAAGCTCTTTTTTAATGGTGCCTGGAAGCTGATTTCATTTGGCTCAAAACTTTCCTTTCTGTTAATTCTGCTGAACTTTTTTTTTTTCCACTCATCTGGTACTATTTCACCAGACAAATTAATCATAGTTGTGTATGATGTCATTTAAATGATGTCACCATGGCTTGTCCAGCATTGTTTGACTCATGCTGATGTGAACCGATGATCTTTAGAGCACTTATTAAACACATTGTCTGTGTGCTGTTCTGTAATTTTGTGTCTGGATTTTCAGTTAATTCTGTATATGTGCACAGAGGAATTTGAGAGCTATTTCAATCCCAAAGGCAGATGATCCCTGTTTAGGGGAAAGAATGAATGTGGAATAGAAAATCAGGAACTTGAAAAACCCCAGTAAAATTATAAATACTCATACTGGCGCTTTATTGTTGCAACATAATTAATTATATTATTTTTGTTTGCATTGCGTGTCAAAATGTTGGTGTTGGCACAGTTTTTTTTTCTTTTATAGTCCTGAATGATCACCAAATCTGAGTTTAGTTGATAAAAAGTAGTAAAATATTAAAATTGTGAAATATTATGACAGTTTAAAATAAATTCACAGTTTACTTTTACATATTTTAAAATGCTCCATATTTTTTTGATGGCAAAGCTTAATTTTTTGTTCAATTTGGAAAATCATGTTAGAAACATACTAACGAATGTGGTAAAACTTTAACAGAATGTTCAGTCATGCTAGTTGTGTGATAAATCATGCTAGAAACATGCAAGCAAATGTGGTTTGAGACGGTGAGACAGTGAACTGTGTTAAAATCGGCTACCACTTTACTAAATTATGGTCGTTGTTTGGTAAACAATGTTAGAAACATAATGCAGTGTGGTATATGTTTGCAGTGCGTAAAATATGTTAGCCAAGGTGGTTAAAATGTTAGCAGTGTGACAAATTATGCAAATAACATTCTAAAATGTGCCAAAACAAACAGCTAATCTTATGGAAAGTCATGCAAAAAGCATGTTAGCACAGCAGTGTATTAAAACAGTAGAAGTGTGTGAATCATATTAGATTCGTGCTAACAAAATCATTTTAGCATTAGTGGCGTAGTATTAATGCTAAAATGTGCAAGCATGCTAGTGGGAATTGAAATTATATGTTCTGGGCCAAATGACTATTTTGGTGTGTCATTTTGGCCGATTGAAATCAGGGTTGCACCAAGTATAGGAAACATCCTAGCAATTTTCTAAAACATGCCAGGAGTGTGATTAAAATCTTGCTACAAATGTGTTATCAGTGTACTAAAACATGTTAGCAGTGTGTTAAACACTGTGCTAAAGCATGTTATCAGTGATCAATCATGCTAAGAGTGTCTTAAAACATGCAGTGTCGTAATCGTTCTAAATCATGATAGCAATGTTCAATGTTTCTACCATGATAAAATATGTAAGAAATATGCTAGCAACGTTTTTCAAAACAGGTTAAAAACAACAGTATAAAACATGCTAACAATGTGTTAAATCTACTTAGCATTGTAGCAAACCTTTAGCCATTAAAACAAGTGGTAAGATGACAATGAAAGACAATTGTAAGTTACTTTATATTATTAGCTGATTCTATTGCACATGATGTGATTTTTATTGACTAGATGAAGCGTGTTTTTGGTGCTTTTATGTTCAAACTGATGGCTGTGTGTGTCACACCCTCGGCTCATTCCTGCAGTCCCAATCACCGCTCTCAGTCACCATACACCACACCCGTGAACCCTCACCTGATTACTAATCACCCGCACCTGCACCTGCAATCACCAACACGCTATATATACTCACCTCACTCACTCACTCACTCACCGGCTGAAATCAAAGACGGATGGTTCTCATCGTCTTCTCTCCCATATTCTCCTGTGCTCTTCCGTGGATGTTCTCTTGTGCTCTTCCGTGGATGTTCTCCTGTGCTCTTACGTGGATGTTCTCCTGTGCTCTTCCGTGGATGTTCTCTTCCTCCTGTGGATGCAAACACACCTGTTTAAGGGAAGTGACTTTTCTTATGTTGGTGTTTACCCAAGTACTGAACTTACCAGCTGAACTGCTTGTGTGAGATAGCTCAACCTCCACAACACTAATCACCTGCTTCACCTTTGCTACTCTTGTTGCATCACTTGAATAAATACCCTTAAAGTTTATCCTTTGTTGTCTTCCTTGTGTGACCGTGACAGGATTCCAGCCCAGCAAAACAACCGCAGCTAATGGAGACTAACGCCGCTCTGACCGGAGTCGCTCCGGATCCATTTGCCAGCATGGTAAACTCTCTCAGGCAAACCTTACCTACTGCCCCTCTGAACGCTGGCTCTAACCCCGCAGTAATCACGAGCACGCCCCTTGCTCGACCGATGAGCTACTCCGGCGAGCCGAGTACCTGTAATGGTTTCCTCCTGCAATGCTCTCTCTACGTAGAGGCCAACACTCATCAGTTTCCCAACGAAATTTCAAAAGTTGCTTTCATGATTTCCCTTCTCACAGGACGAGCCCTCCAATGGGCGGATGCTCTCTGGAATGCCCGCAGCCCAGCGATGGCCACCTATCAAACCTTCGTCAGCCACTTTAAAGAGGTATTTGCTGTCTCACTCACCCCACTCTCAGTGCACGATGAACTAATCACTCTGTCAAGGTAATGCCACCATCCATGACTATACTCTACGCTTCCGAGCACTCGCTGCAAATAGCGGTTGGAATCAAGTGGCCCTCCTTGCAGCCTACCGTAAAGGTCTGAAAACTGACATTTGCAAACAAATGGTCATTTACGATGACACTGTCAATATAGAGTTGTTTTTTTTTTTTTTTTTTTATTAAGAAAGCCACCAGCGTTTCTCAACATCTTTCAGCCTGTACCACTTCTTCGTTACCTTCACCAAAATTCCTTAACCACAGGAGGAGGGTGAACCCATGATGACTGACTCCTATCATCTCGAAGCCTCAGAGTGACAGCAGCGAATCCGGAACAGGCTTTGTGGATTCTGGAGCGGCCGGAAACTTCTCATCTCATTACATCACCAAACATCGCATACCCACCATGAGTAACGAAACCCACTACCAAATAACTACCATCCAAAACTCACCATTGGGCAACTGCAAAATATCGCGGCGGACTAAAGAAGTCACCCCTTTCTATCCTCTCTCAATCATCGGGAGAAGCTGATATTACTGGACCTTCCCCGAGCTAATGTGGACGTTATCCTAGGCAGACCCTGGCTCGCACAACCAATCCAACATTAACTGGAGCACAGGATAAATCCTCGAATGGAGTAGTATGTAAGGATCACAGCTATGCATCTCCTTCCACTGAGCATACGCCACACCAGGATTCCCTCTCCGTCCACGCTACCACAATGGAAAATCCTACCAACTCCTCCTCCATCACCATCCCGACCATCTACACCCCCTTCACCGACGTCTTCAGCAAGGAACGAGCCACCCAATTACCCCCACACCGGTCCTGGGATTGTAGTATCGACCTGCTGCCAGATGCCAAACTACCGCACGGAAGGATCTACCCTCTTTCCCGTCCTGAGCATGAGGCAATGGAGAAGTACATCGAAGAAGCTCTCCATCAGGGGTTCATCAGACCATCTACGTCACCGGCAGCTTCTAGTTTCTTTTTCGTCGCCAAGAAGGATGGAGGATTACGACCGTGCATAGACTATTGTGTACTCAACGACGCCACAGTCAAGTTTGCATACCCAATACCACTGGTACCAGCAGCTCTGGAAGAACTCCGAGATGCACGGGTTTTCAGCAAGCTTGACCTCCGAAGTGCATACAATCTGATTTGAATCCTGAGAAGGGAAGAATGGAAGACCGCTTTCATCACCCCGACTGGCCACTATGAAAATCAGGTGATGCCCTATGGCCTAGCCAACAGTCCATCCATTTTCCAAAATTTCATGAATGAAATCTTCTGAGACTTTCTTCACCGTTTTACCATTGTCTACATCGATATCTTAATCTACTCCCGGAATATGTCAGAACACCATTCCCATGTTCAACGAGTCCAACGCCTACGAGACCAACTGTTTCTTAACGCAGAAAAGTGTGAATTCCACAAAACCCCGATCTCCTTTCTCGGATACAGAATGGAAGCTAGCAAGGTCAACGCCATGTCCAAATGGGAAGACCCCAAGACAGTGAAGGAACTACAACGATTCCTTGGGTTCGCCAACTTTTACTGGCGCTTTATAAAAAAACTACAGCCTCCTCTCGGCCCCTCTAACCTCCCTTCTTAAAGGCAGATGACGCATTTTATCTTGGGACTCTAATGCTCACCAAGCCTTCGAACTACTCAAACAGAAGTTCACTACGGCACCCATCCTCAGACATCCAGATCCCACGCTGCCCTTCATTGTGGAAGTAGATGCAGCTGATATAGGAGTCGGTGCCATTCTCTCCCAATGGTCTGGTGAACCTCAAGCTCTTCATCCATGTGCGTACTATTCCAGAAGATTGACTCCAGCTGAACAGAACTATGGTATAGGTGATCGCGAGCTACTGGCCATTAAACTCGCCCTCGAAGAGTGGCGGCACTGGCTCGAAGGAGCTCAATTCCCCTTTACCATCATAACCGACCACAAAAACCTCCAGTATCTCCGCAGTGCTAAACGCCTTAATGCTCGTCAAGCCCGCTGGTCATTATTCTTTGCCCGCTTCAACTTCCAGATCACCTATCAACCTGGTCATAAGAACTTGAAAGCTGACGCCCTCTCACGTATGTACTCACCAAATCCCAATGTTGACACTTCTGACCCTGTTTTACCCTCTTCTGTCTTCCTAGCACCCATCTTGTGGCAAGTAGACGAGGAAATTCGCGCCGCCACCTCCGAGGAGCCAGCACCCCCGGAACTTCCCCTGGGCCTCACCTACATGCCTATCCGGTACAGTCTCCAGCTACTGGATAGTACGCACACTTTACTCGGCTCAGGACACCCTGGCAACAGGTGAACCCTCTCGCTCCTCCAACAGAAGTACTGGTGGCCGAACATGACCAAGGACATCACCCAGTACATCCGGGAATGCTCGGTCTGTGCCATTACCACTACTCCTCGTCGTATTCCTGAAGGGAAACTACAACCCCTACCCATTCCGCGATGGCCCTGGACACACCTCGGAGTGGATTTCGCAACAGATTTACCTCCCTCGCAAGCTTATACTATTCTTGTGGCGGTAGACCGCTTTTCTAAAGCCTGTAAACTAATCCCTCTCAAAGGTCTTCCCACAGCTCTCGAAACGGCCGAAGCACTCTTTAACCACGTCTTCCGTAATTTATGGGCTCCAAGAAGACGTCGTGTCCAACAGAGGGCCTCAGTTCATCTCCAGGGTCTGGCGGGCGTTCTTCCAACTTCTGGGCACAATCATCAATCTATCGTCTGGTTACCACCCTCAAACCAATGGACAGACCGAGTGTAAAATCCAGGAGATCTCCCGTTACCTCCGGACGTACTGTGCACGTCATCAAAACACCTGGAGCCAGTATCTACCGTGAGCTGAGTATGCTCAGAATTCCCTTCGTCAAACCTCCACTGGACTAACCCCTTTCCAATGTGTCCTAGGTTATCAGCCATCCCTGTTCCCATGGACCGGCTAAACTTCTGAAGTGCCCACGGTAGATCACTGGTTCCAGGAGAGGGTGTGGGACTAAGCACATGTCCATCTACAGCAGGCAGTACAGAGGTATACTGACGCCGCCAATCGCCACAGGTTACCTAACCCCACTTACCATCCAGGAGACAAGGTATGGCTCTCCACCAGGGACATTTGCCTCAGTCTGCCCTGCCGGACCATTCACTCCCAAATTATCCCGGTCACCTACCATCTCAACTTGCCTCCACATTACCGGATTTCCCCCACGTTTCATGTGTCTCTCCTAAAACCTCACTCTAACCCAGTTCTCCCTCCTTCCACAGAACCAGAACCGCCTCTCCCTCCAGAACAAACCGAAGTCCTCGGTGACAACATCTACCGAGTCCAGGAAGTTCTTGACTCCCGGCGGCGGAACGGCCAGCTCCAGTACCTCATAGACTGGGAAGGATTCGGGCCCGAGGAAAGATCATGGACACCCCATAATGACATCCTGGATCCGACCCTCCTCGAAGAATTCCGACACCCAGACCTCCCAGCTCCCCAAGGTCGAGGCCGTCCCCGCCGCCGTTCTAGGGTGCCTGGAGTCACCCGTGAAAGGGGGGGGTACTGTCACACCCTCGGCTTGTTCCTGCTGTCCCAATCACCGCTCTGTCACCATCCACACCACACCCGTGAACCCTCACCTGATTACTAATCACCCGCACCTGCAATCACCAGCACTATAAATACTCACTCACCGGCTGGAATCAAAGACTGATGGTTCTCCTCGTCTTCTCTCCTGTGCTCTTCCGTGGATGTTCTCTTCCTCCTGTGGATGCAAATACACCTGTATAAGGGAAGTGACTATTCTTATGTTGGTGTTTACCCAAGTACTGAACTTACCAGCTGAACTGTTTGATGTGTGACATCGCTCAACCTCCACAACGTTATTCACCTGCTTCACCTTTGCTACTGTTGTTGCATCACTCGAATAAATACCCTTAAAGTTTATCCTTTGTCTTCCTTGTGTGACCGTGTGAGTGCTGTAGGGCAAATTTTGTTTTTAGTTGGTGACAGAGTCATAGTAAATTTCAGATTATCCAGTATCCAAAAGGAACACAGCTCAGGGGTTTTGTTTTATTTTCAGGGCTTGTTTATATTTAATTGACCTGTACAAAGATTTCATTGTCAGTAGGAATTACTGTATGTTATCTCTTCACATTATTCATTCACAGAAAGTATAATAATTTGTTATATAATAGGAAGCTTGCACGTGTAAGATGTTGTAACACGCTTGTTTAATATGTGATTCATACAAATTTGACTAAAATATGAACAGACGTTGGAGCAGAGAAATATGCAGCTGCTATTTTAGCTTGGACCTCAGGCAATGGATGGTCTCTGTTACCCTGAGATTAACAGCACAACCTCCTGACACTGCTTATGACTTGCTTTTTAATGCTGTTGTACTACTGGAGGAGGAAAATGTCAGCTGATTATAAGCATTAAGGCCATTTTTCATGTACAGTAGGCAGGTTATTGTGCACTGTTACTGTACTGTTACATAAAAGGTTTAAAAAGAAATGTCAAAGAAAGCTGGTTGATGCGTTTGTTGATTTGTAGGGCCAAGTACTGTAGTTTCACATTTGTAAACTAACGAGCAAATTATTGGGTAACACCTTTTACAATAAGATTGTATTAGTTAACGTTAATTAATGCATTAGTTAACATGAATCAATAGTGAATAACACATCTGTTAAGCATTACATAATCTTTGTTAGTTTAAACTTGCCAATATAGTAATGTGTTAGTTTAAACTTAGTTTTACACAAGTTAACATTATAAAATATTAAGTAATGCAGAATGAACTCATTGTTGTTCACCATTAGTTCATGTTAACTAATGCAGTAACCAACACTCTAATATACATATGTTTACGCTGAACAGATGTGTTGTTCATTGTTAATTCATGTTAACTAATGCATTAACTAAGGTTAACTAAAACAACCTTATTGTAAAGTGTTACCAATTAGGGTTTGAATCTCAGCATCCCTAAAATACAGTTCAATCCAATGCAACAAAATAAAACATAAAAATACTATTGATAATTCAAACAAATAAAACGAAACAAAAAATTAAACAAAATAACATATCTTGGTTTAAACCATAAAATACTAGTAAAGTACAATAAAAACTAAATAAAACCAAGAAAACATAATAAAATAATACATTATTTTGCTTAGTAAACATAAAATTAAATTAAATGAAAGTATAAACATAATATATAATGTTACAAAAAATAACTGAATAAAAAATAAGTCTAACAAATAAAACAAAACAAAATAGAATAAAACGAATCAAGATAGAATACAATAACATTAAAATAACGTACCATAAAACAATCTAAACTAAATAAAATCTAGAATAAAACATAGTACGTATGATTACACTTTATTAGGGCATTATTATTTATAATGTGAATGAGGTAAAACCTGTGTAATTGAAGAACAATGGGAGGGTGCAGCACTGCTCCGCTCCACCCGAGGGATGCCAGATTTTCAGAGGGATGATGAAGTGTTTCTCCTGCCTGTTCCCCTTCCCCCTGCTGTGTATCTGTCTCTCCAGGGTTCTGTAATCTCACAGCTCCACCACTGGACCAGACCTGCTTCTGTTTGCCCTGGGCCTCCATTAACATGCAAGGAGCCAATGGCAAAAATAAACAAAAAATGATTATAGGTACATCTATGGTACTAATCATGTTATTAACCTTAAAATGATAAATATTAAAAACACAATACCAAAATTTGGGAGAAACATTTATGCCAGTTTTGCATGTGACTTTGAGGATTTGATTTGATTTGATAAAATAAAATTAAGTTTAATTTAATTTAATTAAATACAATTAAATTAAATTAACTTAAATAAAATTAATTACAATTAAATTAAATTAAAGACAAAATAAAATACACTTATAGAAGTCAGATCAATTAAATTATATTAAATTAAATTAAACTGCTTTGATTAAATAAATTAACAAAAGTTATGTATCACCCAAGCCAACACAATAAATGTTGGTCATTGGTATGTTGTTTACATTTTTTTAAATTTAATAAATAGATTATTAATTATTATTATAATTATATTACAATATAAACACTATTTATTAATTGTGTAATACCATTCAAAATTGCCTACCAAACAAAAATAATAATTAATCGCCGTCAAAGGCCCCTCTTATATTAATACATTCAGAGGAAGAAACTACATCACATAACAAAAGCAGGAAAAAACTGGATGTGGGGCTTATCCTTGATTTGATCTTTAGTGGGACGGACAAAAGTGTTTGTGTCAGCGCTGTTGTGGGGCACAAGAATAAACACTACAGGCTCTCTGATGCCAGATTTACTGCTGGCGTCCGGACAAGAGAAACACCAGCAGGACACGAAAATCATCCCATCATCCTCCTCTGATCGTTTAATTTTTTCCGGCGTCTGAGGTAAAGCCATGGCTAAATTGAACACAGACACCCCAGAAATCCAATTGAACACACAACTCTCTTCCACTTGCTGTTATTTTGGATTGGGGGATGGGGAGAATAATCTGGAAAGAGGTTGTTGTGGCTTTTCAGTTCAGTTTTTTATTTATTTATTTTATTTTATTTTTTTATCATTTGACTGTTATGTCTGTTTGGAGATGTGTAAATATAGGCCATGCTGTCATCTTTATGCATATTCCACTGTATGCATGTGCCTCTTGAATAATTTAAAAAGGTTTTCCCCTGCGACGACCCTCAGTCAGAAGTCTCTCTCATTCTCTGTCTGCCAACCTTGGTGTCTCTTTGATGGTCTTCCAGACAGCTTTGTCTGTCTGACGGCTGATAAGGGTTGAAGAGTCAGTGCTGAGCTCTGATTTTACACTACAAGCTTGTTTGGAATATGGAATAAAGGCTGGAAAGTGCGAGGTCATGTATTGTTTCTCATATGTGGAAAATTCCCCAAAAACCTTCCTCCTCATGAGAGAAGCCTTCTTTATTTCTTTAGTGTCTGCAGTGTTGCTGAAAGCTTTTTTTTTTGCAAGAACAGTGTAGCAGTGTAGTGTAGTTTTGTTGTGTTTCCTTTAGTTATTATGCTAAAAATGCTCAGTTGTTTTGTTTTAGTCCAACAAACTCAACAGTTCGGTTAAAAATGTAATTTAAATTTAACTGAAAAAAATGTGTTTGTCCATATTTGACACAATGTTGGGTTAATACAACCCAGCATTTGTAGATTGAATTATTTTGTTTATTTGAATGTAGTAATATTAAATGTACTAATATTTAGTCCCAGTAATATACTGTATATATTTTTGAAATGTAACTTTTTTAAACCCAACTGTATTTGTCCATATTTGACAAAATGGTTTAATGTAACCCATCTTTTTTTTTTTAAAGAGCGTGAATGAATGAGAAAAAAAAATCTATAATGTTCACTGAAAATCAAAAAAACTTACTATTTCAGATATTACAAAGTACTTTCAGGTGCTTTCACAACTAGAGGCCAGATTTAAAGCTCAGTTTTTAGAATTGTAATAATATTTCTCAGTAAACGGTAACGGTGGCGCAGTGGGTAGCACGTTCGCCTCACAGCAAGAAGGTCGCTGGTTCGAGCCTCGGCTGGGTCAGTTGGCGTTTCTGTGTGGAGTTTGCATGTTCTCCCCGTGTTCGCGTGGGTTTCCTCCGGGTGCTCCGGTTTCCCCCACAAGTCCAAAAACATGTGGTATAGGTGAATTGGGTAGGCTAAATTGTCCGTAGTGTATGTGTGTGAATGAGTGTGTATGGATGTTTCCCAGTGATGGGTTGCAGCTGGAAGGGCATCCGCTGTGTAAAACATATGCTGGATAAGTTGGCGGTTCATTCCGCTGTGGCGACCCCAGATTAATAAGGGACTAAGCCGAAAAGAAAATGAATGAATGAATGAATGACATTTAACTATGTTGTTGATCAAATAAATGTTGCCTTACTGAGCATGACTGATTACATTTAAAAGCATAACAAAAAATCTTTCTGACCCCAAACTTATAAACAGCCGTGTGTATTATTTCATTTTCTTATTTTTAAACAATAGTGAATGATATAAAAAAATTCAGTCCTTGTAATATAATTTTTATATTACTAACAGCAGAGGCTTGAAATGTGTTTTACAGGTCAGCGTCCATGAAACGTGAAAGCTTAGATTGATCCCCACCCATTTATCCTTAATCCTCTTTACTCCATGATTTAACTACAGCTGCCCTTCTGAATCTGTACTCCCAAATTCACAAAAAATACATTGTATCAATCATACCTATTCATAAACTCTAAATATCTCTAAATAACTCTAAATAATTCAAACCAGCTTGTATTTATTACAACTCCATAATGCAGCAACCACCTTCTGTCTGGCTCACTTTCTGTTTCCTATCCAGCATCAGAGCAGCGTCTCAGTCAGCTGGAGGGGGAGGGTTTATGTTTTGAGGGAGGCACCACCCCCCGCGCTCTGATTGGTCCGTTCACCACTGTCAGACTTAATCTGAGCGGAGTGCCCTGGACATTACACAAACAGTCAGTCACTCTCAGCTCTCACACACACTCCTCGCAGAGCTCAAGCCCTGGCTGATTTTTCTCACACAGGAAAACCAGGGAAGGGAAAGTGCACAAGAAGACCTGCAATTTTATATTCTTCCTTTATTTTTTGTACTGTTTGAGTTGGCGCTGGGTTAATGGGTTGTCATGGTGGCTGACACTAGCAGTCTGACCCCACAAGAAGACTGGATGTTGAATGGACAGAGAGCCGCCTTGGCCAGCCAGCAAAAGTAACGGAGTTATCGGAGAAAGGGAAGAAAGGAGGACGAGAATGGAGGACGGCTTCTCCAGCTACAGCAGTCTCTATGACACCTCCTCACTGCTGCAGTTCTGCAATGGTAAACTCACCACTCATTTTCTTGTCCATCTTATAAGCTTTATCTCCTCAAGTTCAGTTGAGGAACTCACTTAACCTCTGTGTCCTCCTTCAGTCTAGTTTAAGACAAAGTTGTTCATTCCTCTGGGCTGCGATGGAGCATTTTGATTGCATTGATGCTAGTTGACAAGCTTTAGGTGATGTGCTTCGAAAGCAGCTGTTGCTAAAAAAAAATTATGTTTTAATTATTTTATCAGAGTTTCAGGCACTCAAAAAATGACTTTTGCTGCTTGTTCAAACTACTTATTTGAAATGAGTTGAAACAACACAATTCTTTTTTTGTTAACATAAAACTTAATTGTTTTATGTTCAATTCAACAAAATTTGTAAAAATGATGTTAACTTAATCGATTTGTGTTGGGACAACATGAAGTAATTGTGTGGAACCCAGCATTTTTTACAATATATACTCTTAAAAGGTTCCAACAAAGGGTTCTTGCAGCAGTTCAATAAAAGAACCATTTTGGTTACCCGAAGAAAAACTTCTTCAATGAACCACATTTTAATGACCTAAATGATTATTACAGAGGTATGTGAAACAAAGTGATAAAGAGATTCCCAAAATACCCTGTGGAAAAACCTTATATGAAAAATAAACAAGAATTTTGAACATGACTTGATTTAATGTTCAGATTTGAAAAAATCAGATTTATTTCGTAGATCAGAAATGTATGCGATATTTAAAGAAATAATGCCTCATTTATATATTTAAACATTTTGTAATGCAAAAAAAAATAATGGTCAAAAGTAGTAAAACAAATTACAGCTAATCTGCAGTGTCTTGCATCAAAGAACCTTTTTTAAAAATTGTAACATTCCACAGGTGTTAAAGGTTCCTCGTAGAACCATCAATGCCAATAAAGAACCTTTTGTTTTTTTAGTGTATTTCTCACCTGTTCCTATATCTTTGAAGTTGTTTGTTTGTTCTTATTTTGTGACAATTTGTTCCAAATGAAAATCTCCTACTCGTTCTTACATTAGACTGCACTGAAAATGAAACCCGAATCTTAAGGTTAAAGAATGAGGATGTCGATTGTGATTTGTTGAGCTGTTGTCCTGTTGTGCGTGTTTTGGTTGTTCTGCCAAGCTGATTGTGATCTGTAGTCATGTGTATGATGGCTGGCTGGCGCTTCGAGGCTTGTGATAAAAGAGGAGAAGAAGAGAAGAGATGGGTTGGTTAGTAAGGGATTTCCTTGTTCCATGCAAGATGAATAGAAGTGCGTGTCACTGTTCTGTCAAACACCATTAATCTCCTGCATGAAAGGACCTCGTATGACATCAGCACAGCACTAAAGAAAGCAGTCTGAAGTTCTGTCTGATCTTATGTACAATGTGATGCTGTGCTGTTGCATGACTTTATGTTGATAAATGTTTGCAAAAATAAGTCCAGTCTCATTTTATGGAGTCAACGATTATTATTCTCTCATAATTCAGTTTGTTGTATATTATTTGTACAATATTAGTTTGGCTGATAGAGGCAGTATGCATAATTGTTAATGTACATTATCATTTAAATTAGCTTTGTTGTCATCTGATACTCAATTTAATTACAGAATTTGTAATATTTTAATAGTAAAACTGTTTTATATTTTCTAATAACAATAATACCAACAACAGACCAAGTAAAAACAAAACAACAAATAAATATTAGTTTGATTATTAATAATAAATTATATTGTATTGTATAATACTACAAATAGTGAATCTTAAAATTAATATTAATTTGTCATACTGTACATTTTATTGTACATTTTGGTGTCTAAATACACTTTAGCATTCAAAATGATTGATTTATCTTTTTAATATTTTGTCTAATGTCCTTTAAAATTTATTATTATTATTATTGTTTTTGTTATTATTATTGTTATTATTATTATCATTCATAATATTAAATATTACATTATAATACTTATATTAGTTATATAATATTCATTTTATTTTAATCATATTTTAATTGTAAATTAGATAATTAATATATAATACATTTTAATAATAAGTATATAATTGTATTCGTTTAGACAATATTGCATTTTAAGACCTGCATCCTAGTGCATCCTAGTGTGTTTACTCCATAATCTCCTGTAAACCTCATACTTCAATTTAAAAATCCGGTATTAGAGAGACATTAGTTTGTATGGCCATGTGTTTGAGGATTTGCCATGTGGCTAATGAGATCATCATAGGTTACTGGGTTGTGTTTACACTGAAGTTATGCTACGATTGTGTAGATTATGCAATCTTCTCTCTCAACTTCGACTTGGCAGACAGTAGAAGGTTTTGCATTCAGCATAAGCTTCATTCATCAGTTAAATGTCATGTTTCATAAGTTTTTTAAATGAAAAGAAACACACTCTGCTTTTCGACAGCACTGACTGTGTGTTTGGCCCAGTGAGTGACTGTGAGTTTGGCCTGTATTGGAGCACAGGATTGTGGGTAATTGAATGAGGGTGTGCTGGAAATCTGAGCTCATCCGACACTACAGTGTTCAGCCCTGGATCTCTGAATCTGCTATGAAGTCATTTGTTCTTAAACGCTTCACAAGCTCCTGATCAGCCAAGCACACTAATGTAAGGATACTGGGTCAGCAAAGCAATTTCCAAGCCACGGGTTTCTTAAGAAAGTATGGATACTTTTCACTGGATACCGATTACTTCTTTGAGTGGTAAATGAAAACAATCATTTAAATATCACTCTTTATACCTTCAGAGTACATTAAAAATGTTTGCGTATTGTTCTTGCATTTCAAAGAATGGTAATGTTTTGCATACATTTTAATTCATATGAAGTTAATACAATCAATCTGAGAATTACTAGCATTAAAGCATTTGAAATTCCTTTGAATGTATAACAAATGATCCCAGATGAAAAAAAAATATATATAGTAATTTATAGTAAATACTATACTATTTTTAAACCATTTAAACCAGTAATATAATTTTTTTGTTAATGAATGCTACATCATACTGTTATTAATTATAGTGAACTGATAAACTGTAATAAATACTGTATTGTACTATAGTTTTTATCTACAGTAAACTGTGGTGTATTGTAATATACCCTTTAGTTGTATTGGGATTATGGTAGTATTTTGTTTATAGTTGTTGTGTTACCATAGCAACTAGAATCACCTCAACAGATTAAAAAAGTACTTTAAATAGTATTGTTCTGAAACACTATAGTATTTTCTATCAATAATACAGGGTGAACTAATGAGGACAGAATTTCCAGCTTTGATCAAAGTTTCCTTTCAACACTACCCTTTAAATGATTGCTTTCATTCAGCCAAAACGTGACCATCACCTTGTTTATTTCCTAAAGGATTCTGGAGGGAAAGTGACCTCATGTCCTCCCTCATTTCAACTCTGATGATGATGAGTAGATCTGGCAAATTGAGTAGCAGGATATCTGGTGTTCTGGCATCTAAAACTCTCGCAGGCGTCCCAGTGTTTTTCTGACTGTTGTTGTGTCATTCAGCGGCCGCTGCCAGAGAAGTGTTCTTGGCAGTCGACTCTCTCTTCTTACTGGCTGTCCTCTGAGCCACTGATGGAGGCATGTGCAACAGGATTAGGATTAAAGTCCTGCTCACGTTACCATCCAAACAAAAAAACTCAATTGAGGAGGAACAACAAATGCCTCTAAACAAGGGATATCAATTTGCATGCAAAAAAAAAAAAAAAAAGATTAATTGTTTAGTTTAATAATGCAATAAATTAAGTGGCTTATTGTCACTGTATGGCTAAATGACACTCAAAACTCGAGCATGCTCACACAAAGGAAAATGTTTTTACTGTAAATAAAAGGTTAGTAGAAGGTTAATAGAACCATTTAAATGCACTATGTAATTTTCACCAATAGAGGGCACGTATTTACAACAAACAAAGGCGTAGTTTGATTGAGTGTGGATTCATGGTCTTCATTACATCCCATGGGTCTCCTGCAGAAATCATGTTCATGGATGAGCTAAAGTATTTAAAACTTATTATCATGTTAGTATGAAGCAGAGTAAAGGTCTTTTCACACTAAAGTCTGAAATTTTCATATGCGTTTTTTTCATATTCATATCCGAAGAATTTGTCACGTACACAAACCTTGCACACTGAGTCCGATGTGTATTAATTAATACATTCTGAAAAAGCGCAAACAGCAGCAGGGCAGAGGTGCACCAGTCACTGAATCTAGCATGGGGTTCTCAACTGTCCGCCACATTCTGTTTTATATTATGCACTGTGTTATTCATAAAGTTAAGTCGAATTTTTTTATGACAGACGAAAGTTTCGGAGGCAGTGTGTCAATACGATTGACATAACGTGAGGTCGAATTGAGGTCAAAACGTGCAAAAATTACGGACGAAAATCTAGGATTCAGTGCTTGATAACCTTAAGACTGAAAGCTGTTAAAGTGAAAAAGTGAGAGCACTAAATAAATTGCTGATGAGAAATGAGCGCAACGTGGCGCGAAAACAGTGGAGCTTTTATTATGCCACAGTCGAAGCTTCTATTTCTTCTGATTATGATCACTTGCAGAAGAAGCAGCGATGTTGTATCCTACTAAATACATTATGCGGTTCTGTTATAATGCTGCTTTTTGCAATCGAATAAAACACACAAATATTAAAGTGTCTTTTGGTGTTTCCCTGATTTCTATAAAACCAAATCAGAAATCTGGATACGGTCTGTGTCACTAGTAAAAATTGTAAAAACTCTGGAATTTAACAGTCTGTAAAACATTTGGGATTAATGTAGTGTACATAATTCAGCCAAATATAAGACATTGTTCTATTGTTTTTGGATATTTTAATGAGAAAGTCTTGTGTTCAACAGAAGAAGGAAACTCAAATAGGTTTTGAACAAGTGAAGGGTGAGTAAATGATGGCAGAAATGTCATTTTCGGGTGAACTATCGCTTTAAAACAGTCTAGCATTGTTATAGTACTATGACGTCGATGTTTAATCCACCATAGATAAAGTGCATCAATTTAAAGGATTGTCAACAATTTATCAATCGTTGATTAATCAATGCCATCCCTACTCTAAACATCCATGGTAGCAATTAAATAAATGGAGGAAATCCAAATGCGATTCATCAGAGTCACAGATGAAAGAAATCATTTATTTGTCATTTTCTCATTGAAATGACACTTGCTGTCACTTTCATTGGGAGATAAATATTGATACACAGAAAAAAACTCTTCTAGCACTGCCGATTACTTCAAAACTAGGCATTGATTTCCTTATGTATTATGGCTTTTGTGCTGTTATTCATCAAGCTGTGCTCTCGTAAAAAAATTGCAGAGTGAGGGCTAAAAGTGGTCTTCCAGTAAATGTATTGACATGACTGTTGTTTGTTATGTGGCAGAGCCCTGATGGACTTGCTCTGGCTCTTTATCTGCCATTACACTGCTGATAACAGTTCTGACACCATCATCTGCTCTGGCCTACTGTTTGAGACGGCCAGAGCCATTAGTGCTGCTCGCTCACTTTCTCTTTCACTTGCATGTTTGTTTCTTTTCTAAATGCTTGACGTCAGATGTTTAAGGTCAGTCAATGTGCTTGAGGTTTTTGAATGATGGATCACCAAAAATTATTCAGCAATATAGTGAACGTGCCAATAGAGTGAAATTTAATTTAACTTTATTATATCTTTTTATTGTTTTTTTGTATGACAAAACAAATTAAATATTGAGAGAGGTAAACAGTAGTGTATTGTCTATTGTTAATCCCATCCCCTAACCTCTCATTCACTAACTCAATTAACAAAACAAGAAAAGTAAATATATAAAAACATACCAAATGGAGTACATTAGATACATAAGTGCATAACATCAGAGAATAACTGCATATAGATGGAAAAAATTAAACAAATTAATGAATTAATAATAATAAATAATAATAATAGTACTAATAAAAAACTTGTAATAAAATGACAAAAGTTACAGGTTGCCAGGTAGAGTGAAAATGTTATTACAACTTAAAATAAGTATTTTCTTTTTAAAAATTCATTTATTCATGTGATTGTAAAGTCAGATTTTAATATTGATTTTATGTGTTTTTTCCCTTTGTTATTATTAGTGTTGAAAACATCATCTGTGCATTTTGTGGAAACTGTTGGCACGTTTTTTCCTCAAAATTCTTGGAATAATAGAAAGCTTAAAAGAACAGCATTCAATTGAAGTACAGTTTTTGGTATTCAAATTTATTTGAATATATAATGTTTTTTAAAAGGATGTGAAGGAAAATTAAATATTTAGTAAATGAAAAATATTATTATAAAAATTATTTCCTATGAAGCCAGTTGTCTCTGAAGTCTGATTGGTAAAAAAATAAGTTGTGCCAGCTTTATTTATCATAATTGTGACTTTTTATCTTGCGATCTTTCAAGTTTACTTTTTCATACAGTCACAAAGTGTCACTGTTACTGTAACGTTTTTTTAGAATTAGCATTCAGTGGCAGGTACATGCTACTGTAATTTTTGAAATCATACTATTATGTGACTTACCAAAGGTGTTTTTGACTTTATTAAAGCAAACATTTAAATATATATAAAATAACATAAAATAAAAGATATTTAAACAAAATATCAGGCTCAATATGATTTTTTAAAAATAATATTTGTAATGTTTTGTGAATATTGCTGGAATTAAAATTAGCTATCTACAGTATATTAATATATTTGATATAATTTATCATGTTTTTTATGTAATTTATCAAAAAATGTCAAAACAAAAACTCAATTTTAAAGCATTTCTTCACTCGTAAATGTACATAAAAAATAAAACTTTGGGAAATGTGTGTGTTCATATAGGCTAATGATTTTTAGTGGCCTCTGATACTATTTTGACCCCCTTTGACTTTTATTGAATTGACAAAAATAAGGGGGATAGATAAAAGCACTCGTCCCGCTGAAGCCTTACCATTGTGCTATTTTCGTACATCAAGGAGGATTTTTTGGAATATTCCACTCGTTCATTCTCTCTCAAGGGCTTCCGAAACAAAGAGGTCTTAGTGGGGGTGTCAAGCACACAGGATTATTCAAATTTTGCTACAAAATATGCTAATGATTTTCTATGGCAAAACATGGTGCATGTCTTTCATATACAGTGTGTGCGGTGCGGACCAGAGGTAACTCAACCAAAAGGCTTTTTGAGATTGTATACTTGAATTTTTCAGTATTTGTTGTTAGATCGTCCATTATCAGATGGAAATTGTATAACTGAAAGTGCACCGCTGGGAAATCACTGAGAGTTAAGCCTGCGCTTTTGTTCAGAATAGATTATATAAGGATGCAGGACACTGAAAATATCTGATAAGCATATATCAGTGTTTTTAAATGATTATTATTAGTCTTTTGTTATTTATTAATGTTTTACTTTTTATATTTTGATATTTCATTTGAATTGGGTTTAATAATTCGAATATTTGTTTATACTTTTTCTTTTTAAATACTCATTTTAGTCTTAGTAAGTTTAGTAAAGCTTTATAATAAAGTTTCAATTTTTAAAGAGTGCAAAACATACAATTAAACATACAGCACATAAACTAGAACAGCACTAGAACAGAAATTGAAATACTAATACCAATGTGTATAAACAGCAATGACAATCAGAATATTATTGATATGATTTAAAAAGTATTTAGCCTATATAGTCATAATAGGGCCTCACGGTGGCGCAATGGGTAGCACGTTCGCCTCACAGCAAGAAGGTCGCTGGTTCGAGCCTCGGCTGAGTCAGTTGGCATTTCTGTGTGGAGTTTGCATGTTCTCCCCGTGTTGGCGTGGGTTTCCTCCGGG
This sequence comes from Danio jaintianensis, assembly GCA_903798115.1. Classification (NCBI taxonomy): domain Eukaryota; kingdom Metazoa; phylum Chordata; class Actinopteri; order Cypriniformes; family Danionidae; genus Danio; species Danio jaintianensis. The sequence continues at coordinate 9,138,129 of CAIGQV010017386.1, forward strand.
TGCTCCGGTTTCCCCCACAAGTCCAAAGACATGCGGTATAGGTGAATTGGGTAAGCTAAATTGTCAGTAGTGTATGAGTGTGAATGGGTGTGTATGGATGTTTCCCAGAGATGGGTTGTGGCTGGAAGGGCATCCGCTGCGTAAAACATATGCTGGATAAGTTGGCGGTTCATTCCGCTGTGGCGACCCCAGATTAATAAAGGGACTAAGCCGAAAAGAAAATGAATGAATGAATGAATATAGTCATAATAATGATAATACTAAAAACAATAAGAAAAAGAAAAAAAATCAATAATAATAATACTAAAGTTGGTGATGATAAATGTAGTATTCTGTGATGATGGCAGCAGTTATATCAATAGTAATAGTAATAATAATAATAATGATGATGTGATAATGGAAAAAAAAACAATGACACATACCCAACACATTCCACATCTATCCTGTTTTACTGTCAATGAAAATTTGTTTATTTGTTAACATTAGTGATGTTAAAAAATGAAATTGAAATGTAATTGATCTGACAATATCTTTTTATTCATTATAAACATCTGTAAATGACAAAAACACAACATACTTACAAAAACGCAATGTTAAAATTCAAACTTATTAATTCATTCATTTTCTTTTCGGCTTAGTCCCCCCATCAATCTGGGGTCGCCACAGCAGAATAAACCGCCAACTTATCCAGCATTTGTTTTATGCAGCGGATGCCCTTCCAGCTGCAACCCATCACTGGGAAACATCCATACACACTCATTCACACACATACACTATGGACAATTTAGCTTACCCTATTCACCTATAGCTCATGTCTTTGGTTTTGGGGGGGGAAACCGGAGCACCCGGAGGAAACCCACGGGGAGAACATGCAAACTCTACACAGAAACGCCAACTGAACCAGCTGAGGCTTGAACCAGTGAACTTCTTGCTGTGAGGCAAATGTGCTACCCACTGCGCCACCGTGCAGCCCTCAAACTTAAAATATTACAATTAAAACTGAATCAAACAAGAAATAAAAACTACAACATTACTTGATGATATCTGCTGTGAACTTACTATGAACATTTTTATTAACCAGCATTAGCATTGCTTAAATATTCTTAAATAAATAGATTGGTCATTATTAGAGCTTGTTAGTTATTTAGTACTTAGAATTATTTTTCGCAATTAATTTAAGTTAGCTGCAACATAACATCTTATTTTTGTTTGTTTTTTTTAACCTAAAATTTCTCTTTTTTTTTTTGTCGCCTTCAGTGAACAATACCAGCACTGACACGCTTTCTCTTTTCCATCAGCTTAGCTGTGCAGAGCAAGGGGCTTGACATATGATTTTCCGCATGTAACATCCAGTGTCATTACAGCACAGCATCTGCAAACCCAGCCCAAGAACAACACTTGAGTTTATTTAAACCGCCCACCCTCCCACTCTTCTGGGCCGTTTGTTATATGTGATCACACAATGCCCTGAGTTCAGCAGCAGAAGAAAGGCCAGGCTTTCACTCTAGCTGAAAAGAGCATTGTGTCAGAAGCGGGAAAGCAGAGCCAGCCATGAGTTAATGCTGTCCTACTTTTCTCCTACTCTGTGAGTCAGAGCCTCTGCGACTCCTCCAAAATCCTCAGTCGTCTCTCTTCGTTTTGCTCCCCGCCGTTTGTGCCATTTCTCAGGAGAGCATGAATCAGCACAACCAGCGTTTACTGCTCTACTCCAGCGTGCCTTTTCCAGGTCGGTTTTGTCTTCTCATCTCTGTGGTGTCTGTCTGTCTGTCTGTCTGGGTGAACGGAGTCATGGAGACAGATATATATGTTGTTGTTGTAGTTTGGAGAGTTTTGTGTGCTGTGTTGTTGTCACTATTCTGGAATTTCTAACTTCGATACGATACTCGATACTCTATCGATACTGTCACTTCCGTATCGATACGGTTCCTTCCTCAAGTATTTTACTTTACTTTAGACTTTTATTCTATCAATACTTTCACTTTGACAATTTGACTTGTACTTTAGGCATAAGAAGGGCCAGACAGAATCTGCTGAATATTTTTCTGATTTCTGTGCAGAATTTTGTAAAAATCTGTGGATTTATGTGGAATGATTTTGGAAGTAACATAACTAAAAACTTAATATATGAAATAAAAAATTATACCTTTTTAACTTTTATTTAATGTTTACAATGCAAATCCAATTAGATCCACTTAATTGGTAAGCAAAGCAAGTCCTTCATATAATATATCTGCTAAAAGACAGAAAATATTACTTTACAAACTGTATTGTAAATATATCATATGAATATTTTCATATTTGTCAATAATATTACTGAAATTAATTTATAAACTGAATAAATATAAATGTACACACATTTACACAAGTAAATAAATAGAATCAATGATGGGCTAAAAATCTGCAGAAATCTGCAGATTTCTACGCGCGCATAAGCAACTTGTGCTTTAAAGTTTTTTTTTTTTAATGTCATTTCATATGCATTTTGCCTATCCATTGAAAAGCAAGAACATGTAAAATGGTGCCCTGAAATTTGTGACATAATGACACCCCTCCCTCTTCCTTTTTTAAATATAGCCAGTAATGTTTTGTTTTTATCCAACCACTGCATTTTAATCATGATTCAAACAAAGATGCAGTGTGAATGAGCAGTTTTTAATTCAAATTAGACTGTATAATTGGCTTTCTACTAAATAATAGCTAAAGGAAACAGCAGACAAGCTGACTGGTTACGACTGTAAACAAAGCAACTCTGCAAGTTTGAACACTTGTGCATCTTTAAGAAGAAAGATGAACAGAAAATACCATGTAAACGTTTCTAAAGAGTTCTCCTCAGAGATTTTCATATAAACTCCTACTCTAAATATATCACCATTTCTTTGACATCTCAACCGATTTGAATTAGAATGGGTTAATCTGTTTTGCGGCCTGCGCATATGATCTTGAGGGTGAACAGAAGCCATGGCTGATTGAATATGGAGACAGAAGAGTGTTGTTGTTGTTGTTGTTGGGAGTTTGTGTGTTTTCCTTCACTGTGGTTGACAGTAAGGTCATCTGTGACTGAGCGAGTGGGCTTTTTTCATTGATTAGTCAGTTTAAGTTGAGTTTAAGGAGCATGTGGGTTAATTTGACATTGTGGAGAAGCACTGCTTGATAAGCCATCTTTTAAAGACGATGACTGTCGAGAAATCAACTGGTTGGGAAAGAATGCTAGACATATATGGAAGCAAGATTAGCAAAATGAAGTTTAAAGGTCCTGTGAAGTGCTTTAAAATGTGCATTTTTTATTCAGTGTTTGACGTAATCACAATTGAAAAATGAAGAGAGGGTGGAACATAGAGTAGCAAAAAACAGCCAATAGCATTTCGTATTTACCACAGCTCTGCCAGTGTGAGTGGTTGAGCTCAAGCGCATCAAATGAAAAGCAAATGTGAAGCGTCTTGAAATGGGCGGGGCATGTCAGATGCTAGAGAGCATTTGATTGGTCAAGATTTGATGAGAAACTGAAGTATGGGGTGACGTGAAAAAAATCATTGATCCATTCAGGTGGAAGTGACAAACTGCAAGCTTCAGATGTTTATATCTTTATATCTATATTCGAAGTTTTTTTCTAAACACGAATTTTGTCAGTTTTAGAGCACACTAGCTAATAGATAACCTTAAAATAACAGACTGCAACTAACATATAACATTTTTTATTTTAATTTCACTGGACCTTTAAAAACAGTACCTCAGGTTTCCAGTGCTACTTTTAGAATCTTTGTGTCCCCTCCTTTGAAAATGCTGGGGGAAATTAGTATTTTCATTCCACTACACTGACTTTGATTATAAATCAATTTGATTAAATTAATACTTTTAAAAATAAAGAATCACTGGTCAGATACGCTAATATCACACTGAGGACATCTGATGGTTACAAGGGGTAATGCTGAATGAAAAGCATAAACTAAAAATACACAGGTTTTGTCAATGTAGACAGAAATATGTTTAATATTTATTATTACCACGTTTATGTGAACAGGCTTTTGAATATTTGACTGAGCCATCAGTTTAAGTACAAATGCAATCAAAAATAACCATATGATTTTTTTTGGCTAACATTGCTAGTTTTGTGATGACAATTCATCTGTTCATGTCATTAAGAAAAGAAGATGTTTGCCCTAATTAAAATCTGAAAATGCGCTTCCTGTTTGTTTTCAGTTAAATTCTCAGATTATGTGTGTCTGAGGTATTAACTATGTTAACCACACCCCTCCATCTGTCAGTTTTGACAACAAACAAAAATGGTGAGAAGGAGGTGTCAGTTAGGTTGTAATAACTCTGCTAAAACCCTTTTTCTGATCTTTTGAATGAAATGCCTACTTTACTACATCCAATCAGCTCGCAGTAGAAAAAACAAGCCACGCCCACTGTTTTCTCATTTAATATTCCATTTCTCAAGGAACTGCATCACAATATGAAAAAAAAAATGGTCGCAGCTTCTGGTTCATGCAGACTTTAAACTACTAAAACACATCTCTGGCTAGCAACTCATTTGTAGGCCACCAACACTTGGCTATTTTGGGCCCAAAACAACACACATGCTCTGTTTTCACTCGTTTCTTACACCTATACATCTGAGCGTGTTAAGCCTGTACACTTTCTCCCGGAGCACAAGGATAACCACTGATCAGGATTGGCTCAATATTCCTTTAATCCTCTCTTAGCCCGACTACTTCTTGCATCTCAACAGCAAAGCTTGGTGCTCGAGCGGCGTCGTCTCTAAAATACCCCCCCCCTTTGGTTTGGATCCAGTGAGCAGGGTGGCAGCGGGGGTGAAAACACACTGCCTCTGTGGTTCACACAACGTTGTTTTCTCTGCCTCCCTGGCTGCCTGAAGGAGATTAACAGAGAACAACACTGTGGGCATCTCCGCATCACTTGTCACTGACTCAGTCCTGTCTGGAGTCTCTCTGTGGGGATGGAGGCTGCTGTGATTAATGAACACACACGTAAACACACACATATAGCTTCTGCTGGCTGTCTTGCACATGCTGGCAAGGTGCTGTCAGGGTGCTAACAGCTTCTGTAAGCTTTTTTTAGAAAGCATTGCATGAGAGAGACTGTGAAAGATGTCCATTAATATCCCATTAAGCCATTTGGCAAGGCCTTTCTTATTATAATACTCTACATACTCTCATACTCTCAGTAGTGGAGTTTGTTAAGGAGCCATTCACGTATGACACGTTCTAGGGTCTGTCTGCATTTATAAAAAGAAAAATTAAGAAAGAAAAATAGTTTGGTGAGACTTGATCATTGGATGTTTATTGGGTGGAGGCAGATCTATATGGGATCCGGGTTGGGTCTGAGTCTGCTCTGGATCTGGTCTGAGTCTGACAGATGTCAGCAGAAAGAGGTCTGTCATTTCACTGGAAGATTGATTTAATGTAAGATTGAGTAGTTTTAAAATGAGGTTGAAATTAATTCAAAAACATGCATGTGTGAATCCTTATCACAGTAATAATTATTACTTTGAATATGCACTTGATTGACATCTGTTACATGAACTGTTTTGCTCATATTCTACTGTAATAACTCATTACACAGACCAAATGTACATTTCATTGTTATTATAATGGTAAGTCTTTTTTTTTAATCGTGGGCAGACTTTTTACAAGCATATTGCAAACTATAAGATATTGGCCATCCTTAATAGTAAGGATAAATGCAATTGATGTTGACAACTCACAAATGATGTTAACTAGTAAATATAAGGTCTCAATTATGAAACTGATGAGAGATTTAAAATGAGAACATGTGTCGGCTTTATTAGCTTGATTACAGCTTGACCTGAAGACAGATTTTGCTGATATCAGATGGATTAAAACTGTGTCTCTCTCATGGGGACATTTTGGTTCTTCCTTGCTTTCTCTTTCTCCTATTCTTTCCACACCAGAGGTCACGATCATGATCTCATGAGTCTATTTTTACCTCCTAAGTCCTATTTACTGAAGGCCATCTTTTTTCCTCATTATATACCTGCTATCTGGGAAATGTCTTGACAGCAGACAGTTCTCTCGCTTTGTCAGTCATCATCTCTGAATCACTGACACCTGGAGACAGAGTTTCCAGATGGGACCTCAATGCACTGACCTTGGATCTGTGACCTCAGGTTGCAAAAACAAAGTGGTTGGGAAAGCAGGCGGTTGTAATCCTCTTAAAGCACACACAAACCTTTTACTCACTTTCTCTGTTAGGCCTCGCTGTGCCTCTCAGCGTGAACTCTTTATGTAAGAGGCCGATCTCAAAGGCCACTTCTTGATGAGGATTGTTTGTGAAAAGCTCTGGGAGGATTCACTTTGATGCACACTGAGAGCAGATGCATTTTGTTTACACGTTAGCTTATTAGCAAAATAGACTGTATTTTGGAACATGCAAACATAACTACAGTATTGCTAATGTAGATTTACATACATTTTCATTTAGCTTTATTTAACCATATTTGAATTGACTAATATTTATTTGTCCTTTATGCTTTGTGTTTCAGCAATATATATTGTGATTTGAATATAATTTTTCTGAGATGATTTAAGATTAACAATTCTGTTTGGGAAGAATTCCTAATTTTATATTGATCGGGGGTGACACGGTGGCTCAGTGGTTTGCACTGTCGCCTCACAGCAAGAAGCTTGCTGGTTTGAGTCCTGGCTGGGCCATTTGGCATTTCTGTGTGGAGTTTGCATGTTCTCCCCCTGTTCACTTGGGTTTCCTCCAGGTGCTCCGGTTTCCCCCACAGTTCAAAGACATGAGCTAATTTGAATAAACTAAATTGACCATAGTGTATGTGTGTGAATGAGTGTGTATGGATGCTTTCCAGTACTGGGTTGCAGCTGGAAGGGCATCCGCTGTGTAAAACACATGCTGGATAAGTTGGCGGTTCATTCCGCTGTGGCGACCCCAGATTAATAAAAGGACTAAGCCGAAGGAAAATAAATGAATGAATATTGATCAGGAGTGTATATGCTTAAAATAAAAGAAATTACAAGCATAAATTAATACATTAGAACAAACATACACATACAAATGAAATAGACAGTGCTTTATTGTTTTCTAAAGGGTCTAACAGTATTGAGGTACAGCAATAAAATAATCAAATACAAAATAACACTGTATACAGTATAGTCAATATTTGAAGTGGATAAAAACCACCACAAAAATCTAAGTTATCCTAAAACTATTCAACTATTCAAATTTTGATAAACTTTTTTTGATTCACTTTAAATGTTGACTACTGTCTTCATTGTATAAATAAATGCAATTAATCATTGTTGAAGATACAAATTTGATCGTTTCTTATGCCCAAATTAGATTATATGTTTAAATTATAATTCCAACTTAACATTGCAGATACTGCGATGTACCTATTGCAGATTAGCACACTGCGATATCGATGCTGAAACGATATATTGTGCAGCCCTAATATGTTGTTATTTAGTGTTTAAATAAAAGAATAACAACTGTATCTTTCTGTGTCTGTATTTATGCTTATATTTGAAATTATATATTCGTATATCGTATATTCGTATGGGGCGACGCGGTGGCGCAGTGGGTAGCACGTTCGCCTCACAGCAAGAAGGCTGCTGGTTCGAGCCTCGGCTGGGTCAGTTGGCATTTTTGTGTGGAGTTTGCATGTTCTCCCCGTGTTCACGTGGGTTTCCTCCGGGTGCTCCGGTTTCCCCCACAAGTCCAAAGACATGCGGTATAGGTCAATTGGGTAAGCTAAAATTGTCCGTAGTGTATGTGTGTGAATGAGTGTGTATGAATGTTTCCCAGTGATGGGTTACAGCTGGAAGGGCATCCGCTGCGTAAAACATATGCTGGATAAGTTGGCGGTTCATCCCGCTGTGGCGACCCCAGATTAATAAAGGGACTAAGCCGAAAAGAAAATGAATGAATATATTCGTATGTCAGTTTATGTTCGCTGTTCATGTTCTTGCTATGCTGACTTAAATTCTTAGGAATTTTTTATCAAGTTTTAGTAATTTGATTAACTTCAGTGGGTTCATTTTTTTTTATCTGTATTTTTTGGTATTGAATAATGTTTATATTCCACATTTCTTTCATCTCTTAAATTTTTTTTACCACTGTAATCATTGCAATGCAGTCTGGGTTTATAATTTGTCTAAAATAAGCAATGTATAAACTTACTGGTAATGGTAATTTATGGATAATTTCACAGACAAAAAGTCCCATGTGTTTTTTTTTTTTAAATCACTGTAAAAACAAGCACCTTTCCTTTGGTCAGTAGAGTAAATAAATGCATGTGATGACTGTGCAAAATCTACTTGTTGAAATTGCAGTTTGTGTGAATTGCTAATAAATAAATGAAATGACTGAATAAAATTGCTGAAGAAGTGTAAATTTGATCGCACCTTTATAAATTTACATAGCCATATTCTGTATTAAACTTGATATGGGATAAGTCTGGATTTGTCTTCATTTTATGGATAGAAAAGCCTACAAAGTGGAGAAACATGATCAGATTCAGTGTCAGCATAATGATAATCCTTACAAATCTTTGCACCCTGCTTCTATTGCGACTCATTTATAGGCAGAAACAGGGTTTGAGTGAGTCAGCTAGTGGTTTCAGACACAGAGAGAGACCAGAGATGCATTATTAATCAGCCACAGCGCTTTGAGGGAGACATTAAAGAGAGTTCGCTTTGCTTTGATAATCCACCAACACTTTAAACCCTTCCCTTCTGTCTTTTTAATGACAGTTTTATGCTGTATTATTAAATGATTCAAATCCGCTTTATTGGCATTGTTTTGAATGTGTATTGCAGTTACTTTTTAAATTTGTTTGTAATTCTTCTTGATGAAGGTTGTGTATTGAATTGGAATGATAAGCACATCGTTTTTTGTGAAGTTTTCCAGTTTGTAAAGTGTTATTATCTGTGTGTCTACATGTGTGTATATGTACATACACACACAAAAAGTAAAAAAAATCTGTTAATGAACAGTTATCCTTCATACCTTGTGATTTCGTTCATTGGTTTCCTTTTAGTTCCCCTTCATACGGGAACTTCAACGTGCATCTGGTAACAGACTATGGGAGTACGTCAGACGACCCATCACTCTGAAGAGTAAGAAAACGGGCCAATGAAATGGCAAATTGAATTGGCAGAGCTCTGCTCCACAGCTAACAGCAATGAGCCATCAGCGCTATATAAGCTGCACGCTGCGGAGTGAGCCTCAGAATTTAATTACTTCAGAGCCTCTAACAGAGACTGAAGACACTCTATCTGCCAACCTGATTTCAAGACTGAAACCAGTTTACTCACCAGTGCGGGAGATGACGTGACAGCGGCAGTCGATCTGGGCTTCCTGTCCCCTGGGCGTTTTGCTGGTGTGCACAAAAGAGCAGTTTCCATTAAAAGAGCAGATTCCCTAAGAGAGCAACAAAGTCAATCAACACGTCTTTTTCAAGACGCTGTTCTGACTGTGCGTTTCTGGATGCAGTGGTTCCTATCTCCGGATGATGGGCACGGGTATCGCATCACAGGTCTGGGGGTCCAGCATGTCGATGCGGTGCTCGCGGACAGCTCATGCTCTCACTGTGAGAGCATGACTGTTGCACAGCTGAGATCCCGGCTTCCAAGCCACCCCGGTTGCTCCTGGCAGATATGCGCCGCGCCAACAAAGTACGCTTTCTTGGTGTGTCCATATCCCAGGCAGGCCTATTCGGCGACACTGTCGGGGACTTTACCCAGGAGTCCTCGGTGGTGAGAGATCAGCCGTGCGCGATGGAGCAGGTCATCTCCTGGTGGGATCGGAAAACTGCTCCCCCACCGGACCCGTCTGCGCTGGCTGTTCCTCGCCGAGAGCGCTCTTCCCGCGGCTCCAAAATGCTCCGCCGTCACAGCCCGTTACACCGGCTAGTGAACGCGCCGAGCCTCCCCGCAGGAAGTTGACACTCCTGTCATAGGTCGCCGTAAAGTCCGGTAATCGGACCGTGAAGCGAACCTAAGGCGGGCCACTTGGAGAGGAGGAGAACCGTTCTTTCCCCGGTGGAGGGCTGGGGCTCCCCCGCGAATGAATGTAGCGATCCGAAAAGAGCGGCTTTTACTCCCTCTGGGTGTGGAAGCCCAATTGCTGCCAGCATGGGACGCACTGCCTTCTAGCTCTCAGCTTTGGTGCACTTCGCCACAGGCTTTGAGGGCGCCAGAGGATGATCTCCTTTCTCGCACCTCCAGCCTCTCCGCAGGATCCTGGGAGGAAGGTAAGAGTCAATCTCTTATTTTCAGTTCTTCCTCGGGATGCTCTGCTTCCCGGGGTGAGCACTCCCCATCCCGAAGCTGCCCCTCCGCGGGTACGTCAGCGATCGTTCCGGTGATGCTGCTCGTTTGGACTCTGTCAGCCTGGTTAGCGCTGCTCAGCCCGTCGTAGTAGCTCACACGGATGGTCAGACTCGGCTATGCGTTTCAACGCGCTGTTGGCCTCCCGAGTTCACGGGTGTGTATTTAAGCGATCATCGCCTTCTACGGGCCTGGGTGCCCTTAGAACAAGTGTCCAGTCATGCTGTCATTCTGACGGATGCTTCCAGTACGGGCTGGTGGGCTGTGTATATCGAGCATGCAGCCGCAGGTTCGTAAATCGGACTTCGGTTGCGTTGGCATTCAATTGCCTGGAGTTGTTGGCAGTGTTTCTCGCTCTCTGCCGGTTTCTACCGGTACGGGAGGGGACACACGTGTTGGTTAGGACGGCCAGCATGGCTGCGATAGCGCACATCAGCCGTTTGGCTGATGTGCGCTACCGCCGCATGTCTCAGCTCGCTCGCCATCTGCTCCTCCGGAGTCGTGCGGCTTAATAGCTGCGCGCCGTTCATATCCCATACGAGATCTACCGTGCCAGCTTACATGCTCTCACGACAGTTACGTTTCTGGGAGAATGGAGACTCCACCCCGGCACAGTCCAGCTGTTATGGGCACGCTTCAGAGAGGCCCAGGACATCCTGCCGCTTCTCCCGAGCGGCCCTTCGCCAGCTGCTTTCCCTGCTCTGCACGGATGCGCTGGGTCTCAGCTGGCCCCGGGGTTACGCAATATGTGTTTTTCCCCAGTGAGCCTGCGTGCACAGACTCTGTGCAAGGTCGGGGAGACGAGGTGCGGGTCTCGCTCGTTGCGCCTCCTTGGCCCAACCGGACCCGAGTTTCCAGACTCACACTCCTCGTGATGGCCCTCCCTGACGAATTCCCCGGAAGAAGTACTCCTTTTTCTGGGACGGGCACCCTCTGGCACCCGCGCAGCGTTCTGGAACACTCATTGAGGGTTTCTAGACAGAGCGCGGTGGACTTAGGTGACCTATCAGTAGATGGTTAACACCGTCACTCAGGCTAGAGCACCCTGTATAGGCAAACCTATGTCTTGTAGTGGAGTCTATTCATTGTGTGGAGCTCTTCTCTCTAAGAAGAACCCCGGACATGCCAGATAAGTGTTGTGTTTTCCTCCTTCAGGATAACTGGAGCGCAGGCTGTCACCCTCCACACTGAAGGTTTGGCGTGCTGCCATCCCCGCTCTCTGTGGGGCGGCGGATGGTAGCACGCTATGAAAGCATAACCTTATCAGCCGGTTCCTCAGAGGTGCGTGGCGCGAGATGGTTAATTCCATCCCCGCCCCCCTCTCTTGCCCTCTCGGGATCTCTCTATCCCCAGTGGTTATGGTTAGGTCCGTTGAGCCACTCGACTCAGTATCTATAAGTTTTCTGTCCATGAAGGCAGCTCTGCTGGTCGCGTTGGTATCAGTCAGGAGGGTTAAAAAAAAGGATTCCGGTGGCATTTTCGGTCAGCGAATCGTGCCAGGAATATGGACCGGCCTACTCTCACGTTTACCTGAGACCCCGGTTCAGCTTGTGCCAAGGTTCCTACCACCCCTTTTAATATTAAAAGTGGTAGTGAGCCTGCAAGTGCTGTCTGCGGAGGAGGCAGACCCAGCCCATTTTATTGCTATATCTGCGCACTGCGCTTAATGTGACGTAGAGCATACGTCTTTAAGCAGCTCTTTTCTGTTATGATCGGCAGAAGGGAAGTGCCGTATCAAAGCAGAGGTTGGTCCATTTTATAGTTATGCCATTGCCCTCGCCTCATGTGCCAGGGCAAGCTGTGTCCCCCGGGAGAGAGAGCACACTTAAAAAAAAAACTAAAAAAAACGGTGCCTCCTTTTCAGCATGAGTACGCAGCGCCTCTTAACAGATTATGCAGAGCTGCGGGCTGGGCGACACCTAACACATTCACGAGATTTTATAATCCTCGAGTGGAGTCGGTTTCCTCCCGATTACTGGGTCACTCCGGTCAATCGGGACGAAATTAAACTCGGTGTCAAAAACGCTTGCTGCGCCATGCTCCCTAACCCGGAGATACGTGCGCCTTTTCTATTCTGCTAGTAAGTTTCCCGCTTGGCGAACCCTAGAGAATTCCTCCGAGGCCCCCAGCACCCGACTCAGTGGAGGAGCCGGGTGCCTGGCTCAGTGTGATGTCTGGTATGCCCACTCTGGGTCTACCCACATGCTGAGGTTCGGTGCCAGCTATGCGCGGTCCCCGATGGTGATCCCAAATGCTTATTCAGCCACGGAGTGTTCCCCCTGACTAGGCGGACCCGTGTCTTCCCTACCCGCTAACCAGCTTCTCTTATGTAGTACTCCCCCTCATCAGGGCTAGTCCATATGCTCTATTACCATCAAGTCTCCCCTCTTGGGTAGCAGGTGGCCTCCGCAGCGTCCTCCCCCTTCAGGGACTGGCACGCTTTCCCAACGTACTGTCGTATTTCTAAAATCCCTAGACTATATTAGCTAGGTAAAAGCACATTTACGACCCCCGATCTAAATTATAATTTTCCCTGTAATGGTAAGTAAGGGCCTAGGGGACGTTGGAAGGTTGCGCTCTTGGTGATGCTTGTGCGCCCACGCTATGCTTGGCAAACTTCACATCAGGACCGTGACGGGCTTAGCTGCAGTGGCGTTTTCCATACAGTCTCCCATAGTCTGTTACCAGACGCACGTTGAAGTTCCCGTATGAAAGGGAACATCCTGGTTACATCCGTAACCCACATTCCCCGAATAAGGGAATGGAGACGTGCGTCTCCACTGCCACAGCAGCTGAGTCTCCAGCTGATTAGCTGAGTGATTGGCTCTTCAGCAGATTCTGAGGCTCACTCCGCAGCGTGCAGCTTATATAGCGCTGATGGCTCAGCTGTGGAGCAGAGCTCTGCCAATTCAATTTGGCATTTCATTGGCTCGTTTTCTTACTCTTCAGAGTGATTGGTCGTCTGACATACTCCCATAGTCTGTTACCAGACGCACGTCTCCGTTCCCTTATTCGGGGAACGTGGGTTACGAACTTAACCAGGACTTTTTTTGTATTTTATTTTTTATTTATAAACATGTTCCCTTTTTTTTTACACAACTTTTGTTAACCTGTTGTTTGGTTATAGCAGATTTACATATCTTGCTTGCAGCTTAGTTTGCACTTAGTTTTTACTCTATGGAAGCATGGATTTACATTTCATTGCATTTCAGTTCTTTGCAGTGGATTTAAAACAAAGAATGCGTGTCAGGGCAGTAGGTCGGGAATTGGTCCAGTTTCCAGCTCATTTGATGTGCAGTAAGAGCACAATCTGTCTTTTGATGGCCATGTCTGTCTGTGTGAGATCAGTTGTGTCTATCTTTCTTAAAATTGTTGAGAAAAACATTCAGTGTTATTAAGAGGGACAGCACTGACTTGATGGGCTGCCAGATGGGATTGAACCACTCCTAGAAATGTGTACGCAAAAGAAATAGACTGTAGGCTGTACAGTAAACGACTGATTAGACCATTTCTGACTGTACAATCCTACTGGAGATTTTTGTCAGCTAGGGTGGATTATTTATTTATTTATTTATTTTAAATGAGGTAGAAAAAAAAAACTAAACAATTGCAAGTAAATTTCACAAATGATAACAAAAAATGGCAAATAACATTAAATTAAACATGAAATTTTGAAGTAGAGCAGATGACATTATTTTGTTGTAAAATGTACTTTAGTAATCATTGTTTTATTTATAACTAAAAATAATTTAAAAGTGCCTTAAGTGGGCATGCAATAGATAAATATGTAAAGATTCACTTTGGATGTTGCGAATACATCTGTAAAATAATGAAGGATACATACAGAGTGAGTAACCAAAATAATTCACCCATAAATGAAAATGTGCTGTTAATTTACTCAGGCTAGGAGACTTTTTTTTTCTTCAGTAAAGAAGATTTTAAATTCAAACTGTGGTTGTTGGTGATTCATAAAATGTAAATCAACAGCTATACAGGCATTTAAAAAAAAAAACACAGTTAGGCACCGTTTACAAAAAATTTACATATACAGGCAAAACAATACAAATAACCCAACAAATATCAGAGGACAATATATTGATACTGAGTGTAATTTTTGTGCACTGTTAAAGCGTCAAAAAGTCCATTATGTTTTAAACTCTTTTTTTTGGTGGGATCTTGACCAGATAAAAGTGATAGATGAACTGTGTGGTGTTAGCTAACAGTAGTTAGAAGGAGATCAAGCTGAGATTAGTGCTACATTATCTAACGAGCGCAGTAATTTCCAGCGGAACATAAATCGAGAGATGGGCCGATGTCCAATCCAATCCAATCACAATGAAACACAGCGAGACTGTCTTACTCCCACTTCCCCTGAATTCAGAGATACAGAGACAATGGTGAGGGAAGTGCATCTTCGGTCTGAGGAGTTCTTCATCTTGTGATTTCTGAAACACATTAGGAGATATGGACGCCTGCCAATCCTGCTGTTTTTTACAAAATGAACAGCAGCAAGAATTGCAATTTGTGTCCGTTCACGCTTCACTGATAGATTCCCTCTAATGCTGTTTAATGTGGTCAAAGCGCACGCTCTCTAATGCTCACCTGCACTCATGCATAGCTCAGAAGCTGAATGGAGAGCACTAGAGTAGAAGTAATATAATTAAATATGCGTTTAAGTGTGTGTTTACACAAGATTCAGGTGTGATTTTGTTGAGTGCTGTGTTTTGTGCATTTGTCAAATGAACAGGAAGCACTTTCAGGCCATTGAGCAAATGTGACAGTCATTTATTGTGCGGGTTATTAGCATTATGCCACCAGTGGCTTCCAAACGATTGAAAACTGGCTTTGCGTTCGGAGAAGAGACAGAATGATCTCCCTATGGAGCTTTTGAAAAGATGAATCCACGGGAAAGCTTCAATCAATGATTAATTTCATCCATCAAAGAAGCAATTTCTATGCAAACAGCATGATTTGCAGGCTCTAATTATTAGTAGTCATTTATTTTAGTTATTAGGTTTTGTCTTGCGCTTGGTGTGTGTGTGTGTGTGTGTGTGTGTGTGCGCGTGTGTGTGTGTGCGTGTGCGTGTGTGTGTGTGCATATGTGTGTGTGTGTGTATGCGTGTGCATGTGTGTGTATTCACATTGTATCCTCCTTTGTACATAATGAACTCAAACAGCAGGAAGGCCTAGTAATAAATAACCAAACTGATCCAGAGAAGCTTTCTCAATGTTGGGATTTTTGAATGGGTTTTTATTAATACTCCAAGATGTGT
The DNA here is from genome assembly GCA_903798115.1 of Danio jaintianensis. Taxonomy (NCBI): domain Eukaryota; kingdom Metazoa; phylum Chordata; class Actinopteri; order Cypriniformes; family Danionidae; genus Danio; species Danio jaintianensis. Next base: position 9,153,736 of record CAIGQV010017386.1, read on the forward strand.
AAGATTTGCCCTTTTGTACAGGTGAGTAAAAATCCTTCTGATTATCTGAATATCCTGACAGGGTGAAATAGTGTTGCATAAAGCGGCTTATCTTCAGGAGGCGATTAATCACCGTTGAACATTAATGACTATGATCGTTTTTGCAGCGAATTTTAAGTGGAATGGCTGGAGGCCATTAAATGCTCTGAGCTGATGTGTGTATGTGTATGTGTGTGTATAATTATACAGCTCTGCTGGGGTAAGGAAACATTGAGCGATTGAATGTTTGTGGTGGAAGGTACTTATCTAAATTTCAGTTTCAAAACTATCCTTTTTTTTTTGCCTGGAGCTTCCCATCTGCCAATTATTCAAGCTGATATAACTAAAAGATGTCTTTTTTTGTAATTCAGGTCACGCTTGCTATATGAATTCATGTTTTAAATTATGTTAGTGAATATGAATTCATAACTGAGACTTTTTAGTGCTAGTTTTTATTTTTTTTTAAATGTTGTTGATGCATTAGGAAAGAGAAAACAAAGATTTTAGTTTTAGTTTTTTTAACATTTACTGATCTGAATTCACATTACATTATAAACATACTGCTTTCATTCATTCTTTAATCCATGTTTGTTCATAATATATTAACATGTTTGTAATAAACTGGTAATAAAAGAATTACTAGAATAATTTTTTACATAGAATACAGTTCATTAGTTACTGCATTAACTTCAACAATGTACACTGCATACAGTAATATTTATATTTAATTCTTTGTTCATGTCACAGAAATTTTCTTAATTCATAACCAAGTTTTTTGTGTAGATAATCAATAAAATGCTTGGTTCAAATTTGTTACAGGGAATAGATGCTGCAAAATTTTGTTTTTTTGATTAGTTTCCTAATACCTAATGCATTAGCTAATTAGATAAATGTTAATTAAGCCTAAACCTAACTATTAATAAGCAGCAAATTAGTAGTTTATTGAGCTAAAAGTTTTAGTTAAGGGTTTTTTAACAGCAATAATTGTACCTTAAAATAAAGTGACAGATATTGTTCATTGTTTATTAATGTTTGTGAACAAGAAGTCAGGCATACCAATGATTTAACCAATATTAATTTAATTAATCTTACTGTAAACACATTCTATGATAACAACCTGATCTAAAACAAAATGTAAAATAATGTGTAATGCATAAGATTCCAACAGATGTGTGATTTAAGCCAAATCTTTAATTTAATGTCTTTGTCATAAATCTTATTCAGAACACAGCACCATGTTTTAACTCTCTTTTTTTATTGCTTTAATTACCAGCTGCTTCCTTTCAGTATATAATTAATGAAGATGCTTTCTGCAGGGAAGGGTTAAGAGCACTAGCTTTCATAAATGTTTCATGCCACAGATTTTACAAAGCAGTCTAATCACCTAGCAAACAGTTAATTGCCCTTTTGTGTGTGTGAGTGAAAGACAGATAGTAACAGTGTTTCTCTGGGTCAGCAGCTGTTAGGCAAGGGTGCTGTATAAACCATCAGCATGTTTATATGTGATCTAGAGGGACATGTTAGGCCATCCCTCACTGACTTTTCAAAAGCACCCTGCTGGTTCTCCAGGATGAGGCTTTTAGCTTCAAATCGACGGTCACCTCGGGTAGACATCAACTGGAATGAACTGGATTATTATTAACAAAGTGGGGTATGTGATGTCAGGAATCTGCTTTGGTTAACATTTTCAGTTTTTTGTTGACTTTTAATAATACAGATTTCTTTTTTTTTTTTTTTCTTTTTTTTTTTTTGAGTTTCCAAAAGAAAATACATATATAACTTACACAATCTCTCATACAGAAAGAGACTTACAGATCTTGCATATGCTTTGTATTTTCTTACCTTTAACAACAACTATAAACAGTAAAACATGGGGAGCTACAAATCCTTTAGAACATTTCCTTTAAAGAAGAAAATATATATTTAGACATAATATTACATTTAAATGTTACAATTCAAGAAAAGTCCGGGCATATTGGTGAAATGTACTCAATCCATTTACTCCAAATTAGAAAAAAGTATTCAGTCTGTGTTCTTAATGAAAAAGATAGTTTTTCCATGGCATATATAGTGTGCACTGTATCAATCCATTCTTCAACTGTAGGCGACTCTAATTTTAACCATTTTTTTGTAATGACTTTTTTACTAGCTCCCAGAAGAATAAATAACAGTTTCTTGTCTTTATTAATCCATCAATCTAAATTTATATTACCTAAATATAAAGATTCACAGGTGAAGGCAATCTCTACTTCAAAAATGGCTTCTAAATGTATTTTAATCTCATTCCAGTATGGGGTTAATTTCTGACAATCCCAAAAAACATGATAGTGATTAGCTACTTTTCCCCCACACATTCTCCAGCAGCTAGTGCCCTTTCCTCTGTGTATTTTCTGTGATGGTGTGATGAAGAACCTTATAACATTTTTCCAAATAATACAGATTTCAATCAGCTTGGTGCCATTTGAGAAAAGGATTACGCTGCACAGAACATTTGATTGTACTATTGCTTCTTTGTATACTTGTGTTTCAAAGCAGGGATTTTCATACTATACACTGTAAAACAATATCTGTAAATTAGCAGTTTTCTGTATTTTGTGATTCATTTTTTTATTTTCCCCTGTTTATTTATCCTTTTGATCTTTCTTCCAAAAACTTTTAACCTTGATAAGTTTGAAAAAGTGATTTTTATTAACATTTTTAAAAGTTTAAAGTGATATATTATCTGGGTTAGTGTTGTATGTTACGGTACAAAAACCTTGTAATAAACTGGCAGTAGTTTTTCTGTTATTTTACAGACTTTATCTCTATTATTTCTTATACATTATATTATTTCAAACTACTAAAATGTCAATAAAAGTCACTTTGTTAAACTGTAGAGCAGAGTTTTCAACATCAAAGGTTGACAGAGCAGAGATCAATGTCCCATAATGCAATTCACAACCGTAAATAAACAGAAAACAAAATACGGAAACTACGGTTAATTAACAGATATTTTTTACAGTGTATATTACGGTGGCTGAGTGAGCTCAAACAATCTGCAAGTTAAGAAAAGACATGCGTTTAGAAAAACACGAACAAGCTGAGAAAACATGTTTAGTAATTTGACTGCACACATAAATGCAAATTCTCACAACACTTGGAAATACAGAAACCCACTGCAAATAGCACAGAGCACTATGGATTGTGCAATTCATCAGATTATTAGGGCTAAAATATACAAATAATAAACTGTATCAACAGGGTGTTAAAATAAGTAAAAAACTCACCTCTCAGATCTCACAATTGGCATGTGTTATGAGAATGTGTGTGTGCTTGTGTTGTCAAATTAATAAAGATGTTTTCTTAAATTGTTACTGTTTTCTACATATATGCGTTTTCTTAACTTGCAATGTGTTTGAGCTCTCTTAGCCACTCTAGAATATGGCCTCAAAGAACCATCACCATTTTAACAATGGTACTTACTAATCCGGTTGTAATTTGGTAGAGACAGTTGTTCTGTTAAAACTGTTGCAGAGCAATTTTAGCATTGCTGTTCCCCATATTTGAATGTGTTTGTATGTGTGTTCTAGATGACAGTGCCTCGGCAGCGAGTAGTATGGAGGTGACGGACAGGATCGCCTCTCTGGAACAACGGGTTCAGATGCAGGAGGATGAGATTCAGCTGCTAAAGTCAGCACTGGCTGATGTGGTGAGGAGACTGAACATCTCAGAAGAGCAGCAGGCCATGCTCAACAGGAAAGGACCAACCAAAGGTACCATACATGTCTTCACACAAGAGAAGATCCTAGAGGTTCCAGATTGCACTGTTTGTTTACACTCACCAGCAACTCTATGAGGATATTCCTAGCACCGAATTAGACCCTATTTTGGCTTCCTAATGTCCCCCTTTTTTACTAACAAAGCTTATTATATTTCTTATGAATGTGGGACTCTTATTTTGAAAACGGGACAGGAATTAGCTCTGGGTTAAGTCAACACAAGAGCATCTAATCTGTTCACAGCTCATCAAAATGTGAAATTTGGGAAAGATGGATTGAAAATTTACTCAGCACCACCCAGAAGAGGCATAAGGTCTGTTTAACTGTATCTTTTAACGTGTATATTGTGTGAAATTTTCTGTGTACGTTTGTAATGAGGCAACAAACACATATAAACTGTTGAATAAGTGTTTAATGCAAGTTTATGCATCGTGTCACATCACTCAGCTCTTACTTAGATTTTTGTAGTGTGGAAGGTCAACAATAAACTTAATAAAACTCACATATTTACGAGACGTTAATATTAATTCCTGCATGTGTTTTCATATACATTAAACCCACAAAATACAACACTAAATACATCTCTGTCTGTCCCTTAATTATAATTTAGCTTATATTTTAACCAAAACACATTACTCAGGAGCAATTATGGACCGATCACCCACTCGCCCCTAATGTGAACCTCTCCTCCACTTCAGTTGAAACGATTCTAATTTGACAAAGCATCTAATCAGTTTGTTCAAATATTTTGGCAACTGAAGCTGAAGATAGCTCTTATAGGAGCATGAGAGCTGAGCTCATTAATATTTATGACCCTTCTAAATAACGTGAAAAACAGCTTTTCATTCTAGGGCCAATTCATAGGATTGTAAATGGGCTTGTAAATCTTTTTTTTTTTTGTTTTTTTGGCAATTTCCTAAGCCACACACCTTCTATGTAAATATCAGAGAACAATTTAAACATAATTTGTCAGTTCATTCTATGGCACCTTTAAATCTTCATGGCACAAATTCAACAAGGTACTGGAAACAGTCATCTAAGATTTTGTGCCGCAGGTTTGTCAAACTCTGTTTCAGCATGTCTGTGGTAGTTTGAGTATAGTGAGATACTAGTTTTTGAGATGATTTCAGTTTTATCACATGGTACATTATCCAGCTGGAAGTAGCCACCACAGTACAATGTGATCATAAAGAGATGGACATGGTCAGTAACATTACTCAGTTAGGCTGTGGCATAAACGATGCTTAGTCAGTGCTAAGCAACACAAAGTGTGCCAATACAGTACAGATGAGATGGCTGTGTGAAAATCCCAGCCAATCAGCAGTTTCTGAAATATTCAGATCAGCTCATCTGGGACCAACAACTATACCACTTTGAAAAGTCACTTAAAGCACTTTCTTTTTTGTATTCTGATGCTTGGTTTGATCTTCTTGACCACATCTACATCCCTAAATGTACTAAGTAGCTGCTGTGAGATTGGCTGATTCAGTGTTTGCGTTAACAAACGTTGAACAGATCTACCTAATAAAGTTGCTGGTGAGTATATTTCAGCTTGCCATTATTTCTCAACAGCTTTGCTAGAAAATCTTAAGTGTTTGCATCACATAAATGCAGTTCTCTACTGAGAATTGTGCCATTTCTTGTTTTCATATCCATCCCATCCATGCTGCAGCTTTAGTGTTTACCCCTATTGCTGTTCCTTTCCTATCTTCTCTGCTTTCCTATCCTCCTATTCCCTGTTCTCTCATACTGTGAGTGTGTTCAGAAGCAGCAGTGAGGGGACGCTCTCCCTCCTCTGACAGCAGTGTTGGGAAGTCAGGTATGCGCTGGTGTTCGTGTCTTACTTGTCAGGAGTTACTCACTAATACATAGAGCACCATTCAATCATGTCACTGAAAATGTGTTTTGACTGTGCGTCAGAAATGCATGAACACTAAGGACTGGATTTTCACTTAGGGATGCACTAATATAGAAATTTTAGTTCCACTGACAATTTTTTAAAAGTTGCAATAACTAAACAAGTAATTTTAACTTAAATTAAAATAAATAAATATATTTATATAATATATACAGTTGAAGTCAATATTATATAATTATTTGTGAACCTCCAGCCAAACTAAAATAAATAAAACATTCTTCAGAAGAAAAAAAGAATATTTAGAAAATACTGTGAAAATTTCCTTGCTCTGTTAAACATCTCTTGGGAAATATTTATAAAATAACACAAATTTCACAGGAGGGCTTATAATTTTGCCTTCAACTGTATATAAATAAATCTGTTTAAATGTTGGCATGACTTGCTGATCATATTTTTTTACAATGTTGTATTGCTAGTCCATAATAAGCGTGTATCATCTTAAATGTTAATCAGATATTTTGTTCTGTTTATTCACATGCTATTATACAAAGCAAGTATTTGAGTGACTCCATTTGTTACTTAAAAGATCAAGATCATTGAATAAATCATGAGTTATGTAACAAAGGCACTTAATGCTTAATCTACTGACTTTCATTAGAGATGCTCAATTTAGCTCATACCAGATTTCTTTCAACTGTACTGAAATGAATTAATTCATTATTGCATTCAATCTGAGTTGTAAAATTATAATAAATGAATAAAGTAATATATAAATTATATTAAAGTAAATTATAATATTTACAATATTAATATTTTTTTAATTTAAAAACCATTTGAAATATGATTAATTTTCAGGGATAGTTCATTAAAAAAATTTTTTTTATAAATATTTACTCACCTTCATGTTTCTAACTTGTATGTCTTTCTTTTTTCTGTGAAATGTAAAAGAAGATATTTTGGGAAAAATTGTGCTAACAAAGGCATCACAGTGGCGCAGTGGGTAGCACGATCGCCTCACAGCAAGAAGGTCGCTGGTCAAGCCTCGGCTGGGTCAGTTGGCATTTCTGTGTGGAGTTTGCATGTTCTCCTCGTGTTCGTGTGGGTTTCCTCCGGGTGCTCCGGTTTCCCCCACAAGTCCAAAGACATGTGCTATAGGTGAATTGGGGTAACTAAATAGTGTAGTCCGTAGTGTATGTGTGTGAATGAGTGTGTATGGATGTTTCCCAGTAATGGGTGGCAGCTGGAAGGACATCTGCTGCGTAAAACATATGCTGGATAAGTTGGCAGTTCATTCCGCTGTGGCACCCCAGATTAATAAAGTGACTAAGCCGAAAAGAAAATGAATGAATGAATGTGCTAACAAAATATAAAAATTCCCATTGACTTCTGTTAATGTATATAAACGTGTATATATAACATGAGTATAAGCAAAATGTATTGGGTAAATTTAAAGTAAAATGACACCGTTTGGTTAAACATTGCTTTAAAATGTGATCATTAGAAAATCTGGAGCATCATGAGGGTGAGTAAATGATGAAATTAGATTTTTCTGGATTGTCGCTGTAGGTGAAAATGTATGTGTGAATTTTAAACTTAAATCCCGAATGCAAATGTGAACAATACTTCTTAAACTTGCCTCAGGAAAAGAGTGGGACTTATTGCAACCAATAAAAACACATACATATTAGCTGATACTGATCATGGTTGGATCATGATATTGTACATCCCTGATTTCCCTCCAGCATGTGACATAAAGGCCTGACATGTGTTTAGAGAATTTAGTGAGATTAACACTGTAAACACGCTGCTTAAACATCCCTAATTACGTAATGCTAACTGACAAATCTACTGCTTCCATATTGTAAAATCCATCAGAAGTGAACCTAGAATGTGCTTCATTTTGGAGATGAAAAGAGGCTCGTTTCCTTAAGTGTATTGATTTTTTGGTAATTATTTAACAAATTTTTCCATAATCCACATAATCCTTTGAACTGTAGGAAAGGGTGTGTAAATAGAGTCACATTTCTTTACCATGTCTGAGATTTGAAAGATTTTCTGCTTTGCTAATTAGCCTCAAAGTACAAAGTTGTGCTTCCAAATGTCAACCCGGGGTCCAAAGCTCCACCATTAAACTGTTAAAGAAGCACTTATTTTCTCAGTACTTCGGCTCACTTTATCAGTTCCTCTGCCTGTTTGAAGTGTGTGCAAGATGAGTCATGCTTTGCTTCTGCATAATCCTTGCCGCTCCATGCAGGCTGATCTCTTTGAAACAAAAAAATCCTCCTCTATTTCTCACTGGTGCTTTTGCCTCATTCTTTCTTTTATTTTTTCTGCTCTATCTCTGTGCCGCTGCCTACACATTTATCACACATTCGAGAAACCCTGCTGTGATGAATATTTAATAATGCAGACTCGTAGGGTAATGTAAATAAAGGCCTTCCAAAATCTTTTCCATCAGCAGTTAGTTAGACTGCAGGTGTGAGCTGCACAAAGGGATATTCACTGTCCCAAGACTTTTGTAAACCACAAATGCATTTTAATGAAGTTCTTTTGTTGCTCAAGCTTTTGAAGGACACTTTTGTAAAGCAGGAGAAACATACTCTGGAATTCTGTGGTCATTGGTTTATTCCGGATCTTTCTATATAGATTGAATATGACATCTGGAAATGTTTACCATGCGGTCTGTTAAATATTTAATATAGTCACCTCCATGCACGAGTTTGGGGGGCAGTAAGATTTTGCTGGTAGATATTAGCTTTATTCAGCAAATATTAGTTAAATAGATCAAATAATAATAGTAAGGACATTTAAAATGTTAACATTATTATAACATTGTTACTTTTTCAAATAAGAGATGTTCTTTTCTATTCATAAATCCTGTGACAACTTGAATCAAGGTTTCCCTAAATATATTAAGCAGGAAACTGTTTTCAACATTGGTGATAATAATAAGCAATGTTTCTTGAGTATGCATAAAAAAATCTTACTGGCCTCAAACATTTGAATGTTAGTGTATATAAAACCATAAAAAGAGAGTCCATATGTCTCAACTTTGAGGTCATTTATGCTGTTATACTCAAAGATATATCATATTTTACATTTAAAAAATCACTATATTTTTCTTTTGTACAATAGACCAAGAGCACTACAAAGATTGTTATCCAATCCGGTGCTCTCTAAAATGAGAATGCCCCTCCTCCTATACCATATTCAACTCAGTAGCATCAAATGATCATTCATGACTATGATGTAACCAAACAAATTGTCCATTTAAAGGTCCCATGAAATTAAAATAAAGTTTTTTAGGTGTTAGTATCAATATTGTTAGTTTTTATATTAGATATAGTTTGATATCTATAAGCTAGTGTGCTCCAAAACAGTGACAAAATTCACGTTTAGAAGATATAAAACTGATATAAACATGTAAGGCTTGTAGTTTGTCACTTCCGTCTAAATGGATCAACGGTTTTATTCATGTCATCGCATACTTCAGTTTCTCATCAAATCTTGACCAATCAAATGCTCTCTAGTATCTGACATGCCCCGCCCCCTTCAAAATGATGTGCTTGAGCTCAACCACTCTCACTGGCAGAGCGGTGTTAAAGCAAAACGCTATTGGCTGGTTTATAAAAAGGGGAGGAGCTAAAATATGTCCCACCCTCTCTTCGTCTTTCGGTTGAAATGACATCAAACATCGAATAAAAATGCACATTTCAAAGCACTTCACGGGACCTTTAAAACAAAACAAGTCTTTAAAAAGTCTTTCTGTGTGACCTGTTTAAACTTCCCATTTCAACAAGGAAAACATCAACAACTTGTAAGCAATTTTGTGGGGTCTTTGAGAAACTGAAGTTGTCTATTCAACAATTTTTTTAGTCAACTATCTTCTAAGTGCAGTGCTGTGTGTAATTCTGCCCATGTGTCTTGTCATCTTTTAGCAAGACCGATGATCGCTGCCCTGCCCCTGAGACCCACGGTCAACAACGGTACTGTCCTGCCTAAGAAGGGTGGCACACTGCCATCACCCTCCAACTGCAAGAAGGACAACAACTCACCAGCAACCAGAAGGTAAGACACTAAGAGCTGAAATACTGTGTCCAGATTTCAATCCAGATTAGCAGTCTGGACAACTTGATGCTATTTGCAGAGACTCTAAGCTAGTCTGCTGAATAGAGTTGGCAGATTAAACAGAAACTGACAAATCTTTTTTACTTCATACTTTGATTCATTTTGAGGATATGAAAAATAAGTTCTTATTATTCTTATTACTATTTTTGATTTAGGAAAGGTAGAATAGTTTGTAGCATTTTCTCTTCAGAGTTGAAATGAAATAGTCTGTACTGTTTTACTGTATAGTGCTGGATAACCTAATAGTGAGGTTCTTCAAGTGCATTCAAATACACAAGATAACAGGGCAAGGTTTTGTCTTTTGAAGGTCAGCTCATGTTTTTTATCAGTTTATGATAAGCAAACAAAGCTGAACCAACCATTCACAGATCCAACTATTCAGCTGTGATGCAAGAAGTAATGCAGTGCGACTTGGTTTTAGGTGGCAAAGAGCAAGCCGTTGGAATTTGCAATCATCTTTTTAAATGTGACTTCATGTCTCACAATTTCTTTTAATTACAGTTTAATTTCTTTACAACTGAGATTCCTTTTTTAGAAATTCCCGCTTTGTTCTCTGTTCAAAACTTTAAGAATGGTAGGATTTTGATTATAATGAGTTTTATTTGTCTTTAATGTTTGGCAAGGTTGAATTAATTTGTTTAAGAATACTGGGGGAAAAAGTATGATGGCTTCCACAAAAATAATAATAGCGATTAATAATAGGATTTGTCTTCTTGAGTATATGGTGGTGAAAATAAATGTTTGGCAACACAGGAATACATTTTAAAACACAATGGGGGAAAAAAAAACGTTTTACAGTAAAACAAAAGTACTTTATCACTGTGTTTTAAAATTCCTGTGTTGACAAATTTATTTTCACCATCATGCTCAATCCTAATATTAATTGCTATTATTTTATTTGTGGATTCCAGTATTCTTTAAAAATGCTTCTGCAATTCAGTTCTCTTCTGTAACCGTGAAAACAGAAACAAACAGTCATTTTCCAGCTGTGCAATGTTTTTTTTAGTTTAATAAGTGAACACATCATGCTGAAGAATTAATGAATGAACCAGATAAGTTTATGATTATGAGACGCCAACCCAGCTGCTTTCCCCAATGTGTCTTCGTTTGTGTGTGTTTGTCATCCTGTGAGACCTCTTATGTCTGTTGCATGTTCTAGTTTTTCCCATCTGCCCAGATTTCTTCTAAAGCTACCCTACAGGTGAGCGTTTTTTTCCCCTAAAGCATCTGCAATCTCCTCAAAAGTGCTGTGGTCTAGTGATACACTTGATATTAAAATGCTTAAGGCTCTGTTTTCAAACCATCATTCAAAGCTGTTTTGGGATCCCACAGGGAGCACCACTGCACGGGGAAATAAGCTTGCTTTGATTTTTGTGAACTTTTTTTAATTTTTTTAAAGCTTCTCTTCAGGCATTCTCTCATTACAGCCTGTAAAGCTTCTTTTCCCATCATGCCTTGAAGCAAGAGCCCTGTGCTGTCCATAGACTAACTCTATACCCGCTTGCTTTCATGCCTGAAGTGCCATTATTCACAAAAGCATGGAGATCCTGCAGGCTTTTTAACACAGGATAACAACACCATCCGCCAATGGCTGGGCCAGATGAACTTTAGCCCCGCAGTCTGGATTAGACTTGAGCCTGGCAACCAGTGGACTGCTGATGGGCTCTTTTCTTTTGTTGACAACTTTTAAAGGGCACCCAGTCTCAATTCAGCCCTGTCTGATTCACAAAGACACAGCAGATCAGGGCCTGAACGTGTCACGGAGGAGCAAGCGTGACAAGTGAAACAAATTTCTTCTAGCATATGTATTGTTTGTTGGTCTCGTGTATGTTTGCTGTGTGTCTTTGGGGAAGTTTGGTCCTGGTGTCTGTTTTAACCAGCTGGGATGTTGCCAGTATTATCTCTGCAGTGCCATTTCCTTTTTTCTGTCTAATTGTTGACATTTAGTCTTCCTGTTTGAAGTACAAGCTATTGTAGGAAAATTAGGCTTTGTAAAAGATGATTTATGACTACAAAAAGATACAATATTGCAATCTAACACATACATTTTGGAAGAGGATTTTGTTGAAATGTGTAATATTTTTATAGTGTGTTTATAATACAGTTTAAATGTTTAAAAAATCAAAGAAACAAGTTTAAACTTTTTTTTGTTTAAAAGAAATTAATACTACTTCGCTAAGATGAATTCAATTTATGAAACTTGAAAATGAAGAATTTGACAATGAAATGTTTTGTTTAAAACATGGGTAACACTTTATTTTAAGTGTTTGTGTCACTTGTTCCATGTACTTACTATAGTATTTACATTTAATTATGCATCTACATGCAACTTACCCTAAACCTTACCCACGTTCTAGCCATATAGTAAGTACATGTAATTATTAATATTATTCAGTAGTTATGTGAATTATTATGTGAACATTAAAATAATTTGTTACCAAAACATATATTCGTAAAATAATATAAGTTATATTAGTATTAGTTATATTAGTACTAGTATTGCAGTTTCCACACAAATATGAAGTAGCATCATTGAACATTGATAGTAATATGAAATAGTCTTTGAAAAAATCATCATATATTGTATCATATATAATAATCTTTTTTCCATTCATTCATTCTAAACAGATACTTGATACTTCTGACATGTTTCTCACCAGGCTGACTTGGAAACTTGGGTTTACTTAAAGAAAATACACATTTCCTCACTCGTAATTACTACCTATATTATTATGTTATAATTACCTATACAAGCATTCATTCATATGCATTTGTTCAACTTTTAAAAGCTAATTTTATGACAATGCTTAATGCATTTTTATACACAAAGAATAAGGAATCAACAGAAGAGAATAAGTATGACACATTCAGATACCTATAGTAACAAACAAATGGCGGGAAAACTAAGATTAAAAAGAAATGAAGCCTTCATCTGAAATTGTATACTTTCCAACTAAATAGATGGTGAAAAACAGTATGTCTGAATTTTAAAAAAGTACAACAACACAAAGAGTATATATGTCCACATTACATTCATACTACTCAAATTCATATTATATGTGACCCTGGACCACAAAAGCAGTCTAATGTTGCACAGGCATTTTTGCTGTAATAGCCCAAATTAAATTGTATAAATCGTATTTTTGTATTAAATGGTATAATTGTATTAAATTGTAAAAAGTTATTGATTTTTATTTTATGCCAAAAATAATTAGTATATTAACTAATGTAAAGCTTATTTATTCAGCTTGATGATGTGTAATTTTGTAGTTTTAGGGCATAAATAGAATGTACTTTTTTGCGGTTGAAAAATAATTTGATTTTGGATGCAAACTAAACCCATGAAGATAAAAACACTAGCACAGAACCAACAAAATCCCTGACAAATGTGACTAATACAGTATATTTTCTTTTATAATCCACAGCACTGTGAAGAGAACAAGTTCATCTGAGCATGTCGGTCCGAACAACAGAAAAGACAACCGCACACGCGCAGGGTCCACTGGGAGCAACTCCAGCGGAAAGAAAACCACAGAAACGTATGAAATTACAATCAACTACATTCATTAAAAATGATTAATTGAAATGGCTCAAACTCATTGTGATGTGTTTCCTTTCTCTCATCCTACAGCAAGCAGAAAGAACCTGTTTTCAGTGCAGGTAAGAGTCTGGTGTCCTGTTCACTTCAATTCTGATAGAGTTTGTGTGTCTCTGAACCAAGACTGGATCAGCCACAAATGAAGCAATGGTTTTATAGTCATTGGACGTTTCAGAAAGTACAGACTCTTGCCAAGAGGATGTGCTTAAAATAAATGGCTGACCGCCCAGAAGTTCTTTTGTTTAGGAGAAATGCAGCTTAATTAGTAGGTGGACAGATGTTACTATGGGATAGTGGTGAGTTGAGGCATAACAAATTTCAAGAAAGCAGATTTCAGCCTGTGCGCTGTCCAGTCGTGGCTCATGAAGGTCATTGTAGTGAAATTGCTGTATGGACTTGTATGTGCATTCGCTGTTTCAGTTCATTTCACCTATCGCTATTTATTTGTGACCCATCATCCCATCATCAACATCAAAAATGTTTTTTCTTCTCATTTTTGTCATTTCTCATTTTCTCAATTTATCAGTTTACCTAATTGTATTATTATTGTTTCGTTATTAATATTACTATTTTTAATTACTATTATAATGTTATTAATACAATATAATAGGGCTGAACAATACATCGTTTGAGCATCGATATCCCAATGTGTGTTTCTGCAATAGTCACATCGCAGGATTAGATTATTTATTAAAGACTAAAACATAAATATATTATTAAATATTATTATTTTTAAAATTATTTATACAATGATGACCATGTTGTTTTACATTTTGATTGTTCAATTTCTGTACATAAATACTGTTAGTATTTATAAAGCACTGTTTATTTATTTATTTTTGCTTGTAAATTATTATAATTTATGCAGGTGCACTGTATAGAAAGAGACTTGGTCATCCCAGTTGATCTAAATTAATGAAATCTTTCCAAATAGAGCTATTAAAATCATCTGGTGAAATCATATTCATATTGCAATATATATCTCGGCAAAACAATATATTGCAATGTCAGATTTTTCCAATATTATGCAGCCCTACAATATAATATAATATGTAAAAAAAATCATATGCATTACATTTTTTTTTTTGCATTTTTAAAACTGTTAATTAAACTGAGCTAGATATATAATATAATATAATATAATATAATATAATATAATATAATATAATATAATATAATATAATATAATATATTCATTCTTTTTTTTTCGGCTTATTCCCTTTATTAATCTGGGGTCGCCACAGCAGAATGAACCGCCAACTTATCCAGCATATGTTTTACGCAGCGGATGCCCTTCCAGCTGCAACCCATCACTGGGAAACATCCATACACACTCATTCACACACATACGCTACGGACAATTTAGCCTGCCCAATTCACCTATACCGCATGTCTTTGGACTTGTTGGGGAAACCGGAGCACCCGGAGGAAACCCACGCCAACACGGGGAGAACATGCAGACTCCACACAGAAATGCCAACTGACCCAGCCGAGGCTCGAACCAGCGACCTTCTTGCTGTGAGGCGAACGTTCTACCCACTGCGCCACTGTGCAGCCATATATATAATATAATATAATATAATATAATATAATATAATATAATATAATATAATATTTTACTTTTTTTCTGTAACATACATACAGTTATTAGCCAAGAAATCACACTGAGAGAGTATTTCTAGAGAGTATAATATTCTTTCTTTCTTTTTTTTTTTTTTTTAAATCTAGGTCCAACAGGCTTTTACAGTCATTGAGTTCATCTATTATACATCAGTTTTGGTCAGGGGCTTTTCAGGCTTTATTTTTGGAAAAGAATAGAAAGGAATTGAACCGCAGTTATTGAGATTGTCAGAATGGATTTGATCTGGTGTTGGTGTACAAGCAGAGCGTTCGGTCTATGCAGAATAAAACAAGCTCTTCTGCATGCTCCTTACTGTACATTTGACCCAGTTACTCTATTTAACTGTTCTAAAAACTCTGATTAATGAATGCAAGACACTGCAGGAGAAAAAGGGAAAAATAACTGTTTATTACCATATTTCCCCAATTATTTAATTACTTTTTTGCATTGTTTGCAATGTTTTCTAAAATTTACTATTTAAATATGCAAGTAGGTCATTATTAAATCAAATTTGCTATCATTGACATACATTTCTTGCA
>CAIGQV010017386.1:9174255-9191726 GCA_903798115.1 Danio jaintianensis
CTGGAACATTCACTCCCCAAAGTAAAGATTATGTCCTATGATATGAGAAGCTGCAGGATTGAGAATGAAATCAAAAGCACTTCAATGAACAACGTGAAGGTATAGCAGCCAGCAATCTACACTTCAGTCATGGTCACACTACAAACTGATATGTTAATCAAGGACATTTGCTACCATACTATGGTTGCAGCAGGTGCCATAATATTACGCAGTGCCTGAAAAAAGTCCCCAGCACCAAGCCCTACACTTGCACCACCAATTAGAATCTACGTAATATCATTGCACCTGCTGCAGCCTTTGATAAAGCAGCAAAGTTCCTTGATTATTACGCCGGAATGAGAGTGTAGTTCCAAGGCATATCGGCCAAGAAAATAGCAACTTTAAATTTTTCGTTGGTCATAGTATAAGATGTAACATCAGAACACTCAAGCTTAAAATAGTAAAATTATCGAATGTCCTTTTAAATTTTTTTTAGCATGATGCTAATGATCTAATCCAATTCAATGATCTATGCTAAGCTACGCTAAAAGTGCTACCGCCAGACCCAGAGATCGGCTGAAGATTCAAAAATGGTAAAAATCACTTGTTTAACTTTAGGGGAGTTGTAAAATTAGCCAAGTTTCTTTAAAAGCTACATCTAATTTCTCACCAGTGAGGTAATAACACTGCTGTTCTTGAAGCAGATGAACTTACAGTTTTGCTAGAAATTTATAGCTTTTTTTGCTGCCCTTGAACGACACACAGACTTTATAATACACACTCACGCACACACTCTCTCATTCTAATAACTAAGTAATAACTGTATTATTAATGTTCTCACTGTGGCTCACACCTTCATTTCTAAACTTAACAATATGATGAGAAAATTTGTTTTACATGCAAGAAACACATGTCTTGAGGTGTAGTACATAAAAAAAAATCTCTTCTGTCCTTACCAGCTTCCAAATACACATTTACGATATACTGATTCACAACCTAGGGATCCACACAGCAGATTGAGACATATCCCTTTATATCTGAGGTTATTAAGCTCATCAGTAGTAGTTATTGATCTTGACTATGACCCAGTTATGGTTACCGGGGCCGCGACTGTCGATCCAACCTGTACTTGCTCCCGACGGGGGAAACAGTTTACTTCATCGCATCTGTGGTTGTGCTATATAATGTGGATGAGCAACTGCAAAGACACTACACTGGACATACTGATGATATCAAGTGGTAAGGTTTACATTTTGGTCTGTTTGACATTATCATTCATTTGATTTGCACAGCATACTATGATCTCACACCTCAGGCCGGTAAATTACATTCAGTATCTCTTCATCAAAGCAAAAATGCAGCATATTTTTCAAGCCTGTGCTGAATAAAGAATTTTTGAGCAATGTTGTTTAATTTTCTGCTTTGATGAGCAATTCTACAGTATATTTATCATTAGTCATGTCTCTGAAGGTTATTATTCATTCCACTGCCATCCTTGACTCTGTATTTTGTCTCTTTGGTATGTATGAGAGACCTTGAGGCCATTTTACAAGCTCAGAATTAGTTAATAATCATGCATTACACATAAAATGTAATCAAATTTGTTACGTTGTATTTATCGTTGAAATTTCAGGTTCATATTTATAACTACCTGTTCGTAATTGTTTTTTTTTCATCATAAATTTCTATATTCAGTCATGAGAAAATGTTGCATTACTATCATTCAAAAGGTTTTTGCAAACTATTTTTTTGTGTATGCCATGTTTTTATTATAGTAATAGCAATAAATTATGCAAAATTACATGTACCAAACTAACCCTAAACCTGACCTTCACTCTAGCCATACAGTTACAGTAGCACACATAGCTAATTAATATTAGTCAGTACTTAAATTTAAAGTTGTTACACTGTAATAAGTTCATCATAAAATTACATTACATATTTATTCCACAGAAATGAATGTCATATATATATATTAAATTGATCTAAAAAGACATTTATAGTATTACAAAAAAAAGGAATATTTCAAATAGGTGCTCTGTTTATTTTTTAAGATGCTTAAGAGATCAAATTATAGCAGACAATAAATACAAAATACCCCAAATTAAAAGCAATAATTGAAAACATTTCCAATAAAATTCATTCAAATAATAAAAAAACAAATATATATATATATATATATCTGTGGACATACAGTATATACACATACATCAAACCATATATACAGCAGTCGTAAGACAATAATGGGTGTTGTTCAATAGTTGTTTGATAACTTTGATGATAGATGATGATCCACTTCAGATGTTGACTACTGTACAGTACAACTTGCATTTTAGAATGTGTTTAAAATAATTTAAATACTTATCTTAGATTTCAATGATACTTGGTAACGTAAGAGGCTTCTTTTGGAAAAATCTGGACCACAAACCATCGAATAGTAGCGTATATGTCATATGTGACTTCTGGGCCTCAAGCGCTCAATTCAGTATAACATGATACAAAGTTAATAAGACAAAGTGAACACTTTTCCATTTGACCTCCAATCGCAGGCTGAGATAAAAGAGCCAAACATCACACAATAATCACACTA
The DNA here is from genome assembly GCA_903798115.1 of Danio jaintianensis. Classification (NCBI taxonomy): domain Eukaryota; kingdom Metazoa; phylum Chordata; class Actinopteri; order Cypriniformes; family Danionidae; genus Danio; species Danio jaintianensis. The sequence goes on from CAIGQV010017386.1 coordinate 9,176,825, forward strand.
TTATCATACGGTTTGTTATTCTTCACAGGACTTTGCAGCATGTCACTGCACTGTTAACTGTAATTCAAAGGCCTTGAAAAACAGTAACAAACAACCAGTAATAAAAATGTTTCCAGTGTTTTTATGACCAGCACCATGACACATGAAGCTCTGAGTCATTGTGTTGTGATGTATAAATGTGTGATGTGCCCTGTCTGCTGTGTCATCGCCTCTACATCCTTCACCTCTTCTCTCCTCCCCACAGCCTCGCTGTCCATCCTGATAAAATCACCATAGCAACAGGACAAGTGGCTGGCACATCCTCAGATGGAAAAGTAAGACTGATGTTTCAGCTCAAATATTTATAACCAAAATAGCTCATTGCTAATATAATAAGCTTCAACCAGCCAAAATAAATGTGAATGTTGTCGCATGTGCCTCAGGAGTCTGTCGTAACAAACGATCAAGTGTAATCGGTGTGATTTTTGTGATTTTGTCTGGCAGCAGTTGGCTCCTCATGTGCGCGTGTGGGACTCTGTGAGTTTGAACACTTTGCACATCCTTGGAAGCGGTTTCTTTGATCGAGCTCTGGTCTGTCTCTCCTTCTCCAAATCGGTAAGAGTCAGACACTTTCTGTTATGTTAGCAAATAAACATTTTTATGTGCCTCAGAAAAATCAAGTTTTCAATAGCTTTTCAAAGTATACCTCATTAGATAGCATGTTAAATGCGTTATAAAAAAATAATTAATCTTAGTCCAGTGTCTGCACTTTTTCTTCTACAAACATATGAGTGATAAAATGTATTTGAACTAATTTAAAGTAGAGCTGTTGATTTCTATTAATCCACTTGCATGTACTTCTCAATATGTCTGTTGTTTTTGCATTCCTCTGTAGTTTGTTGTTGTTCTATTTCTGCTGTCTTAGTTCAGTGTTGCCATCTTGTAGACAATCTGTTTAGTGCAAACAAAATTCAATGCGCATGTGTAAGCTGCGCACACATTGTGCCTTAGTTGAGCAGCCTGATCTTACTAGCCAACCATATGATGTACTCGCACACTAATATGTGTGCAAAAAACATGGAAGATTATTGGACCCAAAAGTCAAAATCAATGCAATTTGATCATGTTGACACACAGTTTGACAGTGTTGAGGCACTTTCACAATGACAAAGACTTGCTATAAATCACTATGACATATTTTTTTCCAAACAATCTGTGAATTATTTTCCATGTCGCCCCACAAAGAAATTGGTTGTTCAATTAGATTTGAGCTTTACATCATGTTCCAGAAGGTGCTGCTTCTGCTGTTGTTTGATGTAGTTGCTTAGTTGTAGTTGATTGGTGACGCTATAACAAAAGAAAAAAAGTCAAAAACATCAACAACAGCAACAAACTTTGCACAGCTTTTAAATTCACAAACAGCTACAGTACATGGATAGGCAAGATAAGTAACATTTGATCAAACATAATAAAGGAACTTTAAGGTCATAGGCATGATAGATATTTTTGTTACCAGGCGTAAAATGCATTGTCAGTCAGTCCCAGCTCTCCTGCCAGCATTTATTTGTCAAAGGGAAATAAATTGTCTCATTAGTACAAGTACATACACACACATTTTTACTGCCTTGAGGTACAAATAAACAAATTTCACAAATAAAATTTTTTGTCTTGCTATTATTGTCTGGGCTTGTTGATGTTTTGACATGTGACACAATTTAATTCGAAGAATGTAATTTAAAGACTTTTGTCCTTGATGGCCTTCCATACTAGCATACGCTTAAAGACCAAAGTATACTTTGGGCTATACTATGCTATTCCAGGGTGGTATTTTCTGTAGCCTGCTCAGTTTAAATATACAGTTGAAGTCAAAATGATTAGCCGTCCTGTGAATTTTTTTGCTTTTTCAAATATTTCCCAAATGATATTTAACAGAGCAAGGAATCCTATAATATTATTTCTTCTGGAGAAAGTCTTATTTGTTTTATTTTGGCAACAATAAAAGCAGTTTTACACTTTTTAAAACCATTTTAATGTCAATATTATTAGCCCCCTTAAGCAATATTTTTTTTCGATTGTCTACAGAACAAACCATCATTATATTGACTTGCCTAATTACCCTAACTTGCCTAATTAACCTAGTTAAGCCTTAAATGTCACTTTAAGCTAAATACTAGTATCTTGAAAAATATCTAGTAAAATATTATGTACTGTCATCATAGCAAAGATAAAAGAAATCAGTTATTAGAAATTAGTTATTAAAACTAGAAATGTTTAGAAATGTGTTGAAAAATCTCCTTTCTGTTAAACAGAAGTGGGGGAAAAAACATACCGGGGGGCTAATAATTCTGACTTCAACTGTATCTGTCAAAATGAGCTTCAGTGTGGTACAAATGTCTTTCATTACATTCAGAACGGTGGTAGCTGGTTGTGTGTTGTGGATGACTCCAATGACCACATGCTCTCTGTGTGGGACTGGCAGAGGGAAGACAGACTCGCTGAAGTCAAGGTGAGTGCTTCAGTATTCAGCATAGATTTATTAGCATTGTCTATGCTTGTGTACTTTGTGTCAGCACTGGGAGTGCAGAAATAACCTGATTTGCACATCTATGTCTTTTTCTCACTCTCTCCCCTCTCAGTGCTCCAATGAGTCAGTGTTTGCTGCTGATTTCCACCCGACAGATGCTAATATAATTGTAACATGTGGGAAATCACATCTGTGCTTCTGGTCATTAGAAAAGGGGTCTCTTGTGAAAAAGCAGGGTCTTTTTGAGGTAATCTCCCATAAGCCACAAGACCATTTTTATCAGATTTCATTTTTTGATTTTATTCTGAAAAACATGTACATCATGAACACCAGCGGTAAAAGGTTTAGACACATCTGCTCTTTCTTTAGTGTTACTGTTTTCTGCTTTTATGAACAAAAACATCCAAATGAAAGTATTACATAATTAATAAAGTATTATTTTTAGTGAAATGTCCCTTTAAGGTCTGACCTCAGTCAAGTGTGTATAAACAGTTCACTGGCACTGTGTAGTTGTTGACTATATAAAATGCTTGTATTAGCTCTGTATTTTATGTGATACATCTGTTGCATTTCTGCTTTAAAAATAAAGTCATATTTATGTTTCTTGCAGAAACAAGAGAAGCCCAAGTTTGTATTGTGTGTGACTTTTTCAGAAAATGGTGACGCCATCACTGGAGACTCGAGTGGAAATATACTTGTGTGGGGCAAAGGTAAAATGATAAAACATTTGTTATTGTTATTTTTTATCGAGTTATTTATTGATTGATATTAATGATTTGTAAAAGTCTACCTCCATTGAACTTTGTGAAATCATTTGAATGAATGTTATTCAGCTGTGTTTTTTAAGGGCGAACCCTCTGCCTACAACATTGAGTCTTTATTTAGTGATCATAAATGAAAGATTATGTTCCATTTTAACACAAATCAATACAATCCTTTTTATATAGACCGTGAACACCTTTGATTGCTAGACTGGTTCTGTGGATTTATGTAATGCTGGTTTTGTGCTCATGCTTGACAGGGTCTAACCGTATTAGCTTGGCCATTCAGGGAGCACATGAAGCCAGCGTCTTTGCACTTTGCATGTTGAGAAACGGGACGCTGGTTTCGGGTGGTAAGGACCGTAAACTCATATCATGGGATGAAAATTTTCAGAAGATTCAAACAGTGGAGGTAAGGATTTTTTTTTTTCATTTGCATACTACCATAGTCAAGCAGGCTGTCATAATTTACCCCAAGTTTTGTGTGTAATTATGAGATGCCAGAGTTATATGGCCCTGTTCGCACTGTGGCTGAGGGACGGAGAGAAACGGTTCTTATTGGCACCACCAAAAACTATGTCCTACAAGGCAGTCTGGATGGAGAGTTCACTCCCATTACCCAAGTAAGATCACTAATATTCCAAGGGGTCTTTCAAAATATATATAATATACAGCATATAATTATTTTTACTTTTTAAATTAAATGAATTTTTATTATTATTACGTTATGGCATAATTATAATTGTACTGTTTGAAATTAGATATTGCATAATTAATATTCTCATTCTCCTTATTTTTACCTTTGGATAAGAGATTTGCTGACATCTAATACTCATCAAACTTTTCTTTTTATAAACAAAACATTATGAAATTATTATTATTTGCACAATAACAATTATCAATTTAAATGTTTAACGTTATAATGTAGAAGTTCTTAAATATATAATATTTTAATTATTAAATATTTCAATAAATAATAACTTTAAAACTAAATCTTTAGCAAATGTCAAATTAAACATTGAAAATGTGGGAAGCAAGGTTTGTTCTCTTCAATGTTGAAACAAAATTAATTTGCATCTTCATGTCTGTTTGGTTGCCAGGGCCACAAAGATGAATTATGGGGCCTGACTATCCATCCTCTGAAGCACCAGTTCCTCACCTGTGGCCATGACAAACACGTCTATCTGTGGGACTCAGACTCCCATCAGCCCATCTGGACCAAAACACTAGAGGTAGAGCTAGAGATCCTTTTACATTGCTATAGTGTCATCTGACAGCTCACGCATCAGTTTCTTGTTATCGAAACCCGTATTACTACTGCAGCTAAAATGAAGCGAGCCCCGCTGTTCCTCAGGCCGAGATGTGAGTTTGTGTTGACAGGATGTTTGATTGAGCTCATCTATGTGTTTCTCATCTCACGTTCAGGACTCGGCTCAGTCGGCCGGCTTTCACCCCTCTGGAGCCACGATGGCTGTAGGAATGCAGACAGGCAGGTGAGGACAGCCATTTCTTTTCATCAACGGGGTCCCTGACACATCATTACAATTCGGGAATAGGGGTCTAATAGAGTGTTACATTGAAGAGCCAAACACTTATTATTATGCTAATGCCACACAGGAACACAATAGCACCGTTCCTGAGGCATTCTTCAGCCGTCTAAGATTTCTTTTTTTTCCTGCAAGAATCCTAATAATGGCTCAAGATGAAGATCTTGATTGTAAGGATTTTTTTTCTTCTCTAAAACGGATCATGCAAGTATACAAGCAGAATAGGGCCAATAGGACGCAATGAACATGAACGCAATCTCAACTGCTACACCGTTTCTTGTCGATTCTAGTTTCTTATATCATAGGAATCTTTGGTTCAAGACAAATGTAGTGTCTATCTGTGTTTAAGATTTCATTTATAGTATGCACTTTTTCCGCCATTTTGAGATTTTTAGGATATTTTAAAATTTTATGTAGCTCTTTGTAAGCTACTGCTAGTTTTTTTTGCCCAATCAAATCCAAGCCAGTGCAGTTCTGTCTGAATATCAAGTTATCAAAAAAAGTAGAATTTTCAACTTATTCTTTATAAAGCAACTTTATATTCCCAAACCTTTTCAATTTGGCGGAGCTACTACAGTTTCTACAGTATAAGGTGCCATTTACACTAGTGTATTTTTGTTTTAAAATTTCAATTTAAAACTTAAAATTACATCCACACTACTCCTGCATCTTCGACCTGTGGAAGCTGGTGTTCCGTTTCAGGGTAGATGGACTGAAATGCTGACTTTTGAAAATCAATCATTACCCATGACCATTGTGCATCCGGTAGGCAGCATGTACATATGCAGGCAATATATGCACAGGCCCAGTGAGTGTAAATGATCAGGTACCATGCATTTAAGGCTGTATAATGTGGAAACTGAAATGGTAAAAATGGCAGTCTTGACAAGGAGCATTTTCATTATAAAACGCTGTTTTAAAACCAAAACGCACTTGTGTAAAGACAGCCTAACTCTTGAACGGAAAAAGATCAATCTGTAGACAAACAGATAAACAATCTTCCATTTTTTTACCACATGATGGGAACGTAACATAGAAAAAACACCCAGAAACATGTCCAATTTAACTTGAAATTTGTCAAACAGTGTCTTTGCCAGCTAAATCTATGAGGGCATTGACATATCTCGAATAACATGAACTCAATCTGCCCATAAATTTTGAGCACCTATTAGAGAATTGCAATTCGTTAATCAAGATAATCGACCTCAACAAACCTGTACAAATCTTTGGACTGTCTAGATCAAAAACTATCAAACTTTTATTGAACTTTTGCATTTGGACAGCTATAATAGAGTCATTTACATTTAAATGTAATGGGCCAAAATTGCCTATAATTCCTAAACAAACACTGAGATCATCATGAGATTTCTTTGATAAAACTGGAGAAACTGTGGTGCTATGACACAAAAATACCCAATTTGTATGGCAATTCACCTGAAATGGCTTTTAATGGAAATTTTTATCATTGATTTAAAGGTTTATGGGTTACTAAATAATAAATAATCTTCAAACACGTATTCTGTTGACCTCAAAGCACTCACAATAATCACTGCCTGCAGCTATATTTATGTTTGTGGTTCTTCAGACCTGTGTGTTTTTAATCTTGTCCTTTCACTCATTATGATTCTGTGCAGGTGGCTGGTGCTTGATACTGAATCGAAGGATCTCGTCACGGTTCACACAGATGGGAATGAACAGCTGTCTGTGATGCGCTTTTCTCCAGGTTAGAGATACTTCTCCCTGCAGCTTTTTTCTGCTCGCTAGGAAAACATTAGGATGTTAGCCAAAAAACTTGCACTCATTTAAGTCTCTGAAATTGATTAAGTTGGAAAAACCCCTGGTTATTCGTTCCAGATGGTCATTTCCTTGCAATAGGGTCTCACGACAACTACATCTACATTTATGCTGTGGCAGAAAATGGCAAGAAATACAGCAGAGTTGGAAAGTGCTCAGTAAGTATGTGTTTAAAAGCAAAAATATGGCTTTTGTATAAGCAATGTGTGTAATAGATTGTCACACAGCAAAAAGATGACTTATTTTGCTATTATGTTGGTCAAAGATGCATCAAATTAAGTTTTCAAAAATTATTTTATTTACATGGTAGTGTCTACTTTAATGTTTCATTCTTGCTGTAAATATTGTATGCCTGTAAATCATGGTAAAAATGTAGGATTTACAAAATTCTTTTGTAAATCATGGTATAAATTATAGCCATTAGAGTCATCAGAAAAAAGCTTGAAAATACATTTTCTTCAATGAGCCATATACTTACATATACAGTAACGTAATATTTCAAATATTACATTTTTAGCATTACATTTTATATATATATTATTTATATTTTCCATTTAATTTAAGCTTGTTTTAGTCTTATTTCATTTTTAAATTATTTGTTCTATTTTTCTTATTTTATTTTATGTTATATTTCTATTTATCTTTTAGAAAAATCATATGCAAAAAATAAATAAATAAATAAATAAACACTTTAAAACAAAACTACAACGCTACTAAATTTCTCTGTTCACATCTAAACATGCATCTGCCTTCTCAAATTAAAGTTTTTTTTTTGTCTGCACTGTCTGTTATTGCTTACAGGGTCATTCAAGTTTCATCACCCATCTGGATTGGTCTGTGGATTCTCAGTACTTGGTATCCAACTCAGGGGACTATGAGATCCTGTACTGTAAGGACTGAAAGAATGTTTCTAGCATCTTTTCTAAGTGTTATTGAGTATTATTGAGGATAGTTCAGTAAAGCCACAGAAATAAAAACTCCAAAATGTATGTTTTTCATATAAATATCCACACTGGTTTCAAATTTTATTACATTTCTGGGTCTAGAAGTTAGACTTTATAAAATAAGGCATCTTCATATATGCCATTTTTCCAAGATCTGGTTCTTCAAAATTTAAGTTTTAAAGGTTTAGTTCACCCAAAAAGGAAAAAATCATCATTTACTCACCTTTTACATGTTTAAAATCTTTATGAGAGTCTTCCTTCTCCTAAACACAAAAGAAGATATTATGTTGGAAACCTGTAACTATTGACTTCCATAGTATTTTTTTTTTTTGCTACTGTAGAATTCAATGGTTACAGGGTTTCAGTATATCTTATACAGATTAATGAAACTCATAAAGGTTTGGAACCAATTGAGGAGGAGTAAATAATGAGTAAATGTACATTTTGGGTGAATTATCCCTTTAATTTAATGTCTGTTTTATTTTTTGTTTAAACTAGCCTCTCTATTAAATCCAATAATTCACGTTGTAAGTTGAGTTAAGGATTTGCATTGTTGTCTTTCAGGGATTCCCTCTGTGTGTAAGCAAGTTGTGAGTGTGGAAACCACCCGGGATATTGAATGGGCCACTTTCACCTGTACTCTGGGCTTCCATGTTTTTGGTAAGCTTAATGTTAGAGGTGTGAAATAATAATAAACTAATACAGTTAATGCACTAATACATACTAATACAATTCTTAGCAACACATTTAACTTTAAATATATCAGCATGTCTACAAATAGCCTTTTACTGTATATAAAGATGTAAATGTACAGTCATAAATATATATAGTGTTTGTTTCATTCATCAGGACTGTGGCCAGACGGCTCAGATGGTACCGACATCAATGCTGTGTGCAGTTCATATGCAAAGAGACTGCTGGTGACTGGAGATGACTTTGGCAAAGTTCACCTCTTCTCATTCCCCTGCTCCCAGTCCAGGGTATAAAACACCACTAAATCTTAGACATCATGTAGATATGCTTCATCTGATAGCCAAATAATGATCAAATATGGTCATATTTCTCTGCAGGCTCCTAGTCACATCTACGGTGGACACAGCAGCCACGTCACCAATGTAAACTTCCTATTTGACGACAGCTACTTAGTCTCCACCGGAGGAAAGGACATGAGTATAATGCAATGGCGCGTGGTCTAAAACAACCACCACCACATTGAACTTTCTTGATTGTCTGGGAACAAGTGGCTTGGCAAAGCAAAAGCGGGGCCATTGGCTACAGACTAAAGTGGAGTCTCAGTTTTATTTGCCTTTAATTGTTATCTCAGGACACCGATATTTGAAGTGACTCTGTTTTGACTGTCTCGCCCCCTCCCTAGGCTGTTAAAGAGATGGATTAGGATGGAAACCCATCTCTTTTTTTCTTTAAATAACCAACTAAAATAGCCGCTCTAATGGACAAATGTGATGCCAAAGCACATGGAGGAACTTATTAGGAACGATTTGTCCAGTTCAGTATATAATATGATCAAAGCACTGACCAATCCTAACACTGTAACATCGTAAATAACAGTCTCAAAAGGCCTGTGTTTTAAACAATTGCACGTTAACCATTGTTTTATAATGAAAAAAAATCTTTTTCTCATATCTTATTTTTGTTTAGCTTTTGCTGCCACCGGCTGGTAAGTGACGGTACTGCAGCTACCTTTCCACGTTTTAAAGGGGTAGTTCACCCCAAAATGAAAATCTACTCAATATTTACTCACCCTCAAGTGGTTATAAACCTTTCTTCTGTTGGACACAAAACAGGTATTTTGAAGAAAGCTGAAAACCTGTAATCATTGACTGAAAACAGGAAAAACAAATACTATGAAAGTCAATGGTTGCAGGTTTCCAGCTTTCTTTAGAATATCTTCTTTTGTGTTTAGGAGAAGAAAGAAAGGAGGAGAGAGTAAATGATGACAGAACATTCATTTAATTATTTAATACATTTTATTGTTTGCTCTATTTAAATTCTTATGGTGTTTCATGAATTTTATCTGTAATAGAAATAAAAATAATACTTAATCAGCCATAAAGGAGGAAAAAGTGACTGTACTGCAGAGTCAAAATGATTAAGGCCTTTTTACCTGCAAAATCACTACAACCATTGATCACTGGTTTAGTTTAAAACTAACTCACTCTGTTGTTTGCATCAACTAGCTTAACTTGAACGTCATAATGTAGTGCACATTTACATTAGGGTTGAGCTCCATTTTCATAACCTCTGCTTGAGAAACAGGATGGAACAGTTACCGCCAAATGACTGTAGTATTAATAAAACTAAGCATGCACGAGTTTGTCACTGTCTAACCTAATTTTGTTTTTCCATATTCGCTGTCAGATATGTGTGGCAAAATAAAGAAAACTTTGTTTAGTTCTTCTGTGAAATATGACTGTTTTTGATTGTTGGATAAAGGTTAGATTGAAAGTGTGAAAGATAATGGAAGCACCAGCAGAATTTGAAGCCTATTACAAAACCGCAGTACATGAATCAGTGGTGAGGCTACAAAAGGGCAATGGTAGCACTGACTCTGTCAATCTATGGCAGATCATTTAGACATTTAATGTATAAAGCATACTGATTAGCACACTTAGATACATGTATATTTTACAATATACAAGTATATTACTATAAACCAGTGTACAGATACAAGTAGACTTATATCCTTTAGGAACTAGTACCTTTAAAAAAAAAAATGTAAAAAAAGAGCACTCATTTATTAGATGGTTCCCATTAGTAAATATTGGGGGTATAACGGTACACTGCAGTCACGGTTCGGTACATACATGGTTTTGGGGTTATGGTTTGATATGGGTATGGTACAGCAGGAATAATAACAAATCCCCAGTGCTTGCGTTTTCTGTTTATTTAGGAGTGTTTTGTCACAATCAGCTACAGAACTGAAGAGTATCTTATAATGCAAAAATACTAAATAAACACAATAATGAAAAATAAAACTTTATAATTAGGAAACTCCTAAAACAACAGGAAAACAATGTGCATGACCCTTGTTCTGTGGCTGTTTAGGAGGAATACATGTACCGTTACACCCCTAGTAAATATTAATTAGATAATAGTACTTGTTATAAGATACTACTTACACTTATTGAACTCCCCTACTAGTACATATACTTCATGTACAGGATGCGTATAGGATAATCAACACGTTGCCGTCAGTTGAAAAGGCAAAGAAACCACTCGACGCAAAATGGAGTGCCTCAATGAAGTGCATTTAAAATTCTTTAATGCACGACTAGTCGTTAATTATCCTGCTTATTGCATGGTTATTTGCCAAGTTACAGTATAGACCATTTAAAACTAAATTTGCTCTTTCCAGCCCAATATTTGTCCAAAGTTGTGACATGTTAGATCTCATAGTTCACGTTTGACCTAGCCCATAGTAACACTTGTTAGCTACCTCCTCACAAATATTTTTGAGCATATTTACGTGTTGGTAAATCTCCATTGACCCACATGTCCATGTGTCCTCGAGTTATGAGTTACTATAGCTACTACTGATTTTTAAGGGAACCTCATTTATTGGGAACTGTGATCAAAACTGACTGGAATTGTCTGCACACATCCCAGTCAATCAGCATCAAGAATTCCAGTTGACCATGGAATAATAGTATTTTAAAAACGAGTACTAGTAAGATAAAACTAATTTGATAAAAGATCATTTGCTTTATAGATCAGTGTTAAAATTGCTTGCCATAATCGGAATGATCATGCTTTGGCTGTGAAATAGATAGTCCCAGAATAGTCTTTTCTCATCATCCATATACTACACCCAGTTATTGGTTAAACTACCAAAAGTGACCATTTATTGATTATTGCAAGATCTTTGCATCATGCTGTGTTGTGTTTGAGTTGAATCTAGAACATCTGCACTAAATAAATGTATGTGATCTACTATGGTTTACTAATGGTGAAGCTGCAACCCAAAACCCACATGTGCATCTGATGTATGTGTACACTGTAAAAGGATTGCTTCAAATTTTACAGCAGCTTATTGTTTGGTATCGTAACTATTTTAATTGTCAACTAAGCCATTAGACATATTTTGACCCTTTCTCTTTCATGAAAAAACTGATAATGTATTTGCATACCAATTTTTTAATCTCATGTATTATAAAAAGCGCTTTAGTTTTACAGTAACCAACAAGATTAACACTATTTTACTAATGTCCACTTTAAAATCTCCTACCTCGTCACTGATATGATTAAATATCAAATAATGTCAGGGGGAAATAAAAATGTTCTGTGAAAACAAATCTACCCAACAGCCAGAAAAATCACAAAACAACCATCCAAGACATATGGCAAAACACATTGTAGGCCTACATCTGTTTGTCATAAACCCTTCTCGCTTCTCAGTGATGTCCTGACGAGCAGCACACGTATTCATAAACATCATTTGTCACCGAACGTAGGTCATTTGTTTGTGCCTGTTAATACCACATCACCAAATGAGCCCGAATAACAGGAAGAGGAGGAATAACAGCAACCCGACGAGCAGGAAGGCAGGGCCCGGAGGAAGCTGCAGTGCGGCACTTTGGCCATGAGTGGTCGCTGTTCTGCTTGTCTGTTTTTACATTATCCCTATAAGCTGCTTTCTCATTGTCATAACACGGAGGAGGAAAATGGCAACTCCAGTGCGCGTTTGCAGTCCGCAATTCAGATCGATGTTGTAGGCGCGACCATGAGCTAAACATGGGATATGTTTTATCCAGCTGTGGTGACACTGGGCGATATGCTGTAGATCTTTCCCGACATCTGCATTGCTTCTGATCCGAAGTCCGGCTGTGCATCGCTGGATGAGCATTGAACATTCAGGCTGACCATTGTTATATGCAATAGTACACGTGTTGTATTTATGCTCAATATCATACATATTTATGCGCCGATAGCTTTGCATAGAGCGGCTCGCTTTGCTGAGTTTCTTTTTTTTTTTCATCTTTTAATTATTTATTACATATTTCGGATATCATCAGAAAATGAGGTAAGCTGCCCATTCTGTTGACACTGCATGTATATATGCATTCATACTCTAAAATGTATGAATTCTATAAATATGTTTTATTGTGTGTATTTATATATATTACATAGCTCTCGACACAGACACAGATACTGGGTGTGTTAATCTTGCGAGCTCCCTAGACACTGACAGCATTATGGGTGAGCTCTTGGTGATTTGATTCATTTTTAATGAGTAGAATCTTTTGAGTCGGTTCACTCATTGACTCTTTTTGGAAGTTTTGTCATTATGTCAGTAGGGGGCGACAAGCGAATTTATGTTGAAGCTTTTTTATGTGAACAATGAAACTGTGACTCAAAAAAATGCTAAAATAAGTATTAGTACAGTTTGCGTTCTTACAAATCTACAAATTAAGACCGAAAAAAGATGTTAGTGAATATCAGTAACATCATTATTAACATCCAAAGAAACGGAAATTTGTTTATTATTAGTTCACAATGCTGTTTGTTAGTCTGCCACTTTAAGTTCTACATTTTTTAATCACGGATTCTGATTGGCTGTCAATATAATTGCTTATCAACTAGTAAAATAGTTGTTCCTAAAGTGATTCTAATGATATTGTTACTCTGTGTTATTGTTGTGGGTACGCTTACCTTTTCTTTTAGAATTCGAACGATTATTTAAACTTCGTTATCAATGTTTGTCATTGTCTATATATGAGTAAAATGTCCCAGTACTTATATTATCCACATTATTTGTATTGTAAAAGTATAGAATATACATAACCCCAGATTCATTAGCCGCATAGGTAATTATTTGCTTGATAAACCATGTATTTAGAATTACGACAATACATTAAAATAATAGGCTATACTAGTTTGTAATATAAAGCAGCATCAATCTGTAAATATCTTAGGTAGGATGAAACCGGAAGTCTCGCACATTCAAATTACAAATGGTCATAACCTTCTGTAAAAATAATGCGGATATTAGAAGTATAATAAGATTCAGTGAGTTAAAGAATCGTTTCAAAGCACTGATTCACTGACAAACAACACTCACCAGCGATCATTTGGGCACACCCAGAAATTGATTCCTAGAAATGCTTTCTAGGTAGTCAACTTGCAGGTTTTGGCACACAGCCACTAAAAGCACGAGCTGTTATGAGTGTGCAGATTCTTCACCTGGTTTCTCTTCTGCTGACATCAGCAGATAGGGACAGTGTTTGAAGTGTGTGACGGTTTTTCAGTGCACTGAGATGCTGAGCATAGACTCTAATGGCCATGACAAATTTAAACGGAACTGTCCATGAGAATTAGAGTGAAGCGTTTTATTGAATTCATAAAGCAACCGGAGCAGTTAACGCGCATGTCTCATTTCACCCATGCAGTGGATTTTCACTGGGTGTGTTTAGATTTCCAGATTCATGCTTTATGATTTGGAAAAAAATATTCATTGTGATTTAGAAAATGAAATCACAGTAACATCGAGCATGTTATTATATATTTGTAATCCTAAACTAAAGTAAATGAAAAGTTATTTTTGGAACAGATTTATAGTTTTGATGAATGGTATGAATGAATGGGGATTCATTGAATTGGTTGGCTGATGAAATCAAAACAGTTACAAGTTTAAAAAAAATTGTAAATGTAGGAACATGGTTTACTCTAGTACAAGTAATCAGAAATATCACATGAATTGTCAGATATCATTTTCTGTAATTCATTTTAGTCCCTTATTAAGGCAAATCACTAACTTGTACGTTAAATATAGGCCCATATACACTTTGAGTTCCATGTAATTGCATAGAGAGGCAATTGCATACAACATCAAGAAGATCTACATAAGTTTGTCATTATATTCATATGAGTGCATTTATTTCCAGCCTCTCTTAAAGGGATAGTTCACTCAAAAATGAAAATTTGCTGTTTCAGCCCCTGGACATGTCTAGGTGATTTTCTTTTTCTGTACAACATTAAAGATCTGTGATTCATTAATTGGGCGACGCGGTGGCGCAGTGGGTAGCACGTTCGCCTCACAGCAAGAAGGTCGCTGGTTCGAGCCTCGGCTGGGTCAGTTGGCATTTCTGTGTGGAGTTTGCATGTTCTCCCCGTGTTCGCGTGGGTTTCCTCCGGGTGCTCCGGTTTCCCCCACAAGTCCAAAGACATGCGCTATAGGTGAATTGGGTAAGCTAAAATTGTCCGTAGTGTATGTGTGTGAATGAGTGTGTATGAATGTTTCCCAGTGATGGGTTGCAGCTGGAAGGGCATCCGCTGCGTAAAACATATGCTGGGAAACATTCATACACACTCATTCACACACATACACTACGGACA
>CAIGQV010017386.1:9201432-9242286 GCA_903798115.1 Danio jaintianensis
AATATGCACTTAATTCATCTATAATGCTCTTGAATTTTTATTTAATTTTATTTAATTTTTCCTGTTCAATATGCACTTAATTTATCTAAAATGTTCGTCATTTTATTTTATTTTACTGTTCAATATGCACTTAATTAATCTTAAATTCTTGTCATTTTATTTATTTTATTTTATTTTACTGTTCAATATGCACTTAATTAATCTTAAATTCTTGTCATTTTATTTATTTTATTTTATTTTACTGTTCAATATGCACTTAATTAATCTAAAATGCTCATCATTTTATCAATTATTCTTGTTATATTATTTATTTTATTTTACTTTTCAATATTCACTTAATTCATCTAAAATGTACTCAATGTGTTGTTTTATTTTATTTTATTTAATTTTACCATGCTGCGACCCAGTGTGAAACGTTTGAAGCATTTGCAGCACAAACGATCTCACTGATGAATTATTATGGAGGGTTGTGGTTTATGTGGAAACTCTGTGAGGATGTTCTGTGAGGGCGCATGTTTAATTTATGTCGTTATTAAAGAAAGAGATGCTGCGGGGTAGATGTTTGCTTTCGGGCCAGTGGCTCTCATGAAGAGATGTGCAGAGTGTTTCTGCAGTACCTCCAGCAGTAAAACACAAGACATGCATCAGCTCTCGCTCGAGCCTTATTAAGAGCATTCTTTCAAAATTATCTTCCTCTCAGTCACAACCTCATATGACAGATAAGGCTTTATTTTCTCCCCAAAACCCATATGTGAAATTAGCAAGATTTACCCAAATATATCTCCTTGAGAACGGTTAAATGTAGGCTTTATTTGAAAGCGTGCAGCTTAGAGAATGACAGCAATGTTCAGGATAAATCTAGCTTTATAAACCTCATAGCACTGCCTGAAACATTTAGCTGAGCACTTAAGCACATTATTTCAGAGGCAAAAAAGACCATTAGGCCATCTCCTCTGCTTTCTACTATTGTAGCTTTGGCATGTGTGTGTGTGTGTGTGTGTGTGTGTGTGTGTGTGTGTGTATGGATTTGGCCTTTGGGGGATGGGAAAGTTCCACATACAATATTGAAGTGAAGTGATGTGCTTTAGGAGCTGACACACATTCGTGTTTGTGGTGTGTGGACACATTATTTTGTACATGCCACTGAATAAATCAAATTGCATTTTAGTATTTATTTTCATTATGGTCCAGCAGCAATTATACAATGTAGCAGGCAAATTATTATACTTTTTTTATTTATTCGTGTGTTATAAATAATGTTAAAATTTTGGAAAACATCCTTGTTTTAAGCTAAACCACAAACAATTATTACTTATAATGTTTATAGCATAGATTGTGGTTCTAGCTTTATAGGTCTGTCAAGATAACTACTTTTGTGTGTGTGTGTGTGATGTATTATTTTAGAAATATAAGGGATATTTTTGTCATCGTAACTGCCATCGTAGCTCTGGTTCATCATCAAAACAAAAAACTCAAGCTTTGCTTTTGTCAGGATTGGCACACAATTTAACCAAAGAAATTGGTCCAAATATTTTTTTTCCACATGGACTTGATTTTGCATGCAATTTTTTTTATACTTAGAGTGGAAGTTAAAAGGTTAAGACCGGATTTTATGACACATTTTATGCCATATTTATTAAACGTAAGCCTAAAATTATTTTTTAATGATTCAACAAATATTAAAGTTTTACCATACACAATAGAGAAAGAATATTTCTATATCACCATATCATATCACAAACATGAACACACACATTTAACACACATAGCAGGTTTTTTAATTTACTGTATTTTGAATTCAACAAATGAATCAAAGAGAAAAAACATGAAAAAATATATATCTTGCCAACTCCAGATTTTTGAACGGTAATACATTTTTTAGTCAATTCATCAAATGAGTCACTACAGTACAGTTCAGATAGTTTAGTTTAGTTGTTGTTAACCCATAGAAGGTCTGACGATTGGTAGGCCTGCCACAATAATCAACATATCGACTTATCGCACAACACATGGACATGACCTCAATCATTTTTGGTGATGCAATATATATCGCCCATACATAAAAACCAATTCTTCAACATTTTAGCTGATTGTGCAACATCTCTATCTCTGATGGAGGTGTCAGTATGGTTAAAAAAAAACACTATAGTATTTACTATAAATTACTATAGTATATTTTTATCAGGTGTGTCTGACAACTGAAAATAGATCTGGTAGCAGATATCGCATCCTCTGTTACTTTTTACCTGGCACTTTTTTGTTAACATTTATTATTAATTATTTAGGATATGCGTTTTCACATTATGATTGCAGTGCCTAATTATTACTTTTTGTAAAAATGACTATTATTGCATTAAATATTCTTAAGAATAAAATATTATGTGTTCTTTGGAAAAGTCTACTTGCATTGTGATGATATGATATTGTCATTCTGGCATGATTTAATGAGTGGCATAAAATGGTCTTAAAATGACAATAATATTGTTTATCGCAATATATTTTGGTGCAATATAACGTACAACAAAAATAGATACCGTGACAAGCCTAACGATTGGCTGTTGGTCTGATTATGAAGAAGATTGTTTTGTTCCTCAATGCTCAGTGGCATTTACTCACTGTGTGCTGAGATTACTGTGTTGCAGGAGGCTTTAAATCCTCTGTAATTTAGATCGCAACCTAGAAGTCCAGATCTTGCTGAAAGTCAGTCTGTAATCCAGCTTGTTAGGCCTCAGATGCTCCCTGTGAGTGGGAATGTTTCCTCATAGGCAGAGATTTAAAGCGGTTCCCACCCTTCCCAAAATGATTACTGGGTTACAAGCTAAAAAAATGCCTCCCCAGTTTCCGACAAACTCACATTTGTTTCAGCTCCATCCTCCCACACTCTAATAACAGGGGACTTGCATATTTTACTTGCTTTAGAAACATTTACAGGGCTCACTTTGTGTAGCATTTTTTGCTATAAGCTGATAATAACCCTGACTGTAATTTCGAGTGTGTGCTGCTGTTGAGAATCAAAGTTTCATTCCCTCCAAATATTTGCATGTCTCACTTTAACCTGCATATTAATGCCTAACTAGGTGCTACATGGATATTAAAATTAAAGAACAATTTAAAAACACTTTTAATAATATTATAATAATTTTTTAATTCAGAAAATAACATGGGTCCCACTTTATATTGAGTGGCCTTAACTAAAATGTATTTACACTGAAATTTATCATTTGTTACAATGTGCGTATTGTGTAAATAATTGTTTTTGCATTGTAATTATATTTGTAATTAATTTCTGTAATTATTTTTTTAATTAGACTGTTGACCATCCATTACATCTTAACCTACCAATAACACTAAACCTGTCCCTAACCCTACCCGTATCCCACCTCAAGAGCACCAGAAGTGTTCTTAAATACACTATGAACATAGTAAGTACATTGTATTTATTTTTTGATTTAAGTACATAGTAGTTAAGGCCACTTAATATAAAGTGGGACCTACAAGTGTAATCTTTGTCAATCAGAATTTCAAGTGATTTTAGTTGTGGCTTTACCAATTTGATAGAACAGTGTTTTACAAAACAAAAACAAAACAATCCACTTCAACAGAAACCCTTTATTTGATGATGACTAGCATAAAGAAAGATTACAACTAAAATACAGTATGTGAAGATTATAGCAGTCAAAAATGAGTATGAAAAGTAAAGGGCATTGCTTTGAATAACTTCAGCTCATATTTAGCCTCTGCTGTGATCTTGATCAGCTTTTCTTTAGTCTCTTCCATGGTTCACTGGCTGTAATATTTCTTAACCATAACCTTGTCACCAAGAATGTTCCATGGATGTTCAAGCAGGTTTAGATCAGCCTATTGCCCATATGAATGCAGGGAAGGAGCCACATACTCTGCTGTGTAGATAAATAAGAGGCGTAAAACATCCAGAAAACATCTCTCAGACTATGACTCTTTCTTTTCCACTTTTCAACAACTTTTCATGTGTTGATGACAAACATAATGTTTCCCATTGGATCTAAATACAGTACATTAAACTCACTTTAAACACACCTAGACCAGTTCTCTCCCAACATGCTCCTCAGCAAAGGTTAGACTGTCCTTTTTAATTCTTTCTGCTGATGAGAGGTTTGGCCACTGCAGAATCCAAATTCTCTTGAGACAATAGCTGCATCTGAAATTACTCGAGTAGGTACTATATTTGAATTTACTTCATGATTGTTTGAAAATTAGGTTCTTTATAGTAAGACTATAAGTAGTATGAAGGAAATTTGGACCTACAGTCATGGCCAAAAGTTTTGAGAATGACACAAATATTAGTTTTCACAAAGTTTGCTGCTAAACTGGTTTTAGATCTTTGTTTCAGTTGTTTCTGTGATGTACTGAAATATAATTACAAGCACTTCATACGTTTCAAAGGCTTTTATCGACAATTACATGACATTTATGCAAAGAGTCAGTATTTGCAGTGTTGGCCCTTCTTTTTCAGGACCTCTGCAATTCGACTGGGCATGCTCTCAATCAACTTCTGGGCCAAATCCTGACTGATTCTTTCATAATCACTTCTTGGAGTTTGTCAGAATTAGTGGGTTTTTGTTTGTCCACCCGCCTCTTGAGGATTGACCACAAGTTCTCAATGGGATTAAGATCTGGGGAGTTTCAAGGCCATGGACCCAAAATTTCAACGTTTTGATCCCCGAGCCGCTTAGATATCACTTTTGCCTTATGGCACGGTGCTCCATCGTGCTGGAAAATGCATTGTTCTTCACCAAACTGTTGTTGGATTGTTGGAAGAAGTTGCTGTTGGAGGGTGTTTTGGTACCATTCTTTATTCATGGCTGTGTTTTTGGGAAAAATTGTGAGTAAGCCCACTCCCTTGGATGAGAAGCAACCCCACACATGAATGGTCTCAGGAAGCTTTACTGTTGGCATGACACAGGACTGATGGTAGTGCTCACCTTTTCTTCTCCGGACAAGCCTTTTTCCAGATGCCCCAAACAATTGGAAAGGTTGTTTTTTTTGCCCCAGTCCTCAGCAGTCCATTCGCCATACTTTTTGCAGAAGATCAATCTGTCCCTGATGTTTTTTTTGGAGAGAAGTGGCTTCTTTGCTGCCCTTCTTGACACCAGGCCATCTTCCAAAAGTCTTCGCCTCACTGTACACCTGCCTGCTGCCGTTCCTGAGCAAGCCCTGCACTGGTGGCACTCCCCATTCATCTGTCAAACACTCCCGCAGCTGAAACCTCTTTAGGAGACGATCCTGGCGCTTGCTGGACTTTCTTGGACGCCCTGAAGCCTTCTTAACAAGAATTGAACCTCTTTCCTTGAAGTTCTTGATGATTCTATAAATTGTTGATTTAGGTGCAATCTTAGTAGCCACAATATCCTTGCCTATGAAGCCATTTTTATGCAACGCAATGATGGCTGCACACGTTTCTTTGCAGGTCACCATGGTTAACAATGGAAGAACAATGATTTCAAGCATCACCCTCCTTTTAACATGTCAAGTCTGCCATTCTAACCCAATCAGCCTGACATAATGATCTCCAGCCTTGTGCTCGTCGATTACTGAAATGATCTCAGCAGGTCCTTTAATGACAGGAATGACATGCAGTGGAAAGTTTTTTTCAGGATTAAGTTATTTTCATGGCAAAGAAGGACTATGCAATTCATCTGATCACTCTTCATAACATTCTGGAGTATATGCAAATTGCTATTATAAAAACTTAAGCAGCAACTTTTCCAATTTCCAATATTTATGTAATTCTCAAAACTTTTGGCCACGACTGTACTACATCCACTATGTTGTCACTATCACATAACGTACCTGTGTCCGTTGCATCGCTTCACTCCCATTTATAAATTCTCTCACATGACCTCATGGGATAGTACAGTGTTCATTAGATGCTCTGTAGTAGTTGGTACTTTTTTGGCTACTGTTTTTTTTAAACACTATGAATTCAGACATTCTATTCGGCTCACATGCTGTTTTTGACGTACTTTAGGGAAGTACGTGACTCAAAACTTAAACTAACAATTAATACATGCAAGTTAATCAACCGTTTGTTGGTGGTAATTTCTAATCAAAATCTAGCCATTTGCTTCCATTCAGGAATGGCAGTCCTTTTCTGATGATGTCAGTTTATCAGCTTGGGCATAATATGCTTAGCCACGACCCTCCAATCGTTACATTGTTGCAAATGAAAGATGACAGAAGGACTGCAAAAACAAAACCCCACCACTACTCAATATTCTGTTCAGATGGAAAAACATCATCCTACTAAAATAAACATCTGCAGCAATGTCCGGTTGACTCAGACTTTAGACAGGTATCCATAAAAAAAACTATGTGTTACCACATCAATAGGACTAAGGAGTGACCTTCAAATTGATGAAACTGTAGGTTGTCCTCTAATTTTGATCTTGACTATGTGAACTGAATAGCAATAACATTTGACTATTTAAAAGGAATTAGTCATTTACACCAAACCCTGCTTATTTTTCTGTAATTATTTTAGATTGCACCTTACAAAGCTCAGTATGTGCTTGATGCAATAAACGCTACTAGTTACCACCTGCTGAAAGCAGGCAGTGGAGGTAATTAAATCTAGTGGAGATGTTTGTGTATATCTGTTAATAGTTCCTCATCAAATGCTGATCAAATGATGGTAAAGAGGAGTGTTACACACCAGGCATGTGTCCAGATGCAGACGCTGTCGGCGCAGAGCCAATTCATGCACACTCAGTTATTTTCCACTGAAGTCTGGGCAGAAGAGCCACTGAAGATCTTGTGACTAGACATAAGCAGAGTTGGACCTTGTGTTTGGCCTTGAGCTGAGACAAAATGTTATTTTTTTACATGAGATTAAAAGGAGTCTGGCTCTGTCTCACGGTTATTGCGTATTTGGTTGAGCGGAGACCAGATTCACTCAGGGTATCATGATGGCAAAAGCCAAATGGGAAATGCCAGGCTTTTCACAGCTTTTATTAATTATGGCGGCTTATCAGCTGGGAGTCTAAAGCCGATAACAGCTTTACTTGTTCTTCTTTTATAGAGTCTCGAAAGAACTCTGGGCTCGGAATGTGATGAACGACACAGTTTTAAAATGTATTAGGTGGTGAGGTGTGTGAGGTGAATAGTTAAATGATAACTGCAAACCATTTAATGATTTACTTACTCTCATATTTTTCCTGTAGGACTTTCATGTCTTGTTTATTAAGTAAAATCTCACATATGATCAAATATTTATCAAAAGAATTATACAAAATATTACAAAAACATATTACAAAAAAGATATTTTGATTTTGTATTGTACATTTTTCCAAACAAAAAGCCATTTCTCCATTATGCTTGCTTTGTTTACTGTTGGTTACTAGGTTACCAATACTACAGTGACCCGCTCTAACAACGTGATAGAAACGCACCTAATAATCATTTTTTTCTTTTTCTTTTTGCAAACTTTTAAACAGATTTGCTTCATGTTAGGACAGAAACCCAGCGTATGTGCTCAGATCAAACTTCCATAGTTGCGCAGAGCAGTCTAGAGTCCCGCAAACACATTTGACAATAAAAGGTATATAATACTCATTATTCACCACATTGTTGTGTGTTGTAGACAAACGATGGAGTCTGGCCTGTTCCAGCGCTTTCAGCAGACCTGATCACAGCAGTCACTGCCCGCCAACAATGGCTTTGACCAAGCCAACACTCATCTCTCCCAAACTGGGCTCTTTTCTACCCCAACCATGAGCCCTCAGAAAACATCCTGTGATATCTGTGAACTATATGTACATTCAGCAACATTCGGATCATGTTGTGTATTCACAAGTTCATGTTCTCAATAGCACACACAAGTTTACTCACATTCATGCAAATTAGAGAGAGATTCAGCTAATGGGCTCATAGCTGGAAGGCCCAGGAGATCCCTGTCTTGATGGTGTAAAAGCATCAGATCAGACTCTCAGCATGGCCTGATTTCAGCCTCTTGCCTGCTGGCCACCATAGAAGATTCACTCAAAATTGTAAGTCAAATCTCTACAAACAGTGATCAAATATTTTAGATTTTTCATAAATGTGTCTTTTAAAACTTAAAGGGGGCGTATATGATAGTTGCTCTAGACATGTGCTCTGAACCAGAGATTCTCAGATGATCTAAAATATATATAATCTACGGTATAATATACTGTTTGTAATATATACATACTGTAGTGTTTTATTGGTTATAAATGGCTTAAAAAATTCTTGAATTTTAAACAAAATGTTAAATTCTATTTGTATTAACCCAGCCAACATTATCAAAATATAAAAAATAGTAATATATAAATAAGAATTGCCACCAAAAACATTTGTATCCGCTCATTAAATAAAAATACATAAATTTTATTTAACAGGTGATTTATATTCATTTATATTTACTTTTAATTGGTTACCACACTGAGCTAAATTCGTCGTCAGAGCACTTGAAATACATTCTGCTGTTTCCCATTCTGAAAATCAAAACTCAGCTCAGTTGCTTCTCTATTTAGTTCTGGAACAAACTATAAAGCTTTGTAAGTTTTAAATGTCTCTGACTCTGATATTTATAGCTTGCCGTTGCAAGAAATGTTGGTCTCCGACCCTTCAGAAGTGCAGGTTTTATTGGAAACTTTTGGCATGCTGATTCCATTTGATAATGAATATTTCTGCTCCCTTCGACACAACGCTGGCACCATTTTCCATGTTTTTCCTACATAAATAGTAACAGAGAGAGGCTGTGCATGATGTGTTATTAGGAGAAGTAAACTGAGATAGCCCAGAGTCTAAATATATTGGATGTTTATAGAAGCAAAGAGCCATCAGGATGTAATTTATGACGAGCAAGCATCATCGGCGGACGAAAGACCGTGCACTTTATTTGAGACTT
Organism: Danio jaintianensis; assembly: GCA_903798115.1. NCBI lineage: Eukaryota > Metazoa > Chordata > Actinopteri > Cypriniformes > Danionidae > Danio > Danio jaintianensis. The sequence continues at coordinate 9,210,338 of CAIGQV010017386.1, forward strand.
GCTTTTAGGGGGGAGAAATGAAACCAGGAGGACGAGGAGAAGCCCCCGTTCTGCTCTCTAACCCCAGATGGGTGCCAGAAATAGGCTCTGTCGTAAGGCAAGCATGAAAGACCCGAGAATGAAGAACTGAGAGCAGTGATTGACAGAAATGTTGTTGTGAAATCTGCAAATACGCTGTTTCACTCTTTAAAGAGTAACGTTATGTGGAAGTAATGTTGAATGAGGCTGTCTGATGCATTATTAATGTATCAATGTCGAGTTCTAGGTTTAAAATGAATATTACAATATCAATTTTATCAATTACATTTATATAATATGAATTAGATCAACTAAATTGGCTGTAGTGTGTGAATGCGAGAGTGTATGGGTGTTTCTCAGTACTGGGTTGCGGCTGGAAGGGCAACTGCTGCGTAAAACATGTGCCGGAATAGTTGGCGGTTCATTATGCTGTGGCGACCCCTGATAAATAAGGGACTAAGCCGAAGGAAAATAAATGAATGAATGAATTTATATAATATTAAAATACGAATACTGGTCATTTGAATTGGTGGCATAATGTGCTTTTCACCAGTTGTAGTCACATCGGTGTCTTAAGCTAATTCTCTTTTAGTGTGAGAAATACATTAGTGTCCCTGCTTGCACCTGCTGTATTAATCCATCACTTTTGTCTAGTTTTGACCACTATAAGTGGAAAATATATGATTGGGTTTATGTTTTTTTTTGTCTGTCTGTCTGTCCTGACACTGTCATTAAAAATCAAACATGCAGTGACGAAACTGTATTTAATTGAGCGGAGTTTGTACAAACACATCCTTTCCAAAAACAAAATCAAAGAAACACGCTTCTTTCACTTCTCTTAAATGTCTGCTGCTTTATGATGTGTTTACTGTCTTCAGTAGTCCAGCCCCCACCTTTTTATAAGGTCCATTCATGCATTGGTTTTCTCAAGTTCAGAGTGTGAATTTCAGATTTTGGTGTAATGTCAGAAAAGCGGTGAGTGTGATTCATCCTGCATTCATTTATTGGTTGGTTTGGTGTTGTAAGGGTTGCTTTGGTGATGTGCAGCTGCTCTTCAGTAAGGAGTGTGTGGCTGGATTTGGGTGTTTCTGTGGGAGAAGGGTGTGGTGGTGTACCGTGTGTTTTGGGGTATAAAGGAGTCAGGGTGGAAATCTGCCTAGCTTAACTTAGCACACCAGCAGGAAGCCAAAGCATTCAGGGTTCGAGAATCTTAGTTCAGTTCAGTAAACATCTGCAGATGCCTGATGTGTTTGACGTTTGTGAAAGACTTAAATATTTGTTTAAAAATTTGTTTCAAATTGGATTCAATTTTGATGATTTTTTTTACATAAGAACTCACTTATTTAGCCTGAATAAATGCCTGATCCAAAAATCTGTGCTCAGATTTAAACAAGAACTGTTTTGTGCACTTAAAATTTGCGAAAACAATGAACCAGTATAGCAAAATGAATGATATTCGTTATCATTCGTTATTCGTGTATTAATCTAATGGCTAGTGTTCATAAAATATATTTTTTAAATACCTTAAAGGGAACTTATTGTGCTAAATGAACTTTTAAATGACACTTGAACACTGATGTGCAAAGCATATAAAATCCAGCACTCCATTTTTACAATCGCCATAAATAATTGCCATTGTGTGTATTTGACGCTTAAGAGAAGTTTAAAGATGCTAAAGAGAGGTTTATTGCTCACACAACGTGCTGTCTGACAGATGGCTTTCCTGGATATGTGCCCTCAGAAGATAGTATATCACTGACAATAAAATACATTATATATATGTGCATGTGTGTGTGACACTCTGGACCACAAAACCAGTCATAAGAGCTAATTTTGTGAAATTGAGATTTATACATTCTCTGAAAGCTGAATAATTAAGCTTTACATTGACATGTGGTTTGTTATGAAAGCACAATATTTGACCAAGATTTGAAAATCTGGAATCCGAGGGATAACAAATCTAAATAGATTGATTTTAACGTTTTCCAAGTTCCATTCCTAGCAATTCATATTACAAAAAAAGAAGAAAAATCATTATAATGATTATAATATATATTTAAACAACAACAAAAATGTCATAATAGAATTAGACAATAGAAGCACTCAAGAAGCAAGTTAGCAAGATCATACAGTCCACACTTTTTTCTCTCTGTTTATGTTAATTGGTCACCCTGCAACAGAAGATTTCTGTTTAGAGATCAGAAGAAGCTTGTGTCTTTAATTAAACCATGGTCTCATATCAAGCAGTCAACACAGTTACATTCCTGCTTCTCTCGTTAGTTGCCTATTACACTATATAATTAGTAGCAAAAACAAACCCGCCTCTCGCTCACTGTCTTCAAACAAAATCAGTGGAGCAATTACTATGCAGTAATACCACGGTAAGGGGGGCAAAGGACATTTTGAAGTGTTTGTCATGGGTTTGCCTAATTTATGTCTTTTTGGAATAAACTGTTTTTTACAGCATTTCTATAAAACATTTTATTTCATGATTGATGCATATCTGACTAGCTAAGGGTAGTATATGGCTGATTATTTGAGTCTATTGTTAGTTGATTAATCAATCACTTCAAGATTTTCTTTTGATTTTTGTGGCTTAAAATTAGCAATTTTGCCATAGCAATGTTTGCAGGATTTATTTTGTGTTTTGCTGTGAAAAATGATAACAGTGTTGATTTTGTTTTAGACTTCAACAAAATTAATTTAATGGAAACACTGAAAAAAACAAAGAGAAATTTAAGTGTTAACTTGCTCTTTCACGTTTCATACACAAAGGGCTCTAAATAATCCAAAAAATATATATCTCTTCTATATTAGCATTGCCATGCTAAAATGTCATTCGTTCATTCATTTTCTTTTCAGCTTAGTCCCTTTATTAATCTGGGGTCGCCACAGCGGAATGAACCGCCAACTTATCCAGCATATGTTTTACGCAGCGGATGCCCTTCCTGCCGCAACCCATCACTGGGAAACATCCATACTCTCTATTCACACACATACACTACGGACAATTTAGCCTACCCAATTCACCTATAGCGCATGTCTTTGGACTTGTGGGAGAAACCGGAGCACCTGGAGGAAACCCACGCAAACACGGGGAGAACATGCAAACTCCGCACAGAAATGCCAACTGACCCAGCCGGGACTCGAACCAGCAACCTTCTTGCTGTGAGGCGATCGTGCTACCCACTGTGCCACCGTGACGCCATGCTAAAATGTATTAATTAAATATAAAGTATTTGTTTGTTCAATCATCATTGTAGGCATTACATTGTACTTTATCCGACGCAATTAAATTTACTGAGCTTTCATCATAAAAACTAAGCAATTCAATTTTGTCTTACTAAAACAGGTTATAGGGAGATTTAGAGAAATGAACTATATTGATATACATTCTTTGGATGTAGTCTGCTAAATAGTTATGACTATGTGAGCAAGAGCTTTTTCATTCAAAGCCCCAAATAAGGAAATGCACCTCCTTTTAATATCTGAAATGCACCAACTTTAGATCACTTCATAAAATTTATTAAGACGCATTTATTTAAGCTTGTTTGTAATTTAGAGTTTGAGCCGATAAGTATAAAACTGAGCATTTTTTCCATCATATCCTTTGTATCATATTTGTATTAAAGAAATGTTTAGCGATCGAGTCAGAGCACACAGCTTACTTCAAAAGGGCTTTGGCTGAATGTGAGCTAAATGATGAATTTAAGGTTGCTCAAAACCTGCAAGAAATCTTGATCAGTTTAAAAAAAAAAAATTGCAAGCTCTTTATTTTTGCATCATTTTTGATTTTGCTTTTAATTTTGCAATCACAAATTCATGCAGGGGTTGATTGCTTCTAAATATTATGTACTCACACACAAAGAGATTGTTGCGAGTTGCAACATTGATTTTGTTTCTATGAGACTGTCAGTCTGACATCTGTATATCATTGTCTCGTCGTAATTTGCCATTGTGGTTTTTAATGTTGAGCGCAGTAAATGTTTAACCATCATCCTTGTTTCTTCCTCACAGTGAACAGAGTATATGTCAAGCCCGAGCCTCTGTCATGATCTATGATGACACCAGCAAAAAATGGGTGCCAGTCAAACCGGGTCAGCAGGGCTTTAGTCGCATCAACATCTACCACAACACTGTCAACAACAGCTTTCGCGTAGTGGGAGTCAAACTGCAGGACCAGCAGGTGAGAAATGAGCATGGCACAACATCACAGAGAGAAGAGAGTGTGTGATATGATCTTACTGTACACAGTGGGAGGGAAAATAACCTGGAAGTGTGACCAGTGCTCAAGCATACTAGTTTTTTTGCCTGTGACAGTTCAATACAGGCATCAGAAATTGGCTCCTTGTAGCAGATCTTCATTTGTGTGTGTGACAGAGGAATTTCTGGTGCTGTTTTGACCATCACCATACCATCACGTACAGTAAATGAATTTAGCCCAGAAAAACAGTGTTTACTTATTGGATGTTTGATAAGTTTTGTTACTAAAGATTTGACATAACACACCCTTCTTATTCTTATTGAATTACAAGAATTCAGCTAAGTCTGTCAACAATTTGAAAAGTGTCACTGCAAAGTTTACGGATAAAGAGTTTTGAAACAGCTCCAGTCTTTAATCCTTTCAAACACACAATGTCATTATTTCTGTATAGTAACCAAAAATAGAATAATTCTGTATAGTAACCAAAATAGAGTAAAGCACCTTTAGAATTCAATTCAATGATTCAGTTTAACATTGTATCAATTGGTATTTGTCATTGAATCATCCATTCAGGTGATTCAATAAAAACTTTTATAAGTATGAATAAGTCATTAAGTCATTTATTGAAGAGATTCATTCAAAAATGCTGATTTATCCATTAATGAAACTAGTTAAGTGCTTAAGAACAGTCATTGAGTCATTAATTCAAGAGATTCATTCAAAAACGCTGATTCATTCAGTTATGACACTGGTGAAGCCTTTAAGTGTGAGTCACTGAATCATTCATTCAAGAGAATCATTCAGAAATGCTGATTCATCTACTAATGAAGGAAGTGAAGATGTTATGAGTGAGTCATTGAATCATTCATTAATTTATTCATTCAAAAATGCTAATAAACCCAGTATTAAAGCTAGTGAAGTCTACTATGAGTGCATGAATCATTGAATCATTCATTCAAATGGATTTTTAAAAATAATTATTTTCATTAGTTGTCTATTCAGAATATTGATTAAACAAATAAATATTATTGTCAGTTTATTCAGACGTTATTACACGGTGTTATTTTTGAAATAGGTTTTTTTTTTTTTTTTACTTTATGTAAGTATGATGGATTTGAGCATTTGTTGTCAAAAGTTTGATAACAGGAAGAATGTCACAGATGCAGTTATATAAGCGCATGTTGCCACTCTTCCAGGTCGTAATAAACTACTCCATTGTAAAGGGTCTGAAATATAACCAAGCCACACCAACTTTCCACCAATGGCGTGATGCGCGGCAAGTTTACGGGCTGAACTTTGCCAGCAAAGAGGAGGCTACCACCTTCTCCACTGCCATGCTGTTTGCGCTCAACGTCCTGGGCTCCCAAGATGCAGGTAATTTTTACATAACCCTGTTTTTTTTCCTACCACTGTGCCTGTGCCACAAGCATTACTGTTATGTGGAGTTATTTGGATCATTTCTATTTATTTTAATTTTTAGAGACTAGCTAGACATGAGTATTAAACATAAAGTCATTCAAAGTCTTTTGGATTTCATAGTTAGCAGGATTTTGGATTTAGCACCTTGAAATTAATGACTTAATTCAGAAAACATGCAATAAATTGATCAAAAGTGACAGTAAAGACAATAAAGACATAATATAATATTAACAAGATAAGATTAATAAGATGGTAACACTATACGATACGGGACACATAGTTAATGTTGGTTAATGTATTTACTAACATGAAAAAACAATGAACAATACTTTTATTACAGTATTTATTAATTTTTGTTAATGTTAGTTAATGAAATGCATTAATGGTTATTTGTTAATGTATTTGTTAATGTTCATTAATGTGTATTTGTTAATTATTTGTCAATGTTCATTGTTAGTTCATGTTAACTCAGAGTGCATTAACTAGTGCATTAGTAAATGCTGAACTATAAATAATAAATGCTGTACAAACATTGTTCATTGTTTGTTCCTGTTAGTAAATACATTAACTAACATTAACTACTGCATGTGTCCCATATTATAAAGTGTTACCAGAAGAATATTATGTAGCACAACTGTTTTCATTATTGTTAGTAATCAATTATTTTTGTGCAGATCATCAGATTATAATGAATTCTTATCATATTTGCCTTTTTAGGAATGAATTAGTTCAAAAAATTATATATATATTATTTAATTATATAATTATATTATATATATATATATGTGAAGTGAAGTGAAGTGAAGTGTAGTGTGTGGCCAAGTATGGTGTCCCATACTTGGAATTTGTGCTCTGCATTTAACCCATCCAAGTGCACACACACAGTTAGTGAACACACACATACCGTGAACACACACCCAGCAGTGGGCAGCCATGCTGCGGCGCCCGGGGAGCAGTTGGGGGGAACGGTGCCTTGCTCAAGGGACTCACCTCAGTCGTGGTATTGAGGGTGGTGGAGAGTGCTGGTCATTCACTCCCCCCACCCCCAATTCCCGCTGGTACCGAGTATCGAACCAGCAACCTTCGGATCACGAGTCCAACACTCTAACCACCAGGCCACGACTGCCCCTGAATATATATGAATGAATGAATGAATGAAGAAAATACTTCAAACTATACATTTACATTTAGAGAACATATGGCCATATTAATTTATTTTTACTAGAATGTCTTAAATTTGTCTTCATAAAACTTAGATCTATTTAACGGGATAGTTCACCCAAACTGAAAATAAAAACTGACAATTGAAAACAGAAAATTTTGTCATCTCTTACATGTTCCAAACCTTTACGAGTTTCTTTCTTCTGTTAAACACAAAAGAAGAAACCAGTTACTTTTTAACCAGTTAGTTTTTGAAGAAACCAGTTACCATTGACTTCCATAGTTTTTTTTTTTTGTGCATTGTGTTTAACAGAAGAAAGAAACTCATAAAAGCTTGAAACCACTTAAGGGTGAGTAAACAGTATGTAAATGTAATTTTTTTGGGTGAACTATGCCTTTAAATCTCATTCCTGTCACTGCATTTTATTATATATCCCCAAATATCACACCGCTACTTAAAAGAATCGATTTCAGATGAGCATAGTGACAAAAAGTTAGATTTACACCCAAATTACAATTCACTTCAATATTGAAGTGGATCAAAACCTTTAATCTACAACACCCATTCTAGTCTTATGACAATTCTGAAAAACATTTGTGGTCCACATCAAATGTTTACTACTGTACACTAACTCATAGTCAAAAAGATTCAGAAAATGTTGTTGTTTGGGTCCGTTTGAGTCCCTCAAGTGTACTATAATTCTTATTTAAGAACAGCACTCGAGCCTCTCTGGTTTCAGCCTGCTGCTACTTATAAGACGTATGTGAAGGGGGGGCTCGTCTGCCATTGGTGCTCAGCCTTGGTTAAAATACCCATGGAGCCAAACAGTCTCAGTGTTTCTGGCTTTCCGGGGTGGGCATATTGGACATGTTGTTAGAAGTGCAGCATGCAGAAAAGAAGAGAGAAGCTGCTGTTTACCTGCCTGAAGTCACAAACTCCTGGCTGTTATTACCGCTTCCCACCTGCTAGAGGAGCCCAAAGCACACCATTGTAGATATCTGAGGCTAGATTTGCTGGCACCTGAGCGGGCTGCTAAGCGATGCTTGGGCCGGAGTTTTCCCCAGGGCCGAACCGCAGGATCAGCTCTACAGTAATAAAGCTCAGCAGTGAGTATTGTTTATGGGAAGTGTGTTAATAATGGGATGCGAAGGCTAGGATGGGCCATCGTGGTGGGGTTTTGATGGAGGATGTGGTTGTGGAAGCTGAGCGGTGGTTTTTGCCGGGGTGCCAGTCAGTAGCTCGTGACGAGGCGTGTTTGTGTGCGGGTTTGGGAGGTCGAGTGTGTTTGCCGAGACTATTTCTGAAGAGTTATCATTAGTGCTTGACTGATTAGGGTTGTTTGTTTGGTTGCTACATTTATTTAGATTTGTGACACAACATATCATGATGTTAATATTGCTAGTAGTTTGATTTAATACTGAGTTTTGATTTACAGTTGGCATCAACTATTTTTTTGTAATGTGTAAAAATGTTGATGCCCATGTTACACATTATATGTACTTTTTGTAATAACAACAACAACAGCAAATTATGTATAATTATATGCAACTAATTAAAAACCAAACTATTTCCTAACTTTACATAAAGCACATGTTGTTAATGTTATTTATTGCTTAAATATAATCATATCATTATAAAAATTGTAATTTTTATACATTTTTATACATTTAAAACATGTAATTTATTTAGGATTAGGATATTAAACATTTTCAGGTTCAAAAAAAGAATCAAATCTATCATCAAATACAAATATATATTAATAATAAAAATAAATAACAATATTAATAATGTTAAATATTAAATTACTAAAAAATGTTTAATGTAATTGAATTAATTGCTCAGCTATTATATGGATGTGCACACAAAGCAGACAGTTCAAAAGTAAAAAAATTTTTTTTTTATAAAATTCAAAATATGTTACTAATACTATATTTAAAATATTACGATAATAGTAATATTAACAATAATAATGATGATAATAATAATATAAAAATAATTGTTAAATAATCAAATAATTATTGTTTTTACTTCGTTTTTTATTGGATTAAGGTATATTTGTATTATTATTAGGAATTTTAACACAACATGACCATTGTTTTATTTAAGATATTGTCCGTTTATTGCAAAATAATTGATGTTATTGATACTATAAAGTTCTATAATATTTTTTGGATTGGTTGCATTTTTATTAATACAAATTTGAACTGTTGATAAATACTGTTTTATTGAACATATTGTGAAGTTATACAAAAACATAATTCGCAACATTGTCTATAAATTTGGAATCATTGAACAAAAATGTTTCTTAATTCAAATACTAATGTAAGAACGTTTATTCAGTGCAGTAAAATACAGGCGAGCTGTGGAAGAACATTAGTAAAATATTATTTCCAATATATTATGTATTAATTATATTATGCAACATTGTATTATAAAGAAAAATGTCAGAGTTTATTAACTAGATGACCAGCGGCTACATTATCCAATCAGATTATATCTGTGTTTCCACTTGTTATCTCAGTGGACATCATCATTTCTGCTCACTGATCATCAGGGTATGTGGTCAAAAGGGAATCAACTGCTACACGCAAACACCAAAAGATAAAGTATATGCGTCATAAACCACTGCAAACATTGACCCTATATTACTTCTACAAAGATTTCCTCAGAAATTAATCTCAAGATTTGCTAAGTGTTTCTCCTTCAAGCTTTTGCTCATATTTCACAGTCACATCCAGACTCTCGAGAGGCATTTAAAACTAAGAATCCATTAAGTTTATTCAGCATCAGACAACTCAGCCATTTAAATACACTCCAAATGCAGCCATATATCATCATGTTAATCAAATAAATCATATTACACTGCCTTAACCTGCAGTAGAGATGTTATATCATTGCTTTGTATGCTTTTTGGATACACACTGCAGAGTTTAAATGAGGTGAAGAATAGTGGTTGAATCCAGAGAACACAGAATGATATTTTTTTGTTAGTAAAAAGATATTTCACGCACTTCATAAGCCAAACTGCTCGATAAGCAGTTTCTTACTTTAGCAATAGAGCAAATAATATTTATGCATTACCCAGAAAATGCTTAGAGGGGATTGGATTAATGGTTTATGGAGTGCAAGTTGACATTTCTCTTTACGTGTCATGAATTTACATAGATTTTTTCCCTAAACAGTTACTGTAGATCATAAGATGTTCTCGTAATGGAGTCTCATGAAATGAATGCTATGAGCTCTGTTATTAAAATATATTATATATTTATTATCTGTTTTAATCCAAATGACTAAATGTTTACACTTTGACACAGTTTTGTTTTTGTCTGAATTACAAATAATTCGATCTGAAAAAAATATCTTTTACCTGTTTATTTTAATAAATGATTAAACAATTTATAAATCATAAATAAATGATTTAAAACATAGCAAATAAAAACTGAACTTTTCTAGGGAAATGTTATATCATAAGAAATATTGTTATCGTAATGCTCAACAACAATATTTCATACCGCATATTTTTCCAGTATCATGCAGCCCTAACACTGGGACTACTAGAATGGCCATAGCAGTCATTCTGACCGCTCACTTAAGACTGTACCAAATTGAATTTTTGTCCTTGTCATATTTTCATTCAGAGCTTCTGTTGAGATTTTAGAATTAGGCTTTGAAGTAAAAAATTTTTTTTAATATATAGCCTTAGATACTAAACCGCCCAGAAGGTGCAAATCTCACTTTATCCAGCAAGCAGTTTTTTCAGTACTTTCAAGCAGTTTTTGTTTTTGATTTTGAAAGACATGTCTGAAGCAAAGTAATGTTTTTGCTGTGAGAAAGTTATGTTTTTGTCAGCAGAAAGTTGCTAGGTGACAGTGGGGTTCCTTATTCAAAGGCACAAGAAAGAGTAGTGGATGCTGAAATACATGCGGTCAGTTTGAGCATAATGGCCATTCAAGGTGAAAATAGTCAGTAATAGAATTACTTACATTACTGTAGTTCCTGTTGTGATGGGTTATACCCTGCTTTGAAGTTGGAGCTAATTTAGTAGCTAATTTAGTTCCCCCAAATGGCGAATCATTATCATCATGGCAAGTCTGTTTGTCATATAAGTTGACCTATTTGAGCTTTTTTATAGTGTTCAACGTATGTAATGTTCCTTTTTTAATATTTTAAGTTTTAGTAGTTATATATAGGGGTGTAAACTACTCATGTCTAAAATGTTCAGTATGAGTTTTTCATTTTAGTATGCATTTGTACTGTGCTGTTTTATCTATCAAACATACTTAATTTGAAACTTCTACCAACATTTAATATTAAGTTCAAATGTTTAAATTTATTTCAAGTTTTCTGTTTCACCTTTTTTTTAATTCACAAAACATTTTATAGCTCACGTCTTGTTTAATAATCTCAAGAAGCTTTTTGTGTTGTTACTTTTCATAAACATATACTGTGTGTTTTATCAGGAAATTCAAACAATAAAGGCTGTTTGTAAAAAAGCCAGTCACACAGCGATATACTTTTTGACAAAAAATATACAATTAAAAAAACAACTATATACAAAAAACCTCTAAAGATGAGCATTGTCACATATAATTTACAAAATTATCGGAGGTTTAAGCAATTTTATCAACTAAGGAGCTGTACCAAACCATAACCTTACATTTTAAAAAATGATGTGTTCCAAACCATCATTTGTGTACCATTAATCCCCTAGTTATATTACATGTATTATAATGTTCACTGTAAAAATGCTGGGTTCCACAACCCATTCCTGGGTTTAAGTGGATTGAACATAAAACAATTCGTTTGTCCCCAAAAAACCTTAAGAATTGTGTTGCTTCAACTCATTTTAAATAAGTAGTTTAAACAAGCAGCAAAAGTCTTTTTTGAGTGTTCAATCAGTGATTTAGGATGAGGTGATATTCAACCGTCTGCTGCAGACAGGACCTCAGGTGGATTGCATATTTGCGAAAGTGTGAAATGCTGCTTCCACACAACAAATGAACATATCATGGTCTTACTGCAGATATTCAGATTTTGATTGTGTTTTTTCCTCGTAGATGTAGAAACAGCACGCACACTGGCTTTTCAGCTTTGTATGTGGGCATAATTTCATTACACTGAGAGTTATGACAGGGATATTTTTGTACTCTCATTAAAATGTGGGTCTCGCAATAATTTGAATGATGCTTTTGGATATGATGCGTGCTTCAGTGAGCTTCGACTCCCATAATCACCTTAAGGACATGGATCGTTTCATCATTAAATGTGAAAGCTGAATCCCACCTGTCATCTGCTTCCTCTGCAGCTTGTTTAAACTCAGATTGAGCCTGCTGACAAGTGCTGGTGTAAAGGTCTTGGAGCCGTCTTGTTTATCATACTCATTCTAACAGCCTGCAAGAGCCATTCAAAGAAACCACATACGTCACTCTCTGGCTTATTAATCTTGCAGTACTGTATTTACTGTTTGTTATATAATAAGTATTCCTTTCATGCACTAGAGGAGTTTGTTCTGTTGATGATGATCTATAGTGCTGCCCTGAGGTTTAAATAATGGAAAATGGAAAACACAAACTTCCGCTTTTATTTGTGTGGTTTCTTTCGTTAGAGATTTGTATCGCTTATTATATTGTTTATTCTCTCTTAGTTTCCAGATAGTGTTGAAGTTATGTTGCTTGAGTGTTAGATTAATGCTGAGATTGCATTGAGACCATGTTTAATGCTAAATCCCTTATGATATTCAAAAGACAGCTGAAAAGTCCTGAGCACTTTGTTTAAACCCTTTCTATTCTTGCTTGCGTTGTTTAAGATGATTTTTGTTTTTGCTGATGGCTAAATATCTATTTATTTATGATTATCTTTACAGTAATCCAACCAAAATGTTCAAGTCCATTCACATTAAGAAAAATAGCTTTAAATCCGCAGGAAACAGATATTGCTGAGACTTTTATTTCAGTATGTTTATGTACTTCCAATTGAGATGGAATATTGATTAGGGAGCGGGTCTTTCTTTTAGTGTATCCTTACCTAATAGCAATCTAACAGTAAGAAGGGTATGGTTAAGAATATTGTTGCTGCAGATTACCAAAAAACTAACTTTTTTAGCATAATAAACATTGACTTTAAAGTTAACTATAAAAGCAATATTAATTACACCCAACCCATTTCACCCAACACTGATAACTTTATTTTTTCAATTTTGTCTATTCTAAGCAAAATTTAAAAGCTATTTTGTTGCCTGCAGCTTTAATTGCTTGAGCATTGACTGATACATGGCTGAGGTTTTTATTGTTTATCATTATCACCTCAAAAAAATAGTTCTGAGAGTATGTTTACATGACAATTACGTACTTGAAATGTATTAAATGTTTTTAATGAGTTTTTTATGTTTTTAATGAGGTTTTATATAAGTTTCACATACAGGTGCTCCCATTCACATGGATCTGATGAAAATGACTCTAATTCATAATTCATTCATAAAATAACAATATTTTCAGAAACTTGCACATTAAAATTAATTTTCAAAATGCCATTATTGTGTAATAAATATATTTCAGGCGTACCCTGAAAGTGGTAGTTATATTTATTGCTCTTGTAATGAATTGGCCGGTAAAAAACTTGCATTTTATTACACACTGTATATTAAACACTTTAAAAATTATTACTGCTTCATATTTAAACACAGGTAAATGTCACTCTTTTTTTGTCAGCTTCCCATTCCATGAGGACCTTTAAAACCTTGTGTATAAACAGTTTGACTTTTAACAGTGAGTTTTGAGACCTCAACATACTGAACTACTCTCTAATTTGCCACCTTAAATTTCACAGCAGACAGATTTTTGACAGGCTAAACTCAGTTGTGTTTGATGATACCTAGCAACCAATGATTATCAAGCGCATTAGATTTGCCCACACAGAGGGCCTTCCTTCTTCCCTTGAGCTCTCATGCTCCATACTGAGTGCCTGAATGTCATATGACGTAAATAGTCATCTTCTCAGTAACCCGAGAGCCATGTTTACCATTATTAGCTGAGCTCCTTCACACCCTATAACCATTATGGAATGACTGCGCTAAGTCTATAAGTAATGGGGTGTTGGGTTTGAGGGCAAATCTGACTTTATTATTTAGTCAAAGAAAGATATAAATTCTTGTATGACCTTGGCACATACATTTTCTATTATTGCTGTATTTGCTCATTTCTGTAAAGCTGCTTTGACACAATTTGTATTATATAAAGGGCTATATAAGAAAAGGTTATTCAACTCCTGTTATAATCACTGAAGCTTCTAAATTAATTTCTTACTTAAAGTCATATTTGCACTGTGTTGTCTATGAGAGAATTTGCTGAGCACAAACTTTAGTGCTCAACAGAGCTCTGACGTTTTCAGTGGCGACTACTCATTGTGTTTATAATCTCAGCTGAAATGTGTGGGGTTTGGTTATTGTACACTTACTGTAACTTACCACTGAGAAATGTCCTGCTCGTGATGGAGGCTTGAGTCGATTAGTTAGTTTTTTGATATTTCATCATTGAGGCCATTACTTTTCTACAGCATAATATTTGCATAATTTCTTAGAATTCTGGAGGCCTCTGGAGCTGAAATTCAACAAACAGTGTTGTGTGTGTGATTTCTGACTAGTGTGGTAAGCTTTAGACCAATCAAAACAGACTGAGCAGACCAATCTGAGCAGAGTACCGTTAAGTTCAAGGAAAGGAGAGGTTTTGAAAGAATGATTGTTTTTCCACCTTGAAAGGATAAAAACAGATTGTACTAGAACAAAACCGACCTTAAAGGAACCATTAAAACAGCACAATTGGGAAACCTTAAGGTAACCTGAATCCTGTTTTAGACGGTTACATTTAAAAATTCTTCTTCTTTTTCTTCAGGTCCAGGAGCACATCGTCAGAATGGACCAGTGACAGATGATGGCGAGGCTCAAAGGAGGTACGGACAGTCTCTGATGACATTTGCTTTATTTGAGACATCTGTCACACTTCTATCAAGCTTTAAAGCATTGGGCATTGGCCTGAATTACAGAATATTCCTGCGTTTTTGGGTTATGTAATGCTATTTTCTGACTCCCTTGAAAGGTTAGGTTTCTCTGTCACACTGTATATGTACATATGTATACACGCTCAAGCAATGGCATTCTTTCTACAAGCCAATTGGAAGTGTTTAGGAAATTAGTTCACAACCCAGATGAATTGGGTGCGATTGATTTAAACTTTTGAACTTTACATATATGCTGTCATGAAAATGGTCATGACTGCTGTCAAAACATGACAAGTTTAGATTAGATTGTGCCCTCTAGTGGTCAGATGATGAGCAGCAGTCTGGCATTTTTAAACTCATTAGGGCTTTTTACTTTTGAAATAATGAATGGTGAGATCAGGCAAACAAAAAGCTTAGTTATCTTGCTTAATATTTCACACTGATCATACTTACTCAGCGTTATCAATTAATTCTGCACATTCATAAACTGATGTTTCACACATGGGTTAACATACTTATTTGCATATTTGCTGTGTCAGTGTCATTGATTGGACAAATGCAGCAAATGAAAACTCATATAATATCAATTTCACATGGTACATGTTTAAGTTAAAACTGAAAAAAGTTGTTTAAAGAAAGTTGTTTTAATTCTGCTTCTAAATTACAGGTGGGAAACATTCCTCTACCTGGGGTAAAATGGGGTTAAACACTGTGTGAAAAGAAATTCATTCAAGAACAAGTGTAAACATCAATGTAAACTTTGCAATGAGCATGTCTTTGTGCCAGTAAGGAGAACATACAGTGGACTGAGAGATAATTCATTTTGCCCAACTTTAACTCAAGTTAATGTTTATTTCTAGGCAAATGATGGACCAGCATCAGATGCAGATGGAAAGGGAGCGACGAACATCTGGCTCTGCAGGTAGACTAAAAATGCTGCACCTCTGTGCAGTATGATATGAGACTTTATACTCTAAAATACACAAAAACAACCACTCAGAGAATAACCCTACAGGCTTCATTGTCTGCTGAAGTGTTAACATTGAGGAATATCAAATTCTCTGGCCACAAAACAGATCCCCTGTCCAAACAGCACACACTGTCCATCCTCTCTCATAAACACATGCTCTCTTTCTGTTTCCGCTTAAGCATTTATCAGTTCAGCTGAGATAGCCATCTTTCATATTTGTAAGTTTTGTTTTGGTGAATCTCATGAAACATCTTAAAAACATGTTAAAATCAAAGTTCCATCCTCAAAAAAAAAAAAAAAAGATTTGTTAGGTATGAGTTTGAGTAAAATATGAATATTTCAGAGTAAGAATAACTATAAAGAATCCTCAAAATAAAGCACTGATTTTGAATTATGGAGTGTTTAATTGTCATGAAATGTTTTACAGTTTTTGTGAGATTCACCTGTTTGCAAGGCATATGATGTGACATGCTTTTAAAAAAAAATCATATTTCATCTTTTTGAGTTTCCTTTGAACACTTTGATGCTTGATTTTCATCACTCTCACGTTTCTCTCTTTTCGTTTGTCATTTGTGTTGAACCGTTTTGTCTCTTTCTCTGTTTCTCAGTCTCCACCCTTCAGTTTAAAGTGTCAGCATCTGCCTCTCAGTCCGAAACCGCTCTGCATGACCTCAGACAATATCGGGCTAACACTCTGCCCCCTTCCTATGCTCACCTTAACCCCGCTGCATCCTCCACCCACACCGCCACCTCTTCCCTCCAGGAGGGCGGTTACCACGTGGTGGACTCGCCTCAAAAAAAGGCCCAGCAGCTTTCCCAGCTATCCACCTCTCTGGCTTCTGCTTTCTCTCCTGTGCAGCAAGGGGTGGTCCCTCCGCCTCGCAACATCAAACAAATCCCTCTTTCCCCTCCAACACCCCAGCAGGACCCCAAACACGCCACTTGGTCCTCTGCCCACATGTATGCCCCCTTACCCACTGCATCGCCCCCAGTTGTAATGGCAGTACCAGTCAAGCAACCTGGCCTGCCTGTCGCCCTTCCCCTGCCACCCCTAAATAACGGCCCCAAAGCTCCTTCTAACACATCCCACCTGGAGCCTGTAACGCACCTCCAGCAGTCGTCCAATGGCCAGGAGGAGGAGTGTTACCCGTACCAAAGCCCTTCTGGAGGTCCTCTGCACCCACATTATCCCATACAAGAATCGTCCTGCCCCCTTCCACCTCTCATTGGTCAGCCAGTCCAAGGCCCCGGCCTCCACCCACAGCAGCTATACCAGACCACACCCCCTTTTGAAACCACGCCCACCTCTCACACCACGCCCAAGACGTCTCCCTCACCAGTTTATCAGAATGCAGCAGCGGCCAGCAGTAAGTATTTCAGCTGCCCCGATTCTTCATAAGACTTTCACACATCTGTTCAGTTTAACTGGGCCGATGATATGCTGATCTCAAAAGGGAACAGGACAGTCTTTATGGTAAAACCATATGCAAATAAATGCATTGTTAGTGATACTGTTGACTTTTGTATGTGTCATGCTGCAGAATTACAGAAGCTAATTCGAACTTGCCGTCATTCTTTGTTTTGAATAGAGGAAGGATGATTTAAGATTTTCTAAGTAAACATTCATGCACATTGCAGTGATGTTCATGTGTGTTTGCTCAAAAGTGATTTGTTAAGAGTTGCGTCACACTTTACACTAATCCCATGTTTGATCCTATTGGCTTTTTCTCTTTGCGGATCATAAATGGGAGGTCATTTTTTTTTGTTCAAAAGCTCTGTTAGATTGAGTGGTCCCAATAATGACCCTGTTTATATATTCAGTATGTTGATGTACTTCCAATTTAATAGAATATTGGGTAGGAGGCAGAGCTTTCTTTTTGCCATCATTCCCTCATAGCAAACTAATGGTAAGAGGGGTGAGAATATTGTGGCTGAAGCCATCAATCTGACATCAACAGAAGAACCACCACCCCAAATGCAGAAACAAATGGTCGGATTGTGATTGAAGATTACCAAAACAAACTTTTTTTCAGAAAATGTTGAGCTTGAACATATTTGACCACTTTAAAGAGGTAGCTGAAAATGCATTTGACTTATAGCTTTCGCTCATGTGGTTCAATGCCTTTAAACTGCCACAAATAGCACCTACTTTCCTACAGTAATTTCACAATATTAGAATGAAAGATCAGAAAAAGGCCATACATACAGTGGCCCATAGACCTTGCAGCACTGAATGTTCATTGATCTTGAACATCTACTTTGCAAATTTGAATGCTTGGTTTTCTGTGATGTGTTGTAATGCAAATCCAGGCAGTTTGCTGCTAAGATAACACTATCTAGCTGGCTAACATGGATGAGGCTTTGTCAAATTTGCTTAAAGCCTTGGAGGAATCAGTAGGAACATGTAAGAAATTAAAAGCTATCTATGTTTTGCATTCTATGCCATCATTTTCTAGAAAAAGTGTTTATGAATTAATTAATTCTTTTAATATAAAAACATACATCACCATGCAGAAGTTTTGGGCCTTTTTCCCCCCATAAAGATTTTCTTATGCTCACCAAGGCTGTATTTATTTGATCAAAAATACAGTACATATTATTTGTAAAATATTATTACAATTGATTATATTTAATAATGTAATTTATTTCTGTGAAAGATTATTTATTTCAAGCTAATCTTACAAAAAAACGTTATCCAAAAATACAAATTCATAATTCACAAACACAAGTTGTTAAAACGATAGTTCTCCCGAACCTGAAAAATCTATCATCATTTACTCAACCTTCACTTGCCACAAACCTGTTTGAGATTCTTTCTTCTGTTCAACACAAATGAAGATATTCTGAAGAAAGCTGGAAACCTGTAACCATTGACTTTCATAGTGTTTGTTTTTCCTGCTGAGGAAGTCAGTGGTTACAGGTTTCTAACATTTTTCTAAATACCTTCTTTTGTGTTCAACAGAAGAAAGAAACTTAGAAATGTTTGGAGTAAATAATGAGTAAATGTGAATTTTTGGGTGAATTTCTACTAAGCCAGCAGAAAAAGAAAAAAGTCCTTACTGCTGAGCCCATTTTTAGAATGATTTCCCAGAACTATACACACTGCAGTGCAATCAAAACATTTACAGTGTTTGTTTGATTATCCCAACCGGCCACATTGCAACACTTCCTGAATCAATGGTGTGAGTCTAGGGCGGGTCTCTCTATTTACCCAACCAATAGCAGACAGACAGGGAGTGTCCTAGAAACCTGTTTGCAGTTCTGGTTCCTATCACACAACATACACAGGTCAACTTTAAGTCAACACAAATGTTCCTCATCCCAGTGAATTTCATTGCTGCGTTTTTATAACTAAGCCCTAAGTCTACAATACAACAGTGTTTCTTTCCTTTCTTCCAGCAGGTCCTCCCGTCCCACCAGGTCATCCCTCTATGCTCTCCTCCGCCCCTGCTGTTCACCCCCCTACCTCAGCATCCATGGTAGGACCACCGGCCCCTCCACCCCCTCCCGGTCCACCTCCGCCTGGTCCACCTCCACCCGGACCACCGCCGCCCGTCACAGGACCCCCTCCAACCCCACCTCCACTGCCGGCTGGTGGAGGTCCTGCTCCCTCAGGTCTGGCTGCAGCACTAGCTGGTGCCAAGCTGCGTAAAGTTCAGCGGGTGAGTGGCACACATTCTTTCCCCAAACGTCAATATTTTTTTTTACAGAAGGTGTGATAATCTATAATAAGGTGTATCTTTTAGGGTATCCACAGGGTCTTAAAAAGTCTTTTCAAAATTTTAGCCCTTAAAAAGTCTTAAATTCACTGAAATATTGTGTTATAGGTCTTCATTTTCCTACGTCCATGTAAAGCTACCCAATCAGGCCAACACCCTTCCAATCATTAACATTCCATCTCAATAAAAGTTTTAACAAAAGTTTATTTATTAACTCTACTTACCAATATGGTTTAATTATCTTCCTTACAATAAAATTTGTTTTTAATATTTTAACTGGGCCATTAGAAAAAAACCTTCACGTTTAGCCTTGTGTAAGTCTGAAATTTCATTCATAACGGTCTTAAATTTGACTTGATGAAACCTGTAGAAACCCTGGTCTTTGTGGTTAATTGATTGTTCAATGTTTGATCTCCTCCAGCCAGAGGAAAGCAGCAGCAACAACAACAGTAGCAGCAGTAAGAACGATGCCAGTCGCTCCAGCGGTGGCAGCGGTGGAGGTGGAGAGGGTTTAATGCAGGAGATGAACGCCCTTTTAGCACGGAGGTCCGACTGCATGCATGTCCTCTCTCTGCTTTGATACTATCTGTTAGGGCTGCATGATATGTAGTTTCAACACTGATATTGTAATGTGTGCGTCTGCAGTAGTAACATCGCAGGATGTTCAATGTTGAGTTGGGATTATAATTGGCCACAGGCAATTTGTGGAGTCACTGTGGAGTTTAATCATGATGGAGTCAAATAATAATATCATTTGCATGTTATTTTAAGGCCTGTGGCTGTGTGAGCATTTCAAGAGAGTTTTTAAAACACAAGAAATTCAACTGTTTATCATTTTAATAAAGAATAAAGAAGTTCCCACTCCCCAGAAAACCATAAAGCACTGTTTGTTTCACTTTATCTGTGCTTGTATTTTATGGTATTGTATACATTTGCACTCCCAACATCCCAATCAGCTTAAGTTAATGAATTATTTCCAAATAAAAAAAAAGACGTTCAGGTTGTATGGTAAAATTATATTCATATATTAATATATTTTGCAAAAAAACTATATTTCACTATGGGAGATTTTTCCAATATCATGCAGCCCTACTATCTGTGATCTGTACTATATGATCTGTGGTTTGTGGTTATACAAATGTTTGATTGTTGAATATGGTTGTTCTGTAGGAGGAAGGCCTCAGAGAAACCAGAAGACAGTCAAAATGTATGACTTTTGTATATTATTTGTCTTAAACACACACACACAGATTGTTCATTTCTGTTTTTTTTTATGTTTGTTGTGGGTTATATCACTTCTCACTAGTGTTATACTGTATATCTCTCTTGCAGGAAGAGTCTAATGGATCCCCTTCATCCTCTCGTGGACAAAATTCAGGTGTTTGTTTCTTTTTTTTTTTTTTTTGTACTACAGTAAATGTATAGTACTGTTTAAAGGTTTTTAAGAGATATGTTACTTACTTCACTAAAATAATGTTTGTGTATTTTAGAGCATAGTTCGTTCTTGTGCTGTCAGTTAATTTCACGTCCCAACAATAAAACAATAATTGAATCTAATTTGACAAAATTTGGATTTTCAGTCCCCTCCAAAACACTTTTGTCAAACAAATTAATGTATGATATCCATATACCCATGTTGTGTAAATTATTTTAAAAACTACCCCAAACTTACTGTCCAGAATATACATCAAATAATTTGAAATACTATAAATTAGTAAAACAAAAAAATGTTTTATGGTAAATTATAAGTTGTATTTCAATTTGTAGAGCAGATGCATCATCCATTATGTAAATATTGTTCTCAGATCTGGTAAAAAAGCCATGGGAACGGGCGAACTCTGCAGACAAGTCTTCAGCTGTGTCAAGGTATGTTTTCACAGATTTATGCTTCAGTAAACATTACATTCTTCACCCTGTTCAGTCAGTTCTTTGTGTTCTGGCTTTTGATGTTTCTTTTTATAAAACTGCCATTTGTTGAAGCATTCCTTGACAGATCGCAGTGAAATAATAGATTATATCTAGCCTAGGTTTTGCAATGTTCTGTAAATGTCTTGGTTGGCAATACAAATGGTCATGTTAAGGCCATAGTAAAACCCATGCAACATGAGCCTGCAATGACCTAAATCCAAGCAAAGCCGGTTTTGCTTGCTCTCTGACAACTAGAAAAGTATAGGTGTTATGTTTAGTGTAAACACAGAGAAAATATCCTTTCTAAAACTCTGAAAATGAGTCTATATGAGACTAGATTTACATAAAACAATGTACTAATATCAGAAATCCTCTGAGCCTTTGAAAAGTTTCACACACAAGCAAAAACACTGTTAAATTACATTCACGCGGATTTGGGAAAATGACTAAAATCGCTGTTATATGTTTGCCAGGCCAGTAGTTGGTGTGTAAAGAAACAGTACAAGATTGCACACATCCAGGGCCTCATTTATGCTGCACAGAAACTATTCTGAATTTGTTGTACGAAAACGCACAACGAATGTGTGCATAAAAACTGCATATCCCTCTCTTCCAGATGAAATATTTAGAAATGGTAAATAAATTTGAAATTGTGTGTAGCTGACTACTAAATGCTCCCTAATTAATAACGTAAAAAATAAATAACTTCAGTTTCACAAAATTCTTCCAAAACATTTAAAAAAACACATTATAGAAAGAAAAAAAAATTGGACGTTTCATATCATAAAAAATAATTATTACACTATTATGGTCACTGGTCTAAAAAGAACTGCACGTGATTTGATATTTTTGTATATCTACAGTTTACTAATGCTGCTCAAATAGACCATTATTATACAGACACAAAATATATATTTTATACAAATATGAAACAAAGTTGACAAAAACAAAGTTGAAGGCTGATGTCTCTATTCGTTTTCACAGAAGCAGCTGATTTTTTTTATGTTGATTATTTATTTATTTATTGTGAATTTTGTGCATTAGCAATTCGTTTTCAGAAACTTGCAGTTTGAAACCAGTTTTCAAAACTTTGCTTTTTTAGGCCATGCTTTTGTTTTAAACTTGACTTGCAGGTAAATATTTGAACATTTGAATGATGTTTAAATATTTGTGATGAACACTTTACAGGGCAAAACCACTCGGAAGCACCAGTGACGCAGAGTCATTCGACTTTGACAGAATGAAACAGGTTGGTTGAGATTATCATTCAACATGCTTTACTACACTACTGTGTATTGTACCAAAAAAATAAAAAATGAGAACGGACTGGTTAGCTAACAATTATAAAATCTGTTGCGTTTACAAGGAGATCTTGGAGGAGGTCGTTCGGGAATTGCAGAAAGTAAAAGAGGAAATAATTGATGGTAAGTTTTGAGGAATCCAGGATCATACTTTTTTTTTTTTTTTTATATCTTGCAAATGTTAACATTGTTTTCCTTTTTTAGCCATTAGAAGGGAACTGCTAAGAATTGGCTCCACATAGTTTTATGAAATGTCAACGACGACGACTGATAACGGCTGAAGGTTCAGGGAAGTACAAGAAAGCGCACGTGAAACCCATTCTGGCAGCATGTCTGCAACGGGCCGGAAACCTCAGTTGCAGAAATGTTGCACAGACACAAGGCCGAACAAGGCACAATTACCGAAAAGGACAAGCAAAAGCTGAGGAAAGTGAGTGTTTGTGTGAATGAATGAACGAGCAGATGGAAATATAGACCTTCTCACTGAATTTTCTATTTCCTCCAGTATGAACGTTGAGACAGTCCACTGTGCAGCTTGCTGCTCTCGCTCTTTCAAGTCTTTAAAGTCAACAAGTTGGAAATTAATGAAGATATTTTTGTTTTCTAAGTTTATATTGTTTCATTGGTCATTGTTATTATTGTATTATATTAAATAAGAGAGATACAAAGTTGCACGACAGTTATTGTCAGCCTTTTATATTTTATATTACCGCTCTTACTCTTTGGTTTTAAGTACAAGCTGCACACGTTTGTGCTAAACTGTCAGCAGCTACAACTTTTTTTGTTTTTTGCAGACATACACTTGAATTTTGTTTTACATTGGTATGAAGGTATAAATTCTCTTTCGATGAGCTCAAGAGATGGACATGGAAATATTTAAGTATACACACACAAAAATGTGAGAGTAATTATTGGAAGTGGCATAAAGTATTGGATGAATTGTTTGAACGTACAATGTATCTTGGTTTAATTAGGTTGATCCTGATTTTAAGTTGATGTTAATGTGTCACAGAAATGAGAATTAAACTAAACTCATGGTGAGAGTGAGATTGATGTAATTAAAAGTTTAAAAGCTTTTCCCCCTTTTAGAAAGTCTCGTTTCATTCTATTTTTTTTAAATATATATCTCATATTTTCATTGGAAATCAAAACAGACGGTTTTGATCACTTGTGAAATCTGCTGTTATTCTGATTGAGGCTGTAAGATAAAGAGATTTATTGAAATACAGTTAAGCTGAACAAATATATTCCACAACAACATCATCACCATGATATTCAGTGGTAAACTGTCACAGTGCAAACGACAGAATGAAACTTCTAGTCACACAACAGCGCACAAAATTAAATATTCAGTTTTCAAAAAGGCCTCACTGATAAAAGGGCACTTTATAAAGTCTGCTTAAAGGCAGATTTCATATCGACTCTTTTCTTGGGACGCAGTAATTGAGAGAACAGAATGATGAACTGCAACGATACACACAAAACTGCATTGGCCTTGTACATGTATATCATAAGATGCACATCAAGTTTCACGTTTTAGGAATGAGTGTATGCACATATTTTGAGAAGTGCTTTAATACACCCAAACAGTAAATCACATACTGTGACACGTTGTAAGGATGTTTTGGTGCAATGAAATGCAGAGACTGTGAATGCAAATGAGTTTGTCCCATTTCAACTAATAGCCTGCAAATACAAATTAATTCTCATTTCCAGATTTGTGTAATATATTGTGTAAATACCCAGTAGCGTGTTTGGTTAGATCAATAGTCTTACACCCGGTTTATTCCTTTTTGCCAAGTGTGTATTGTCTCTTAATTCGGGCATAGGGGCCGATGGAGTCATCAAATACAAAGTCCCAGAGCACTCGCATCCAGGACGTGTGTTGAGGGAGTGAGTCATAGTACTCTGCTGCAATCCTCTTCACCTGGACAAGGAGAAAGATCCAGAAATAAACAAACAATACTTCTTGGAAAACTTCTAGGAATGAAATCCATTGCGAAATGCAAACTAAAAAGTCTGAAGAATGAAAAACTCTAAAGCAGCTGGGGTGTAAAGTAAGGGTGGAGCAGCTGTCAGGTTCCTGACTGTCGTCATATCTGATTTAAAATTTTAAACATTAACAGAAACAAATGCACTGAATAGGTAATCATTAGTTTACAGATATGCCTTGGGGTACTTTTACACTGAAGTCGTGAGTTCTAGAAGCTCTGAATGCAATTTAAATGGACAATATAGTATGAAAAAAAGTAGTTGAGCAAATATTTGTCTTCCAGTTAGTTTCATGGCATTAAATGTCAAATTCTTCCTTTTAATCAGTAACAGTGCCAGAATCAAGCAGTACTTCAGCAGTAGACAGAAAAGTAAACTTCCTGAGGTGTATTAAAAATAGGATTTCTTCTTGGTAATGGCACTTTATTGACAGTATAGACCACCTTTGCGTTTACACTACAACAAAGTAGTAAAAGCGAAAGAGATTGTGTGTTGTTTTTGTTTTTTAAGTTTTGCAAACAGACGTGAGTGTTGTGAAAATGATTCTCATTCAAATTGGTTTGCAAATATAACTAAACTACATGCATTGCAGACAAGTAGGTTGTAATATCACTTTTAAAAGTAACCTTTCAAGTAATTTTTGAATCCTGTAAAACCCTTAAAGAAGTTAAATTAACACCACATTGCGGTTTTCCCAAAATCATGTTTTTGTAGATAACAGTACAGGGTGATGATGATTCAGAGTATCATTTTCAAAAACCACGCACTTTGAAATGAGTTTTAAAATATGTGGGATGTGCTTTTTCCAAAGTGTAGTTGACAAAGGGTGTTGAGTAAATGCTCCTTAGAGAAAATGAAAGGTCAATAGGGATGTGCAGTATACCATATTAGGGTGTACTTTATTGGCTAGACTTGGAAATTAAGTTTGCTTTGTCATTTCTCAATTACATTTAGATTGCCTTTGCATTCTCAAAAAATATATTTGTAATTTTGTATAATATAAATGTTGATGCGAGTTTCTTTGTATTGTGTTTGGTGTAAAATACTAACACACATATACATACATACATACATATATTTATTCTTTTTTTTTTTTTATTGTATAATCATAAATAATATCTGACATTAAAAGGAAAAGTTCACCCAAAAGTGAAGATTACCTCACCATTTACTCTAAGTCACAGGTGTCAAAGCCAGTTCCTGGAGGTCTGCACAGTTTAGTTTCAACCCTGTTTCAACACACTTACCTGTAGGTTTCAAACAAGCCTGAAGGACTCAATTAGTTTGATCAGGTGTGTTTAATTAGGGTTGGAACTAAACTGTGCAGACCTCCAGGAACTGGCTTTGACACCTGTGCGCTAAGTGGTTCTAAACATTTGAGTTTCTTTATTTAGTTTAAAAGAAAACTGAAAGCCGGTAACCACTGACATCCAAAGTAGGAAAAACAAATATTTTGGAAGTCAATTGTTGCAGGTTTTAAGCATTCTTCAAAATATCTTCTGTGTACAAACTCAAATGTTTGAAAAAGTGGAGGGTGAGTAAAGGATGATAGAATTTCAGTTTTGGGTGAACTATTCCTATAATACCAGCTTACTTTATTATCTACAATTTCTTACCATGGATCCAAAAAAATAATGGAATAAAGCCCAAATCGTACCTCAGGTAATTTGCTTCCAGGAATGCTGGGAAAGTCGTGATGCTCCATATGATATCCCACATTGAAGGTTATTAAGTTGAGAGGGCCGTAATAGGAGTACGTTTCATGACCTTTCGTAAACATGTAGTGCTCAGCAATGAAGTGTCCAGAGATTGGATGCAGGCCCATGCACAGTATAGAGCCAGAGATGAGATAGACTATCGGCTTTAGACCCCAAAAATAGTAGATGATAATGTCTACCACGAACTGCACGGCTGCATTCAGCATCTCCAACCTGGTCACGGGCTTGGGGTTCACGATCAGCGGCCGGAGCGCATAGAACAAAGGCTGGAGGAACAGCCAGAGCACCTTCCTGGCCGGGGTGCAGAAGAACCAGCCCTCGAGGTCGGTAGGAATATCCACATCCAAGCCATCTCCACCTAGATAGCGATGGTGGTCGATGTGGTACTTCTTGAAGGATGCGGAATATGGCAGGCCAATGGGGAGATTGGCAAACATGGCAAACCAGCGGTTCCAGCGTGCCCTTTTAGTGCCAAAGGCCACATTGTGAGAAATGTCATGGATGGCCAAGGTCAAAGAGTGGTTGATGCAACCACCAAACGCGTATGCCCAAAACAACACCCACTTCCAGGAGAGCTCGTGGACCATGTAGCACGCCAGGAGCTGAGTGAGTACCATTCCTGACACCACCCACTTCAGCTGCGGGTCATGACCCATCAAAGACTTGATTTCAGGATACTTAGCTGGAGAGAGAGAGAGAGAGAGAGAACAAAATGTTTATAATTCAAAATAATACTTTGAATAAAAATAATAATATTTAACATATACATATATACACAGTGCTCAGCATAAATGAGTACACCCTTGACAGATCTCTCTTTTAAATTTATATTTTCTATAGGATGGTTTATTTTTTTGCAATAATGAATTTGAATTGAAAAAACTCAAACAGCTGTTGCAGAGTAACAAACGTTGCATAGTAGCTTAGGATGCACCTATTGTTTAATTGTCTTCAACAACAGTTTTTCATTATTCAGCATACCAAGGCATTTCAGACTATTTCATGCTCCCAAACTTGTGGGAACAGTTTGACCACAACCCCTTCCTGTTTCAAAATGACTGGGTACTTGGTGTGGAGGAACTTGACTGGCCTGCCCAGGTGTGGCGACAGGTATTGAAAAGTGGGGCTGAGGGGTTTGTTGTGAGAGGCCCTATGTAACTTGCATAGTCCACGTATAGGGTGGATCGGATTAGTAGCTGTTCTGCTATGCATTCATTGGGAAGACTATTTCCTTGTATTTTCACAAATTAAACAAAAACGCAGAGCACATCACTTTTACCCACATTTTTGTAATGCAAGCAGAAAGAGACCACAGAGTGATAAAAGAGACAGAAACCTACTAATGGTTTGTTATACTAATTCAACCAAAAATGAAAATTCATTCTGCTGAACACAATTTATTTTGAAAAAGGGTCAGCATCCAGTATTGAGTTGACTGTTTTGCATGACTTTTTTCGTACTATAGATGTTAATGGCTACCAACAATCTTATAGTGTTCGACAGATTGAAAAAAAAAGCTATTGGAAAGAATTTCTTGAGGGGAAACTAATGAGTACATTTAAATTTTTGGGTGACCAACCCTTTTAAAATCTGAGAGGCAACAACCTTTTCACAAAATGTCCTTTTCTAGTGAAACAATCTTTCAAAAGATTAAAACCATTAGGTTAAAGAGATCTTAAAATTAGATTCTTGTAAGGTTTATCAGAGATCTTTACAGAAGTCTTTCTGTGTTCAAAGATTTGTTGCACATTCATTAGACAACCGGTACTTGAAATTAAAACCTTGTTCAATTAAAATTCAAGAATTAAGCTAATCCTTCAAAGGCAAGCTGATTTCATCATCATTATTATTATTATTATTATATGATTGTGCAAGAGTAGATACTTAAAGGATTAATAGAGATTATCACCTTATTACAGTTGCTAGTGGTAACCAAACATGTTAAGGCACAGTGTTGCATAGGTAGTTAAGTAATTACTAATCCTCCCCACAAGGGAGAGACCTTCCCTTAGCAGTGTGGGTTTTTTTAATTAGTAGATTTGTTTGCCCAGCTAACCCTCTGTTTACCCATCATCATCCACAGCAATAGAATCTCTTCATAGAGGCTCCACAAAGTGACTCACTGACCACTTTCACCTGTAAAATTACATGTGACCCACATGCAAATCTGCCATAACACTTTTTCATGCAATTTGAATAATGTCTGTTTGCAAAGTGTTCATATTACTAGTTTGTTTTTTTTACTAGTTTGTATTAGCAAGTGAATCATACTTTAATTATGGTATTAGCCAGGAAGGCAGAAGGTGAAGTGGACCTTTCAGTAATCATTAAACACGGAAATGTTCTTGGTTTTTGTTCCAGATGTCAAATTATCCATGTATTTGTTTCCCCTTTAAATTTTACATATTGGTCAAACAAATGGCCCACACAAAACAAGCACAGCTGTGGCCATCAAGTGCACCAGGTTTTCAAGTTCAATACAGATGCATGTGGAGATTCTTGGATGCTCCATTTGCTGCTCCTCGAGTTTCTGCTGAGCAATATCACACCCGTCATTGCTTATTGTCGCGGAAACACACAAACAGGTTTATTATGAACAAACGCTTGTGTTTCAGCTTCTGGGAGTCATATTTAAGCCTAAGGTAATACAATGTGTACACACCTGTACAACACTGGGCAAGTTCACCTGTATAATGAATAACCAAACGCCATAAAGTGAGTAAATAAAATTACCATAAACTGCACTGACAGATGCCGGTTCAAACCTTGATAGTGTTGTTGTAACAATAGCTTTAAAACAAGTAGTTTCTGAACTCTTTCATACACTCATTTTTGTAATACTTAATGTAATAATATACTATGTAATATTTTGTAAATATTAACAATGTCCATGTCATCATCCCTTCTGGAAAAGTCTGAAGATGATAGAAGAGTACATTGTTAATATTTAAAGAGTTGAGGTGTAAACCTACCCATGTTTTGTTTTGCTTTTTTGGGGGGTGTGGAGAGGTGGGATTGTGTGGGAGGGTGCTGAATGCTCCTGATGGAGAACTACAATCAATTCAACATGGTCCACTCCTTAAGTCTATTTCTGAGAGGGGACTTTTTTTTTTTTTTAAATCTGCCCTTTTGACTCCAGCAGTATGCATGCCGAGATCGTCAAGCTGCTCATAAATGCGTTTTATAAGGCAACTGAGCTTGTGACATACGTACCATATTTACAACTATGATCACAAGACAAATGTTACCAAGCAAGACGCACTTATAATGTCTGGAATCGGTTTACAAATTATCATCCTCTGAAGCCATTGTCATATCACCCAGACTGTAAAAACGCACACTTTCTTCCGGTGAAAATTAACAATAATTTAGTTGTTGTTTCTTTCTAATATATTTAACAATGTACAACTTACAATTTAAAGATTATATGAATTAAACGTCATCTTCATCGTTCAAAGCAGTGATTTTTCAGACACTCGTGCTGAGATAAAGTGCTTAACTGACATTTGAGTATTATTTATACACCTTTAGCATCACGATACAAAATCTAACACGCTCTCAAATGGTTCAGTGGACATTTATACTCAGAACAATTAAATCAGTTAACCAAATCACATAACAACTGTTCAGCACGTTTTAATCCATCCATTTGACGTATGGTGTATTTCTGTCAATGAATTGAAACTTACCTAATATTTCTTTTCTTCTCCACGTGTGCGGTTGTTCATTATACACCCATTCAAAGTCCCAGCGTCCTGCTGCTTTGCCCATTTTGACACCTGACTGTGCGCTGCTGCTTGTAATGAATTCAGGTGATTGCTCGCTTACTAGACTCGTTTCGGACACGCCCTCTTAGATAAGAGAGGGAGAAGGTGTGCCTGTCAGGTCAGTGCCAACGGTAACTAACTTCAACCGAAACCCTTCTGAACTAACAAGATCGGGTTAGTCAGCGAGCAGCCCAGCCTGTTGTACAGTCTGCTTGAAAACCCTTTAGAGTGGAATGCTTGGCAACGTGATTTGAATCATATGCGAGGAAATAGACGTAATCTATTACTTTTTTTCAATCTTATTATTATATATATATATATTATTATATTTTATTTTATTTTTTACTTTTGCAGTTTAATTTACTTAAGCAATGTCCAGTCTCACAGTCCTGTAATTCTGGTCTAGACAGGTTTACGTCGCATCACCGCGCGGGGGCGTTCATGCTCTCTCTCTCTCTCTCTCTCTCTCTCTCTCTCTCTCTCTCTCTCTCTCAATTCAATTCAATTCAATTCAATAATTGCTTTATTGGCATGACAAATGTTACAAATGTATTGCCAAAGCATTTATAAAGTTTACATATAAAATAAAAGAACATATATATTTACAACAAAAAAAAAAAAAGTAAATACAGTAATAGTAGCAGTAAAAAAAAAAAAAAAAAAGATATATACATATAATAATTAAATAAATAATATATCATATTATTATTATTATTCAATATATCATATTATTATTCAATATATCATATTATTCAATATATCATATTCATTTATATCATATTATATATATATATAATAATAGATCAGAATACACTGTACATTTAACGATCAACATTTTAGAATAAAACAGTAATAAAAACAAAAATAATCAGTATATTTACAATGATTCATTTATAATAATCTAGATGTGTGTGTGTGTGTGTGTGTGTGTGTGTGTGCGTGCGTGTGTGTGTGTGTGTTTGCAAGCGCATCACTGATGTTTTTATTGGTCTCCTCTCTCTTTTTGTGACAGGCATTAATGTATTGTGCCGCTAGAAGGATACAGTCAGTTTTTTCCCCTAGTAAATATTGCAGTTGTGTTGTATTGTCTGACTCAGTGAATTGAGGGTAAATGCTCTGGAGTTTGGGGTAGAATGTTTCTCTGATGTGCTGATAGTTTGTGCAGCGGGTGAGGAAGTGTTCCTCCGTCTCTACCTCTGCCTGGGCACAGTGTGGGCAGATGCGGCTCTCTCTGGGTTGCCAGTTCTGTCTGTATCGGCCCGTCTCTACAGTCAGACTGTGAGCACTCAGCCTGTATTTGGTCAGTGTTGCTCTTAATTTCCTGTCCTTTACTGCACTCAGATATGTTGCTGTCGTATAATCTCTATTTAAGTCTAAATAACATTGAAGTTTACTTTGTTTCCCTGCTGCTTCATTCCAGTAAATCAGATACTCTTCTTTTCGTGCATTTATCATTTGATTGGCTTTAGTTCTGTGGATGAGCATGTCCGTGTCCTGATGCTGCCTGCTGTTAGTCATATTTGCTATGTTGGTTTGTGTTTGCAATTTCAGGACCATCTGAATCAGGGGGCTTTTTTCAGTGTCCATTTCTTGGTTTTTGAGGGCTTTAAAATGATAAGAGTTGGGGTCACTCATTTTTATGTGTTTCCAAAATTTGACGGCCCGTTTCTCAATGCGCATGAGTAGAGGATACTGGCCTAGTTCTGCCCTGCATGCATTGCTGGGCGTGTTCCTCTCTCTCTCTCTCTCTCTCTCTCTCTCTCTCTCTCTCTCTCTCTC
>CAIGQV010017386.1:9242296-9262318 GCA_903798115.1 Danio jaintianensis
TCTCTCTCTCTCTCTCTCTCTCTCTCTCTCTCTCTCTCTCTCTCTCTTAATTCAATTCAATAATTGCTTTATTGGCATGACAAATGTTACAAATGTATCGCCAAAGCATTTATAAAGTTTACATTAAAAAGAACATTTTGGTCTTTTACATTAATCTAATTTTTTTACAGTATAAATAAACATTCATTCATTCATTCATTTTCTTTTCGGCTTAGTCCCTTTATTAATCTGGGGTCGCCACAGCGGGATGAACCGCCAACTTATCCAGCATATGTTTTACGCAGCGGATGCCCTTCCAGCTGCAACCCATCACTGGGAAATATAAATAAACAAATATATACAAATAAATAATTTCATTTTATATAGAATATGGAACTCCTATTACTTCTACCTAGATGCATTTTCATTATTTATTTGTTTATTATGTAAACCTAACAACACCATTAAATGGCCTAATGACTTTTGGTCTTTTACACTAATATTACAAAATATTACTGTATAAATAAACAAATGTAATATATACATGAAATATACTTCATTGTATAAACACATGGAATATGAAACGTTTACTTCCACCTAGGTGCATTTTAATTTGTTTATTTATTTATTATAAAAAACCTAAGGGTGGCGCAGTCTAGACCAAAACGATGCATGTGAACACACCAAACAGATGTTCTGGGTCTGCATGAGAGAATGTATCGTTCCATATCCGCAGGTGTATGAACAGGCAGTATCTGTATTGTCATTCCACAAAGGGAAACCAAAGCTAGTACTGCACACATACTAACCGTTAACAAAGCAGCTTTTAGTACCATTTTCACAGTATTTCATGCTCACCACAACGGGACTCGCTTGTGCAAATATTTATGATAATCCATGTCATTTGCAAATATATATAAGAAATGCAACAAAGGCCGGTGCAGTGGGTAGCGCTGTCGCCTCACAGCAAGAAGGTCGCTGGTTTGAGCCTCGGCTAGGTCAGTTGGCATTTCTGTGTGGAGTCTGCATGTTCTCCCCACGTTCGCGTGGGTTTCCTCCGGATGCTCCGGTTTCCCCCACAAAGTCCAAAGATAGGTGAATTGGGTAAGCTAAATTGTCCGTAGTGTATTGTGTCAATAAGGGTGTATGTGTGCTTCCCAGTAATAGGTTGCAGCCGGAAGGGGATCCGCGTAAAACATATGCTGGATAAGTTGACGGTTCATTCCGCTGTGGCGACCCCAGATTAATAAAGGGACTAAACTGAAAAAAGAAAATGAATGAATGAATAAAAGACCTAATAATACCATTAAATGATCTAATGACTTTACATTAATATTGCAAAATATTACAGTATAAAACATAAACATAATATATGAAATGAAACAGTTTTTTATTTATATATACATGGAATATGGAACTTCTATTACTTCCACCTAGATGTAAATCTATATAGTTTCCTCTTCATGAAAAAAATATCTTTACTGTTAGTCCAAAAAATATTTGCTTATAAACAGTTAAATTATTAATTAGTTCCTTGTCATTAAAGGAATAGTCCATCCAAAACATTTGTGTAAATTTACTCACATTCAGGCAATACAAAAAATATGTGGCTTTTCTTCAGTACAATAATAAACAATATGTTTGCAGAAATTGTGGTCCATTTCCAAAATTCAAGTCAGCTGCCAATAGAACTGGAAAAATCATAAAATATATACAGACAAAACTAAATTAATACCCTTATTATACAATGAAGTCTTATGAAGCAAAATGATTAATTTGGATTAAAAACTAAGCAAATGCAACATTTGTTGATGCTGTTGTGGATTAAAAATAATAATAATGTAAATAATGTTCAGTTTCTTGCACTGTTTTGCAACATAAGACCTTAATGTATCAGCCATGGGTATTGGTTTTATTTTATGTTTTTTTTTTTTACTCAAAGTTCCAGTAGCTGCATTTAATGAATCACCAAAGACCAGGGTTGCATCTAAAATTATTTATAATATATGAAGAAAAAGTCAGTAAAAGGACTGACGGTGAGTAAATTAACAGCAAACTTGCTACTGTATTGCTACAGTAATGCCTGAATAACCATTACTGGACTTAAAACAATGTGTTTCATGAAGGTAAACATGATTTAATTTGTTTTCTATATGCAGTTTATTGACTTCTATATGTATCCATGATATTAAAAAAAAATTGCTGGTGGATATTTTTTTCAATAACAACAGAAACAATTAGAGTATATATATAAAACAAGCAGAAAATATAGCGTGTATAAACAATACAAAGATTACTTTCTTTACCAATAAGGAATATATATATATATATATATATATATATATACACACACACACACACACACAAACACCCCTTACAAATCTCTCCTTCTATCTCTTTCTATAGGATGCTAAAAAATGTCGACAATGAACAATAAAAATGTTAGGGAAAAATATTAAATACAATTTGAATAAAGAGAAAAAACCAAGAGAACCCTAAAAAATATATTTAAAAAATATTTTTTATTCATAAAGATGTTAGATAACCAAACTCTTATTTTAATAAATATAACTGTCTGATAAAACTGTTTTATATATAACCTAAATATTTTGTCTACATCCACTAAGAAATGGATACTAACTATGCTGTGTACTAATATATATACAAAAGTATTTTATTATGTGTATTGTTATTGTTGAATTAACAACAAAGAAAATTACATTATACATAAAACAAGTAGAAAATATACAAACCATACTTTTTTCTTTTTTTACAATAAGAGAATTTTGAATAAAAATTAAAAGTTATATATATCGCTGGTGGATAATTCACAAACCATCAGTGGTGAGAATGAGGTCAAACGCAAACCGAGATCTCGCGAGATCTGGCTTGTCTGATCCTCAGGCAGAGTCCGTGAACGGAGTCAGTCAATGTGGGACGGAGTTTTGCCTGTTTGTTAGTGGAGAAGGAGGGGAGAGCGAGTCGTTGACTTGACACAGGGCTTGCTTGAAAATTACTTTCGGAGAGCAAGAATGGCGTCGGGCGAGACACTGTACATCGAGGCCGACGGTTCGGAGATGCCGGCCGAGATCGTCGAGCTGCACGAAATCGAAGTTGAGACTATCGAGACCACAGTGGTCGGCGGAGACGACGACGAGCACCAGCCCATGATCGCCCTGCAGCCGCTGGTCACGGACGACCCGAACCACGTTAACCACCAGGAGGTGATTTTAGTGCAAACTCGCGAGGAGGTGGTGGGCTGCGATGACTCGGATCTCCATGCAGACGACAGTTTCGAGGACCAGATCCTTATTCCCGTGCCCGTTCCGGTGGCAGAGGAGGAATATATCGAGCAGACTTTAGTGACCATGTCTGGCAAGAATCCGTCGGGTAGGATGAAGAAAGGAGGAGGCAGCGGAAAAAGAGTGGTCAAAAAGAGCTTCCTAAACTCTGCTGAAGCGAGCGGACGCAAATGGGAGCAGAAACAAGTGCAGATCAAAACACTGGAGGGGGAGTTTTCCGTCACTATGTGGGCATCGGGTAAGTTTTGACATCGCATCAAGTGCTTTGTTCTCGCGCAGGCCTCGTGTGGGCCTTCTTCCTCTCGAGCTCGTTATAAAGTTGCCCGATAGCCCTGTGCCAGAAATCATTTTCGAACCGAAAAGCCACTTATTGAGAATGGTCCCGGTCTAAATGTTTTTGTTTTGATGGGAAGCCATGTTTTAAGTGTGGATGGGCGCCGCCATATTCCTCCAGACCATTATGGCGGCGGCCCCGAAACATGGCGGTTGTGTGAGCGGGGAAAGATGGCGGCGGGCGCGGAGAGAGGCGCTGTGAGTCCGCCGCACTGCTGCTGCAGGCCGCAATGGCGCAGCTTGCTTTGAAGAAGGGGAGGGACCAGAGCTGCTGCTGAGTCCCTGCAAACCGTCCGTCTTTTGGCTTTTCGTCCCCTCCAAAAACAAATGTTACCGCGTATTTAAATATTGTAACCGAGGAATTTTGATCCATCTAGCGGTTTCGCGGAACATGGAGCGATTAATCTCAGTTTGGGAAGACGTGATTGTCGTGTGCAAGCAAAGAGGCGGATGCCCGTTGCGCATTTTTATTTTATTTTAAACGCAGTTTAGTGTTTAAAACATTGCGTGTTTCTTAATTTTAATAAGTACTGAAGGTGGTGATAAAATAAGTCGTGTATGGGGAAATATAAACATGTTTATTGTGAATGTTGTTGTCGACGACCGCGTAAACTCGTAAAAAAGGATGAAAAATGTTACATTTCACTTTGAACTTGGATTTTTAACGTTAGTGTTGGCTAGGCTAGAGGGTTTCAGTCTTTTAGATGCAAATATTAAAAAGTATTTTATGTATTTATATAATTCTTTGTAAAAATATCCAAATGTAGCTTTCGATGTTTATAAATGGATCTGAAATAACATTGGTTTAATCGGATTCTGTTAACTGTCAAGTAGAACGTTTGCAAAAACAAAATTATTTTTCACGTTTAATTATTATACAAATTAATGAATTGTTTATTTGACTGTTTTAATCGCTATTGTAATCCATTTTATATTAAGTATTTTTATAAATGTAAATATTATTCGATTATTTAGTTTAATTTATTCAAATATGTATTCATTTTACTGTTTTGTTGTAATTTTATGTCTATAATATTGTTATTTAATTGAACAATTTTATGCTTAATATGCAAATTGTATTTTTATTTAATTTCTAATTTAATTTTTTTACAATTTTATGATTTATTTCCACGGACCATTTATCACTGAACACTGCTTAGACTTTTATTACATAGGCAAAATATTTAAGTTTTTATTTAAGTTTTTACATTTGGAGCTCAGCTCTACTTGGTTTTATATAATAACGATAAAGATGATAATTGTTTTATGTTGTATTGGGTATTGTGAATTTATATATTTCTTATTTTTCTCAGAAATCTCCACAAGGAGCAAAATCTCATTGCTTAAATATTAAAATAAAGAATACAAACATGAATGCTGAAGCTGTGTGCACTGCGCATGCGCTGGAGAGGCGTGTATGCGTCTGTTTAGCTGGAACGCGCTCATAACGCAGTGCTGCGCAGGAAAGAAAATATTCGAGTCGCACACTTCATTTAGATACTTTATATTAAACTGAAATGACCGTATTGAAATGATGTATTAAAAGGACCATATTTCTACGCGATGTACGTGACAGGAATTTAAAATGCACCTCTATCACCTCTGCTCTGATTTGTTGTAAATTAATTGCTTTGCGCTGAAACAGTCGATAGATCATTTGTTTCACCCTGAAGATCAATTACTTATGACTAGCGTGTTGATTTTGTTGATCAGTGCCTTTAGTATTTGTTTGCTGTATTTGTCAGTGTAGCCTTTAAGCTCATTATGAATGCAGGCTGTGTGATTTGATTAAGTGGTTTGTCAAACGCTTCATCTTGGTTTTGTGCAGATGATAAGAAAGATGTTGATCATGAGACAGTGGTGGAGGAGCAGATCATTGGAGAAAACTCTCCTCCAGATTATTCAGAGTACATGACAGGCAAGAAACTGCCACCTGGTGGCATACCCGGCATTGACCTGTCAGACCCCAAACAGCTGGCAGAGTTTGCCAGGTGAGTATTCAGCAAATCCAAACGTAAAATTCAACTGTTGTGTGAATGTGCAATACTTTGATTCATAAGCCCCCTATAAGTAGAAGGATAATGAAGTCAATAATAAAGTAAATGTAACACTGATATAATGTAAATGAGTATGAGATTAAATCTTAAAATCCACTGGTCCGGCAAATAAATAAATCTCAGGTTTGTTTTGCATAGTTATTGTTATATTTATTCTTTTCTTTTTGTGTATAGTATTTTGAAAAACAAGCACAGATAAAAAAAAATATCAGCGATTCTATTTATGACTTTGTCAATACTACAACACTTTTTTTTATTTCGGAAACCAATTTTTGAGTTTCCTTGTATAATTTGAGTACTAAAATTATTGTGATTTATAAATCTAAATATGTATTTTTTTTTTACACAATACAGAATGAAGCCTAGGAAAATAAAAGAAGATGATTCTCCGAGGACGATAGCTTGCCCACACAAAGTGAGTGTCTGTTCTTATCATGTGAGTTATGTAAAAACAAAAAGTGCTGGTTTATATAGAAGAAGCCCATTTCTGAGTTTGCATGTAGCAAAGTGTAATCTAAAATGTAAGGAATTGCGGTACTTGATAAAGTTTGTTAAACTTGCAGTTATGTCATTTAGGATATTTTCCATCACCATCAAGAATTACTTGTTAAATAGTGATTCTGTTAAATAAGGTTGTAGTTTATCGTCTAAATATTTGTAAATTTAGTTGTTTACAATGTTTGCCTCTTTTATAGGGTTGCACAAAAATGTTTCGGGATAACTCTGCTATGAGGAAGCACTTGCACACCCACGGGCCGCGGGTTCACGTCTGCGCTGAATGTGGGAAGGCGTTTGTGGAAAGTTCCAAGCTAAAACGGCATCAGTTGGTTCATACTGGTGAAAAACCTTTCCAGGTAAGATGTGCATACTGTGAATTGTAGTTTAAAATGATTGATGTTGATCTGGAATGAGTCAATAAATGTTTTGCTTTTTTTTTTTTTTTTTTCACCACAGTGTACGTTTGAGGGATGTGGAAAGCGCTTCTCATTGGACTTTAACTTGCGCACACATGTGCGGATTCACACTGGAGACAGACCGTATGTTTGCCCATTCGATGGCTGTAACAAGAAATTTGCTCAGTCCACCAACCTGAAATCTCACATTTTGACACACGCGAAAGCTAAGAACAATCAGTGAGATCCCTCGCTGAAGAAAGCTCCAAAAGACTCTGGTCTGACAACAGCTTCCTGCTCCAAAACCCTCTTTGTATGTCGTTTCTAGAACTGTTCTTTTCTAAGAGAATCTCAGCACACATTTTGATGGGAATTGAAATGTGAACGAGAAACTGACACCAAACTTACCCCGTCAAGCATCTCGTGGTATAGACCTGAATTAAATAACTTCCCGGTTATGAGAGTTTCTTCTTTTGAAGATGTGATTGTTTTCGTGGACCTTTATTCACTTAACAAGACGCTCATTATCCTGAGCCCAAAGAAGCTAAATTGTCCATCCGTGTGTCTGTTTCTATCAGTTTGCAAAGACTGCTTTTTAGATGTCTTCAAAGTGTGCATATTGTACACTTTTTAGAGCGTAGAGCTGTCGTGCGTGCGTGTGTGTGTGTGCGTGTGCGCGTGTGTGTGTCGTCCCTGAGACTTAAAACCTGTGAATGCTTTTCTTCAAGGAGAATGAGATGTCGTTCAGCTTTTCTTTTTTCTTTTCAATGTAAATACAGCTTTTCTTTGTGAGAGGTATCCTGCGCAGGTATCTTGTTTTGTATACCTGTCCTGTACAAATGTTTTGAAATCATGTAGATAATAGAGATGTTGATTAGATTGTGTTTAACCAATTAAAACAGTTTTATCCAGCTTCAGGAAGTACTGCAACATACACATGCCTTCTTTTGTAACAAGTTAACAATCTTACTCAGTTTGTGAAAAGACACTTTTTTTTTTTTTTCCTCTCCCTTCAAATTCTCTAATTTATTTAATGATATGGAATAAAGCTAAACTCCTCTGTGCAGTTGCTAAGAGCTTGAAGTTCATCGTGCTGTCTAGTTTGCCAAGTCTCCTGGGTTTTAAAACCAAGGATTTGTAGAGCTTGAACTCTGGTGATGTTTCTGGTTAATACAAACGTTTAAATTTTAGGATCATGGTAACATTACAAATATGGGCATTTCACACTGCATCTACATCTAGTTTGGCAACATTCTTAACCTTACTTTTAAATATTTTTGCATTGCATAATCTTAAAATATATTCGAAGCTATATTAATCTCCTAATCAACCTGTCATGTAGTCAACTAAACTGTATTTAAACAAAACATAAATTTTGATTAAAACAAAAAGTTTATCGATGTATATATTTGAGGTCATGTAATTGACCATCTTATTCACAGAAATCTCACATTTAAATAATTACATATTCATTGTTATTTACCACTGTATGGTGGTAAAGATGTTTTCACTTCCAATTCCATTATGGTTCAGTCATTTACAATTATTTAACAAAAAAATGTTTAATCTTTTTATTAAAATCTACTCAAAACATTACACAAAGATCACATTTATTTCAAAATAACTTTAATTTGCTTTTTTTTTCTTTTCTCCATCAAACAAATAAAGCAATTGTCTTCAGACTACTCATAACTCATTTCAGAGGGAATTCTGAAGGACATACATCTTTTATAAAAACAAGTCTGACCAGTTGCTCCAACAACATTTCAGTGCACTAGATGTCTAGTAGAAAAACAATTCTCAATCTCACCACCAACCCCACAACAACAGAGCCATTCAATTTTAATTCCCTGAGGATATTAAAGTCTGTGAAATCCATAAAAATAAAAAAAAGGTCAAAAACAGGCCATTGGTTTATGCAGCTCAAGTATGTTCAATAATTAGGCTGGTTTCATAATGTAACATGCTACAATTAAACCTTAAAACATTCAAAAGTTTATGATAGAAGCATTTCTTTGAATTGCATTTTGGAAGAAACAATTAAATTAGCTATTACAGAATATTGCACTTCGGATCACTGGTCTACGAAGTAGATCAAATCCATTGATATTTGCCTCAATGTCATTTTTTTTTTGTTTGTTTAAAATTAAGAGGCGTGTTTAATATTTGATCGTAATTTCTGGTACAAATAAGCCTCACCTGAAAGAACTGAAGTAATGATAATTGATCGACAGCTA
This sequence comes from Danio jaintianensis, assembly GCA_903798115.1. Taxonomy (NCBI): domain Eukaryota; kingdom Metazoa; phylum Chordata; class Actinopteri; order Cypriniformes; family Danionidae; genus Danio; species Danio jaintianensis. The sequence continues at coordinate 9,251,098 of CAIGQV010017386.1, forward strand.
TGAATTGATGATATGATTATACAATGTATTGTTTAGATGCTTAAGTAAAATAATGAAAAGAACAATATCAGTGTGTTTCTCAGACTGGAAAGCAGCAACGCCTCAATCCATGAGAGAGGCAAGGAAAACTGGATAATTAGGTGTTCCCCATCCCGTAACTGGATCCCAGGAAGGGGAGGCACAGAAACCCTTCCCCTCAACTTTATCATCCAGACAACTGAGATGACATCCCACCGTTACCTAAGAGCAAGAGGAGAAAACACTGTTAAATCAACAATTTGCTGAGAAGATATGGTTTCTGAAGCAGCGGAACTAAATGTTTAAACAGTCACGCTTAAGCTTCTAGTTAGTCAAGCTCAATTTCACACATTGCTGCAGTCAGACATGTCTGTGCGTTGCATTCTTAGCTTTGCCACAAGGGGCTCTACTAGATCAAGAAATTACAAATAGTCCCCTACAAAAAAAATAAATAAAGCTGGGTTCCACACAATCGATTTATTAAAGCAACATGATGGAATTAAGTTAACTTATTTGTTTTTACAAATTTAAATGGATTGAACAAACAGCAAACGCCATTTTTTGAGTGTAGAACAATGCTATACTTTAAAGTGGACCCCAAACCAATTTCTATGTTAAGCTGCTATGACACAATCTACATTGTAAAAGCGCTATATAAATAAACATGAATTGAATACCAAATTCTGAGGACCATTTTTGTCTGTTAGTTTTCAGCCCTAAGCAAACCACACATTTTTTGGGTCCAAGCAAAATTGTTTGTGTGTGCGTGTATCTCTTTAAAAGCAAATGAGCTGCTAGTCCTTCTAAAAGAGGACAGTGCTTTTACAGCTTGTGCCTCAGATGCTTGATCATCAAACTAAAAGACACTTGTTGTCCATTTCTACAGATATTGACTGGGACACATGAAACTGACATAAAAGAACAAGCAGAAACGACAACCAACTTTGTTGTTGCCTCGAGTCGGCTGCATCTGGTCCCGTCTAGACCAAAACGATGCATGTGAACACACCAAACAGATGTTCTGGGTCTGCATGAGAGAATGTATCGTTCCATATCCGCAGGTGTATAAACAGGCAGTATCTGTATTGTCATTCCACAAAGGGAAACCAAAGCTAGTACTGCACACATACTAACCGTTAACAAAGCAGCTTTTAGTACCATTTTCACAGTATTTCATGCTCACCACAACGGGACTCGCTTGTGCAAATATTTATGATAATCCATGTCATTTGCAAATATATATAAGAAATGCAACAAAGGGCAGTGCGGTGGGTAGCACTGTCACCGAACAGCAAGAAGGTCGCTGGTTCGGGCCTCGGCTGGGCCAGTTGGCATTTCTGTGTGGAGTTTGCATGTTCTCCCTGTGCTCGCATGGGATTCCTCCGGGTGCTCCGGTTTCCCCCACAAGTCCAAAGACATGCGCTATAGGTGAATTGGGTAAGCTAAATTGTCCGTAGTGTATGTGTGTAAATGAGAGTGTATGGGTGTTTCCCAGTGATGGGTTGCAGCTGGAAGGGCATCCGCTGCGTAAAACATATGCTGGATAAATTGGCGGTTCATTCCGCTGTGGCGACCCCAGATTAATAAAGGGACTAAGCCAAAAAGAAAATGTATAGATGGAAATGCAACAAATTGACAGCCAGTTGTTTGCTGTAATTATTCATAAATACAGCCTTATTGACACTAAATAATGCATAGTTGCATAAATACTTTCTAATGTGTAAAAGACTTTGAGAACTGTCAACAAAAAATTACAAAAATCTGCAAACACTTACATCATAAAGACCTTTGCCTTGCAGTTTGTAAAGGCGAGGGTTGATGAATCCTAAAGAGGGAAGGCCCTTCAGGAAGCGCTGGTCATTTATGAGGGACAGAATTCCACCCACTACTGGAGTTGATGCCTTCAAGAGAAAAAACATAAAATGTATGTATGTGTGTATAAAGTCAAAGTTCTAAACACTTAATTGCAATCTTGCATTGCATCTACAGTAATAACTTTTTGTACTACATCACAAATATGACAATTTATAACTTGCAAATAATCTTGTATGTGAACTTGCAAAACTTTTATCTTGATATTATCTACTAACCGAAGTTCCAGAAACCCATGGTATGGGCACACGGTTGGAGACGACCCAGTAGTTGTCAGAAAGTGCCGCTAGGTCTGGATAAGCTCTTCCAGTGGTGTTGAAATACGTCTGAGGAGGAAGAGACTGAACACTCTTCAGATACGCTCTAACAGCACCAACCTACAGAAAACAAACACACAAACATGCCTTGAGTTTTAGAGTCTCACAACAAGCCAATAGATAAACACCCTCTCACTGAAATTATAATTTATTGCATGTGGCTAGAAAAGCTGTTTAAAATGGCATAATATCATATTACTCATACTTTTGCTGCATTATGCAAATCATTCGTATAAAAGCATCATCAAAATGAGCCTTAAAGGTCAAGTTTCAAACGAAACGTGTGAAATTTGACAGTCACCATGGACAGTTAGACCATGTCAATGCGTCAGCTAGCACAACAACTAATAAAATGTTAAACATTTAAGACTATATTTGAATACGTGATGCAATGCTGTGTTGAGATATACATACAAACATACATCTGATGTTACATGAATAAACATGAAGTTATATTGCTTAGAATCAAAAGTGCTACCTCAATACAGACAAAATATGCCTCTACGTATACCAAAAGAATTAAAATTAAAAGCCTAATTTAGCTTTAACAAATTAAAAGCACAAACCTTAGCATGATGAAATTGCGCATACTGACAATCAATTTCTACAAGTTTTATTTGACACTCCCCCCCCCCCCAGAGAAGGGACCACAGAAACATTCTGGCATCTTAAACATTTAGTATGCATTATTTTTGACTTGAGCACTTGGTTTGTTTGACAGAAGCACTGCGTTCTGTTTATTTATGCTTGCAAGTCTGCTTTTCAGAGCACTCTCTTGGTATGTTGCCATGTCTACCAATTAAAAGCATTTTTGGCCCTCATTGTTTGAGTTTAGATAGAATAAACTGTCATTGTTTTGAAACAACAAAAGACTGTTTAGCAGCTTACAAGGTTTTGGCATAATAGACTAACATAAATATAAAACAAAAAGCAGAGCGGTGTTTCAGAATGCAATATATACAATGTTATTTTTTATTAAAGACGGTATTGTGCAAACTAAACAATAACAACTTACTCAAAGCGTTCACATTTATGTCAATAAAGCGTTAAGAGTGAAGCTGCAATATATTCGTCTTGTTTTCTATATAAATAATTTGGAATTATTTTGATTTATTGTGGGCTTTTTTTTTACCAATATCTGGCAACATGAAGCTCATACTTCTCTGTGATTTTCTGGCACATATTACAATGCATACATATTTTATTGCACATTAAAAACATCTTTAAAGGGATAGTTCACCCAAAAATTTACATTTACTCACTGTTCACTCATGCTCAAGTGGTTTCAAATTCTAATGAGTGTCTTTATTCTGTTGAACACAAATTAAGATACTTTGAAAAAGCTAAAAAACATGTAACCACTTACATCAATAGTAAATAGCAATAGAAAAACAAATACTATGGCACAGGTTTAGAAAGGGTGAGTAGATGAAAGTTTTAATTTTTGGGTGAACTATCCCTTTAAGCACTAGTAATATCTTTCACTAAAATAATTGTGAGATATATCTTTTTTTGTCACTCCTATAAAAGCCCAATGAATACACTGTAGACTGACTGATCTTTTGCAGAAATATAAGCATAGCAAAGAAATCAGGCCGCTCTTGCTTTACCTGATAATCCGGCATTGGAAACACATTACTGAAGCCGCCTCCGCTGATGTAATCTGTGACCTCATAGCTGAGTTTGAAGGGGTTTTGGAAAGAAGTCCCACCTACAGTGGTCACATAGGGACTAGAGTTGGAAAAGATTCAAAAGATCAAGTCACAGATTAATGGTTCATCAGTACTATACAGATTATTTAGAAAGCAATATCCACCTGGAAGCAGGAAAACTTGGCCTAAAGGTATTTCTTTCTTTGGTCAGGTGTCTACAGCCTGCTCCACTGTCACCTGCATTGATAAACACACACATCCAGTGTATGAGAACTAACATTTGTGATTATTTTTTTATTTTCTTTTTAGATAAAAAAAAAAAAAAAAAGTTGCACCTTCAAGATGACTTTTGATATCTTACCGGAAGCAAAGAGCATGGATATCCCTCTGAGGCCAGCCTTCATGAACTCAATGTTGATGCGGTTCATGTAGGCTTCAGACAAGCTGTCTTCATCGTCTCCATAGCTGATGGTGTGAACCCACGGCACCGCAGACATGTTACTGAGCAGCAGCATCCACTGGAGAAACGGCTCCTGAGACTCATGACGACCTGCAACGCAGAGCACAGGGAACTCTGGGATTTTTACAATGCATGAAGTAGAAGTATCTGTTCAGAAACAGACCAGACTGATGCGCTGAATTTGTAATAACCAAGCAGACATGACCCTTAACGCAACATTACTTAAAAAAAAACAACAACAATGTACTAAAACTGAATATAAAAAAAAACAATTTCCAATATAAATTCTAAAAAATATAATTTGAACTACAGAAAAAAAAAAAAAAAAAAAAAAAAAAAAAAAAAAAAAAATCACTTTAACTATAAACTAGAAAAGAGCTGACAATTTTTTTTTTACAATTACCAAAACAAAAATTTAGATGAACAGATTCTCAAAATATTATTAAGTCAACAGACATTAAAACGGAAACAAAAAAAGTGTTACAAAAACACATTGTAAAAAAAAAAAAAAAATGTACGCATGCATGTATATACATTTTATTATATCATTCTAATTATTATTAAAACATTCAAACTAATAAATAATACATTAACAAAAAAAACTTTGACAGGTAAAAAAAAACCCACTAGTATTATGTAAAATATAAATAAAACTATATGAAATATTTTGAAAAAAAATCTAAAAAAATAAAAACACTAACTACAAAAGTATAAATAAAAACAACAATGATATAACAACATATAAAATAAAAATTATTTATTAAAAACATGTCAATATTCAAATAATACCACTGTGGATGTCATACCTGGATTAGTGAAGACCCATGTAGAGATGTTTGCTCCACTGCTCATGATGTACTCCACATCCAGACTGGCCTCAATGCCAGCTTTCCCTCCTCCCTGAGTGCCCACGACCCGCTCCACAGCAGACATGTGTGTGAATCCACCAGCAAACAGACTCATGAACTCAGCCAGGTCAGCAGGGTGGTAGTACTGCTCCAAAAACTAACCAGTGTTCAAGGTCAAGTTAGAGGAGATATTTAACAACCAAAAAGAAAATTACACAGAAAATGAATAAAGTATAAAAAACAAGTCTTTCCCATACTTGCCCAGTTGATTGATCACATTAAGTATTGCAAATTAAAATGTTGCTTAAATATGCAAATAAGGCATTATTCAATTAAACATACACAAATTTGCATACAATTCTAAAGTAAAAATGGAAGCTAAATTAAAATTCTTGTTTCTTTTATTTTTTCAAAAAGGATTTTACTTAGGGGATTTTGGGAATCTCATTTGTATCAGTCCATAATTCAGAAAAATAATGCAAAGAGCCAGATAAAATAATTATTTTATTATCACAATTTCGGTAGAATAAAATCATATATATAATCAGGCAAATTAATTATGTATGAACAAATTCCCTCTATAAAAAAACATTTAAAACCTACAGAAAAAAACTGAAAGAAAAAAAACAACTCAATTGACAGGTGCGTGATCATAGAAAATAAAAAACAAAGCAAGTATGGATGATTAAAATCTGCACAGTAAATATGAGAGCTGTACCTGTGCCACCGCCTGGCTGTTGTTGGTGGCAATGCCCACATCTTTTGCTGTAAGGTTGTAACGATTCCTGATGACTGCAGGAGTAACGCCCAAATGATAGCCCAATATGGCCTGACGCGCTCCTTCCCAGCCTTTACTCACAACCTTGCTTTTTTGTGGAAAACGGTGAACTCCTCCAACTTAAAAAAAATAAATAATTAAATATATACACATCATAAAAGGAACCACTCAAACAAAGACTTTCCATGAGGAACATCTTATAACAGATATCTGGAATTAGGAAAAATAAATTATGAAAATAAATGTTATTTTAAAAGGAGAGCAAAGCAAAATGTGAGTGACACTGTTAATGCAAATGCTTTTATTAATAACTTGTCTATATAGTTCATCATATTTTGAGTTTAATTTAATCTGAATTTAGAGTCATTTTGTTGTTTTTGTAACATCTTTGTAAAATTTTGTTGTTTTTTTCCATTTAAATTTTAGTTTTAGTCATTTTAATGTTTTGTCATTTTTAATAAATGGAATTGAGCCGATTAAGTTGCATTGATTAAGTCAGATGATATCCTTTTCAAACATTTAGTATAGAAGAAAATAAAGATATCTCTTAAACTTTTATAGAGAAGTGAACCAAACTGAGCTCCTCGATGTCTGGTGCTTTTGGCCACTTGCAGTGCACATCATGCTTTCAGATGCACAAATGCTGAATCAAACAAAATAAAAAATAAAAAAGTAAGAGAGCACTGTTAGACTGCTGAATGTGATTTGTTTGGTTCTGTCAAATCTACACCTACTCTGAAGCTTAGAGTGTGTTCAGCATGTTTTATGCAGAACTGCAGAGAGGAACTAATGATGTCAGCTGCTCACCAAAGTCTAGATGCTGATGCACATCTTCATGAACTGAATACTGAGATGTCGACCTCAACAAAGTTTGTGTATTTTTACTGAAGCGGTGAAATTTACTGCCAGGGAGTAAAGCTTCAGCCACCCTAAAAAAGGAAGACAGAAATGAGAGAAGTAAATATAGGAAAGAAAGAGAAATACAATACTAATATCACAGTTATCAATAGCAATGTTTTTTTAAAACTAGCACTACTAAAAATAATATTATAAAAAGGTGAAACACTACAGATGAGATAGATATATATGAGATGAGATAGATATACAGGATTTTACAGAGGAATGTGTTCATATATAACACGTAAATACTTTTTCTGAATAATAAATAGAAATAGAAAATAGAAACAAGAGTCATAACCTGACTTTATCCAATGATCACATTTTTCATCTCATTTGCATATTTAATTTAAAAAACCTTTTAAATAGAAACACAACTTTGTATTTCCTAATGCAATGATCAACTTGGAAAGTCTGCTGATAACTATTACTTTTAACCCTCTTCAACTGCAGTGATCTTTTTTTCTATTGATACTTTAGAATTAACAAATTGTTCTTACTGCACAGTCATGACACACTGAAGGAAGTCCCGTGTTATAATTGTGTGACAGTTCATGACCCCATGACTCCGAAGCCAATTCTCCACCACTTTTTCGGTCAGCGGAGAAGGCCTCGCAAGAGCAGCGACTTCTTCCAAACTCAGATACTTCCCTAAAAAATACGAGAGGAAATGAAAACTGATTTCTTGGCTCTATCATTTCAATTGCAGGAAATGAGAGCCTAAATACCATATTGATGTGAATCTGGATCCGACACTAGTTTGAGTAACTCTACCATCTTGCTAACATTCTGCTGCTTCAGCGCAAACGTAAGTTCCACTTCCTCCAATGGTCCAACCCGTCCAAGAAGTGTCCAGTCCTCAGGCACCCTAAAACAATGGGAACATAGTTAAGTTCTGTTTTGAAAGTAAAGAATGTGAAAATTGCACGTAAAAAGACTAATGTAATGTAGCTTATAGTTTGGACTAGGTATGTTATTATATATTATTATTACAATATTGACATAAGCAGCTAAATAGATTTACTTTAACATAAAAATAACTAATTTTAGTAAAAATAAAACATTTCAGTGAATTACATTATTGTACTTAAAGGTACAATATTTCACCCAAAATATTTTAATTCTCTCATCATTTACTAATCCTCCACTTGTTCCAAACCTGCTTGTGTTTCTTTCTTCTGTTGAACACAAAACAAGATATACTGAAAACATTGGGGAAAAACAGCCATTGGGTTCCATAGTATTTACTGTTCCTACTATGGATGTCAATGACGAATATTTTGTGTTCAACAAATAAAGGATGAATAAATTTGAGAATTTTCATGTTTTATTGCTTTTTTACACAAGTTATTAATGTTAGTCTTAAAAAACAGGAAATGAACTTATATGTTTGATTAAATAAACGCTCAGACTTTTGATTTTAATGAGTAATTAAACATCACATATAATAAATAAATGGTTTACAATGTATTCATCATCAGTTTAATGCTGAAATCAAAAATCACAATGTGTTCCTAGCTCACACTGTTAATCTTAAGGTGAATTATTAATCAGTCCAAGTAATTCACTGAAAAAAAAAGTCTTCTAAGTCTGACTATTTGCTTCCATGTTTGGAGTGGCAGTCCTTCAGTTGACATCAACTTGAGGGTTTTCATATCAAGTGCATATTAACACCCTTAAGCACGCCCCTCTTATCGTTAGTTTGCTATAAAGAAATGATGTGCAAAAGATTTGCCCGTACTCAATATTCCGTTTCAGTTGGAAGTACATCAACATACTGAAATAAAAGTCTCAGCAACATCCAGTTCACTTGGACTTTAACAAATAAAATGTTATAGTAAAGTGCTAATGAAAAATGTCTATATAGAATCAAAACATTTTTAAATCAATGTCTTGGACATGTTCTAAATCTGAAAATGCTTAGGTCACTTAAAAATAAAAATTCTGTTATTAATTACTTCCAATCCCATTTGCACATTTCATCATCAACAAATTAAGATATTTTAGACCTCTCTCATCATCCATAGACAGCAATGGTCCAGACATGCTCAGATAAGGAGCCAAAAATATTTTCAAAACATTCCATGTGACTTCAGCTGTTCAATTGTAATCATATAAAGACCCAAGAACACATTTTCATGACAAATAATACAAATATGACTACAAGTTTGCCTAGATTTTCTCTCCCTCATCATGCCATACATTTACTAAGGTCAGTATGACTTGCCATTAGAGTCAGCAGCACAGCATGCAAGTGTTGTTTTAGTCAATTTTTGGGTAAACTTGAATTATATCAAGTTTTCAAGCATTTTTTTGTGTTTTTGTAAAGTGTGAATACAACAATCTGAATATTCTTAAATGGGGCTGTACATTTTGAATAATAACATATTCACTAGATTTTGAAGTATCAAAAATAACAACATCATGCATGTTATCATTATCACAATGTAGCTACTGCATTCTTGAATATCGGCACATGTCTAGTTTGGACTTACACAGCATCTTGGTCAGCCTCAAGCAGCTCTCCATTGACGAGCCAAATGAAGCTCAGGACAAAAACAGCAAACCTATTGAAAAATACAACACTGTCACTTTAAGAGTCCACTTACATTTTTTTTTAAATTAATTATTTAAAGGTCAACGGAACAGGACATCAAGAAAGTTACTTAACTGACTTTTGTCTCTTTTCTTATCTCAAATAGTCAATTCAAACGATTAACATGCTAGAACGCAAACTAGCAGCTCACATGTGAGCTCGTTTCTGGTCGAACTGTCTCTCTGTCCTCACCATCTGACCTCGCGATTTGAACCGCGGTCTCAAACAGTCTCTGCAAACATTAAACTAAGACTGCCGGAAGATAACGCTAAGCAAATAAAAAAGTAACTCACCGCATTGTTTTCGTGTTCGTGCACCTTGACAAACACAACACGAGTGCCTGTGCCCGAATCGGTCCAAATGTGCTGATCATGTGGGCGTCACGTGATCATCAGCTGATCTTTTGTTTTGAGGAAGTGCATGTGCGGATGATATGTAAACTAAAACGTGAAAAACAGAGCAAGGCAAGGCTTTTTATTAGCAGATTCTGGGAACTTTTTATTTACAGGTCATCTGCCAAAATAGTTACCATGTGTTTTTTGTGTCTGTTATTCTAAACAATTCATATACAGACATTCAGAATGGTGACTTGTTATCTAAAGTAACATTCAAAAAGAGCAGACATATGTATTCATTTCATTTTGTGACGTTTTGACGTATGACAGTGACGTTTGGGCAAGTGTAGCCTACTTGAAAATGCCTATAAAGATTAATTGTGAGGTAAATATGGCCTATTAATAGATAAGATAAAAGTCTGACACTGCAAAAAATAAAAATAAAAGACACTATTGCGATCAACTTTATATAGAGTGATTTGGTGGAAGTTGAAAAAATGACAATCCTCTGAATAGGGGGCTTAATTATTAAATGTCAATTGTTAATTGGCATTCTCTGACTGCTATGGTTAATTGTTATATTAAGTCAGTTTTATTACTGTCAGTTCTTTAAGATTGAAATGTTCCGTGTTCAAAAAAAGCACAAAAGAAAAAGGGCAAACAATTAATTTATAAGGAACCTAATTAATAGAAAACATTATTATTATAAAATACACAACTAAATATACATTTTAATGGATTAAAATATATAGTATGATAAATTAGCTGTAAAGTAAGGAGTTAATAAATATATCATTAAACAAGAAACTAAAGAAGTGTGATCTAGATCCATGGCTGCTCCGATGTACATTCACATATATTCTTTTTGAGTTATGCAGTAATTGAGTATTAATCACCATTTACTAATTTAGATTTTGAGATTCTGAGTTGAATAAATAAAGTTATTAGATTATGATCCTTGTTCTCGTTCTCTGTGACTTTATTCATTATCAGTCTGTTTTGATAAAAAACCTGAAAGGAGTTAACTTACCTTGAAGCCTATTCTATGTGTGTGTGTGTGTGTGTGTGTGTGTGTGAGAGAGAGAGAGAGAGAGAGAGAGAGAGAGAGAGAGAGAGAGAGAGAGAGAGAGAGAGAGAGAGAGAGAGAGAGACCATTTTTAGGAAAAGGTGTTCAAAAGAGGACCGATTATTCCTAGCACTGGAGGAGTAGACATATTGGGTTTGGAGTATCATCGACAGTCATTAAAAGATATGCTTTGAATTTGATGCCAACCACAATCTTTTTTATCTAAAGGAATGATGTATTTAATGACCTGACAGAGCACCAGAACGTCGGAGATGTCCCAAACAACTTGGGAATAGTCTGTCACCTTTTAGACACCTTTTCCTGAAAACAAACAAACACACACACACACACACACACACACACACACACACACACACACACA
>CAIGQV010017386.1:9262328-9287768 GCA_903798115.1 Danio jaintianensis
ACACACACACACACACACACACACACACACACACACACACACACACAGAGAGAGAGAGAGAGAGAGAGAGAGAGAACCCGTAGCCACTTCAAGGTCACTTCTACCCTCCTAGCAGGCTTATTTTTCAAAACATGCTGATAATGAATGAATTTTCTCAGAGAATGAAAACATGAATCATAAAATTAATAATTTTGTATTCCTTTGAATATTTGTTTTATTTACTTTATTAACTCAAAATCAGAATTATTAAATGCTGATTAATAACTTCATTACTGAATTACTTTAAAAATATATATGTGACCCTGGACCACAAAAGGTATGTTTGTGGGAATAGCCAAAATACATTATATGTTTTTTTTTGTATTATTTTATGACAAAACTATTAGAAAAATTAAGTAAAAATCATCTTTCATGAAGAAATTTTGTAAATTTCTTAATAATATATCAAAAATCAATTTTTTGTTAGTGATAAGCATTGCTTTCCCAGTGATGTGTTGCAGCTGGATAGGCATCCGCTGTGTAAAACATATGCTGGATAAGTTGGTGGTTCATTCCGTTGTGGCGACCCCTGATGAATAAAGGGACTAAGCCGAAGGAAAATGAATGAATGAATGATAAGCATTGCTATATGCACATAATACCCCAGACAATATGCAGAGACTATTCAATATGTTAATGTATTTCTATTATTCTGAAGAATAACAATAAGTTTTTTCTCCAAGATTCTTTTCAGTTCATCTCCTTCTGAAAGCATGACAAACTGTGAGTAATCAGTCTATTAATGTCATCTGATGGCTCTGATTATGGGAACAAGTTCATAGTAGATGTTCCTTTGGCTGCTTGAATGTGTTTAATGCGTTTTACTGACTCTACCGAACATTAGTTATCATGAGGTCAGAGAGAAAGCAGCAGAAATGTACTTTCTGGCAAAAGCTCTACAGTTTGTAACCCAATAGTGCTATATATTATAATAGAGTGTTGGTTAATCCAGCCAGCAAATCAACACACAATCAGCTGCATGTCGACGTGGATGAGCTGCAGTATTTTAGTGGTGTAAAGTTGTATAAATTAAGTGTTCAGGTAGTAGCATTGGAAATAAGCTTTATTTGAATCTCAAAGGTACACCAGATTTCAGGCCAGATGATTTTGTACACATATTTCATCTTAAGAACTTGAGCATGTGTTAGCTGTATTGAAATGATAATGGATTGTTATGTTCCGGTAAGTGGCAAGTAAAAAGAAGTATGTGCTTTATGATGATATGATAGTCTTAATTTTTTTGGTAGTTGAGAAGGTGTAAATCAATAGAAAAATGGATAGCATGAAGAAAAAAAAAAATCTAAATCCATGCTATTAATCTACATTATTGAATGCATTCACTAATGGGTTGTACAGCAGAGGGAATATCACGTAATATAGCAAAATCCTTTATAGCTTTGTAGGTTGCATATTTGGTGGGGAAAAACCCCATTTGTATTTGTGTTTTACGAATTTAATTTAATCTAACCTAATCTGTTAATTAACCATCTAAACTGTGAAACAGGGATATTATAGTTAAAAACTAAAACCATAAAACCGAAAAGAATTTCAGCTGTCAGGAAAATTTTCATTTACTTTAACTTCAAACAAATTTTTTTTGCACAAATCTAAAAAAAGCTATATATTAAATAAATAAATGAATTAAATGAATAAACAAATAAATAGCATACAACAAAATTACTTTACATTTAATATAAAAACCGCAAAAGATAACAATAAAGGTGACTGCATACTATTAATTAAAACTATATTACTATATTACAAATAATATTAACTAAAATAATCACCAGCAAAATCATAACAAAATGACCAAGGATGTACATGTAAGTACAAATAAACTGTCTGTACATATACTAACTAACTGGATGAATGAATGAATGAATGAATGAATGAATGAATGAATGAATGAATGAATGAAGAGAATCTGTCTTAAGTGTGTTAAAAAGACTTCTGTAAGTCCTTAAAGATTTCTTTAAGTAGCACAGAAAATGAGGCTATGGATAGCTGAATTTATACTGATGTATTTAAAGCTTTAACAAGTAGGTTTAAGTTTAACTTTAATCATATGTAAATTACTTCATTTTCCATATTTTTGTCATATAATTTAAGAAATGAAACATTATATGTCGACATACAGTAATAAAATTGCACTACAATTTATGCCAATACCAAATTGTTTATTAACAAAACCAGAAAATATGAGGACGATTTTGTAGTTGGAATAAACAATTTTCCTCCAATTGTAGTTAAAAGTGTGACAAAGACTTACTCTTTAAATCAAATGCATGGGCTATTAATGCAAGTAAATGTATTATTTATTCAAGTAAAAATATTTTCAAGCCAAAGTATGTTTTGCAAATTTATAAACGTACAACACTAGTATTATAGACATTTGTCAATTGTAGATGGCAGTGCGCGTGCATCAAAAGTGGGCAAAGAATAAAAAGCAATTACTTTAAATCAAAACAGTATTATTGCCCTCAAATAATAAAAAAAAAAAATACTATTATGCCTGTTTAAACGACATAAAATTTAAATTTCATATTAACAAAAATACATCTATTGACCTACTAATGCAAAGGTGAATAACTCGACTGTTTAATTGTTAATTTATTAATAGTTTACTATAGTTACACTTATTTTGTTTAGCATTATCTATAATAAAGTGACATCCTAATTCCTAAGCAATTACTCTTGAGAAACTGTTGGTGATTTGAAACCCACATTTTTCAATCTGTTTCCGAAAGAGGGCGCCCTCTGAATACCGAGCAACAGGCAATCAGCGCTGCTCGCATTCAAGATATTAACACTATCTAAAGAGCAAAGGGGAGTTTCCAAAGTCATCAAGTCCATCCAACTTTGCCATTTTCGGCCAGAGACCACTGAAAATGACTCCCAAGAAGACTGCCGCTCCCTTCCTATGGGTTTCCTTGTGCTTTGGGAATGTTCTTGAGGCGGTGGTGCTGGGATCGGCGCTGTATCCCTCTGATAACGGGCTCCGCTCACATCTGGATGCGCGCGGCCCTGCAGGAACCAGCGCGAGCTCCCGGAACGAGTCCACATCTGTTCATGTTCCATCTTACATGATTTCTCTGTACAGGACTCTGTCTGAACTGGACCGACGGGCTGGCAACGGCAGCCACACGCGCTCCAGGAGATATGCCAACACGGTCACCAGCTTCATGGATCTGGGGCAAGGTGAGTGAGACTGAGACAGACATACAGACAGACATACAGACAGAGATATAGATGGATGAGGTGTAAGATGATCTCCTCCTTGAGGCCATCGGTGCCGTTTTTATATTTACAGATTGAGTCTGATCTGTTGATTTTGATGTATTACACTTGGCACATCAAATCTGCAATAGGAATGGCATTACGCACATGTTGCAGTAATACATCAAGTTTTACCTTATTGGCTATAATTGACAGCTGTCACTGTAAGATGATTGATCTCTGCGTGACTGACATTATTAATCCATGATATAGCCTTTAACTTATTTGATGTTCTGGATAGTGTTATTATTACTAATTCTATTTTTTTTATTATTATTATTAGCTGCCTATTATTACTGTTTGTGGTGGTGGTGGTGGAGGTGATGTTGTCGAATAATATAAATTGCTAAATATTGATAACAATAAATATTAATAATTATAATACGAGCCAAAACTCCTAATTACTTAGCCTATTACTATGGATGGATGACTAACAATCGTTAGTATGCATAAATACATTTACGCGCCGTTCTGTATGTATTAGAAATAGTTTAGCCTAGTTCGTTTCCTAATGAAATTGCTAGCAACAAAAGTACATTAATAGTTTTGAAAAAAAGGCTCTGCTAGCTCTATATATACAGGGTTATGTCTGCGTAATGCGTAATTGTTTTAAAACAAGTTTAAAACTTCACGTTTTTTAATATACCGCCCAATAATATTATTAAAATAACATAATGCAAAAAGAAATATGAAGTCAAATGTCTCAAATTTCCAACATCTGTGGCAAATAAATCTTCAGCAGCACCTTGAGCTAAAGTATCTAAAACAGAGCACGCGCTCTCCCCTCCAGGTGCTGCTGATAAAGAAAGAGAAACATTATAATTTGAAACGTATGTTCAAATAAAGATTGTCACGTGAAATACAGAATTTGTGAAATGTAGTGTGTCAGTCCTCCGTCCGGCCAAATATATAGATATGTGTAAAGAAAAAAAAAATGATGTGCGAGAGATTGAAGTGACACCCATGCATCGACGGGCCAGCTATTACATTTTGAGGGCAGACTCTTTGAATAATAAAAAGCGCCCAGTGTCACATTTGGTTAGGGGTATGGTTAAGTAGGCTATAAATTCCAAACGTCACTTTCTGCCCATATTTCCCAACATTTTGTGAGGAGTTGACATCTGATTATATTTCTGTGAGATCTTACAAAGCAAACATAAAAGACGTGCGTAACTTTGTTTAAAATATACTAGAGGACTGTGGAGATGACGTCATGATGTTGCGAATGCACAGATCATGAGCAATGTCCAAATATCATTTAAAATTTTTTAATAAAGCTGTCTTCACGTGTAAAACTACGTTAGACATTGGCATGAAGCAATCATTCTTATAAAATATCTATGAAACATAAATCTACAATCTGATGGGTTTTATAAAATTTTGTTGGTATATATGCATAGATCAGCTCTAATCATCAATTAGCAGTTTTAACATGTTTGCTTTGAAAATGAACAGTTTCTGTCTTTGTGTAAAGACCACAAATGATGCCAATGTCCTACCTCTCCCAATCACAAATGATGCCAATGGATAAGAAAAAAAGGAAACCTAATGAAAATTGTTGTGTGAAATTTGATGACCAATATGACTGAAGCCATAAAAACGTCAAATCCCAGGGTACTGGAGTCCCTGAGTGCCTCAGCTTATTCTTAAGGTTATGTCATTGTTTGGTCTCGCAAGCAGATATTAGCTTAGACTTTACACCCCCCCCCACTCTTCACCTTTCATTTTATAACATTCCTTTGTCTCAGATAGGAGATAAATATATAGTGCTTTTCTTTGAAAATACCCCTTTTGGATAGTCCTTCGTGCACTCATGTAGCACCACAGGGCCAGTCCCCAAAAGTCTGGTAGCTTAGTTCAAACAGTTTGCAATTACAATTTTTCAGAACCCCCTCATAGCATAGAATCAATATGATATGTCCTGATCTGGCTTTGGGGTTTTTTTTTGTGTGAAGCCAACTCATACTGGATGAGTCCTCTTCATGTTTAACCCATGAAACTGTGGTCTCTATATCAGGTTGCATGGTACTCTGGGTTTCATTTTTGAACTGTATGTCAAGATGTCAACATCGAACCTTGTTTTACTCTGAGCACAAGTCTGGTCTCTCTTAGCAAAGGTTGGTTCTGCATTATCTCAGTTACGGATGAGACTGAATATTGGATGTGTTTTGCAAGCAATTTCATTCTCCAGACAAAGAAAACAAAGAAAAGGGAAGAGAAGACAGCATCTTGCAGTCATAGATTTTGTTCCCCCACAGTGATTTCAAGTTAGCCATGCGAATAATGAAAGACCAGTTCCAGTTCATGGTGGCCACAGAAAACCAAGGTCCACCTCGGCTTGAAATGTTACCTAACATTTAATTACACCCTTAAGCCACCCACTTTTCAAATTTACTACATCCTCCTGAGGACATATAGAGGAAGGAGGAGGACATGAGCATTTCCAATGTCCTGCCAAACCTTCTTCTCACTCAATCAGTGTAATTAGCAGATGCTGCCAAAGGCAGACGCAGACTGACAGGTCAGCCAAATGCTCTCCACCTGGCCTCCGTGAGCACACTGCACCTCATGTTTGGAGAAATCATTCAGGCCCTTGAATGTTATTCTCATCGAGTAGATGTACTGACAATTTGTGTATGCCTTTTTCACAAAAGCCATATGCAAGACTGCTGAGGCAATGCATTAGTGTCTGCCTCCTGTAAGCCTGCTGTAATAAGTTCCTTCTTATTTTTAATATTTCAGCCCTAATTCATTCTTTCTCTTATACCTTCAGATGAGCCTTCACTTATGTTCCAGCAGCAGTACACATTCAACCTGTCTGGTCTCTCTCGACTGGATGAACTGATGGAAGTGGAGCTGCGGGTTCTGAGGAGGCCACCGCAAGATGTCTTAAATTTACTCTCTTATGGTGGAAACCTGTACCGTCTACTCCTTAACACCTGCTTGCTCCCAGGATCTCCTTACCAACCTTTGCTTCTCAGCTCCAGGACCATTGATCTTCTAGATACCGCTTCAGCCACATGGGATGTGTTTGATGTCGGCCCAAGCATAAAGACCCACCTCAAGCTGCACAGGACTGCAGAAGACACCAGGTTGTTGTGCTTCAGCATATCCGCTGTTTCTGATTCAAATAACGAGGCTGTGCATCCCGGGATTCTGGGTCTGAGCCGCGAGGATCAGCAGACCCATGAAAGAGCCTTACTGGTGGCGTTTTCTCAAGCACGGAGGAAGGAGAACCTCTTTAGGGAGATCCGTGAGAAGATAAGAGCCATGAAAAGTCGGAAGTTTCCTAATCCCACACCAGAGCATAGTATCAAAGGTAATCCGAGACATCGGCGGAGGAGAAGGACAGCACTTTCTGGCCGTCCTGGTGTAGGACCCATTACCAGTGGAGGAAAGGGAGGTGGAAGACGGAGGACACGCTGCAGCCGGAAACCGCTTCATGTGAACTTCAAAGAACTTGGTTGGGACGACTGGATTATTGCACCGCTGGATTATGAAGCATATCACTGTGAGGGTTTGTGTGACTTCCCTTTGCGCTCACACCTGGAACCAACCAACCATGCCATTATTCAGACCCTTATGAACTCCATGGACCCGGAGTCCACCCCTCCCAGCTGTTGTGTACCCTCAAAACTCAGTCCCATCAGCATTCTGTACATTGACTCAGGGAATAATGTGGTTTATAAACAGTACGAGGACATGGTGGTGGAGAGTTGTGGGTGCAGGTAGCAATATGAGTGGGGGGTGAGCGACCCCTGGACACTATTCGAAAGCCTCATGAGCGGAGGCAGAGCACAGCATTGTGGGCAAGACGAAGCAGTCGGAGTTGGTGTAAATGTGTGACAACGAGCATGTGTGTATGTTCAGATGGCGATAAGACAATGAGTTGTGTTTTAGAAGCGAGTGGAGGACATGTGTGCTGAGCAGCTCCAAATTCCCCTTACAACACCAAATAAACAACTCCTCAACGGAAAAATGAGTGAAAACCTGGGCTTGCCAGAAATTATTTTACATCCTGTTAATGTAAACTCAGTGATAGAGTGTTGAAGTATCCTTGCAGCATCGGTAGAAATGTTGGCCCTGTTAAACTCTGTCAGAGTCTGGGAATCTGTCAGCGGCAGCACACAACTATAACTTGTATAACAGTAAAGGTGCTTTGCATGACAGTCAGCTTATATTCAAGAAGAAGTAGCTCTGAAGAATTCGTAGTGCCTCTCTGAGGAGTCTAGCGGTCTTAATCAGATATGGCATTGACTGAGCACTTTTCACTCCAAAGTTTTGCTGGTTAGCATGGCTTCATTAGCCCCTGTTGGTAGATGTCGTAACTACAACATGTCGTAACTACACCATGGCTCTCAGTTGAATTCTATTTAAAATAGCAGATGATTTTGATGAGTCAACTGATTGGCTCAAAAACTGGGTGCAGGAATGAGCACTCAAAAACAAATCTGAGAGATTTGAAAAACACTATCTTTAGAAACTCCTGTGTCATACTCACCAATAGCTTTCTTATTCCTCCATACAGTATGTTTTTGAAGCTATTAAGGCTTTTAGAATTAAAAAGTAGATAACCACCAATCTCTGATTTTCAAAAGTTTAAATCAGGTTTCTCAAAACTTTACAACATTGTTTAGCTCATCATTTTATATTCTTAAAATAACCTTTTGACTGCTAAAATTAATTTGTTTAATGAGAAAGAGAAAGGCGTTTTATGAAAAATAAAATGATGATGACTACACATTTGGCTTGGGTCAGATGATAAAGCTGCAGTATAGTATGTGTGCAATATGTGAAAGATAAATGACTTCATAGCATCGAGTGACCTCAGACCTTATTTTGTGAAAGGCGCAGTGGAGCCAAAATCAAAATGATTGTTTTGTTTTATCTCGACACCAGATTTAGAGACCTACTTTCAGCGTTCACCTACATTGACTGAGAGGGTGTGTTTACTTGAGCTGGTAATTAAATTAGATTTGTTTGATCCTTTAAATGTCATGACTTATTATGGATTATCATGCAAATCCAAAACACATCCCCAAATGCTTAATTGAAAACATTTGCGATAGCAGCAAGGTTAACAAAAGTGCAACATAATACAATAAGTATAACAAAAACTAATCCAATTCACACCCAGCTTGAAAAGTGAAAATTCAATGACTTTCTTTCTTTTGTGGAACATAAAAGATGTTTTTGAAGAATGTAAGTTTACCATTACAATTTGAGATCAATTTATATGGAAAACAAAAAACATTTTCAGGGCCCTACAGTGTCACCATCAAAGTGACTTTGTGCAACCATATAAAATACTGGGGTGCATTGGTGCAACTGATCTCGTGATCTCAACCGATGCAACTGTTATATATAAATATAGTTAGATTAAAAACTACCTGTGAGCCAACACTTATAATGTGTTGCAGCATAACATACAATACAGTGACATTTTGTGCCTTGTGTCAAAGTTAGTTTTACAGGCTTATACTTTTATACATTCACCGTGCCAAAAAATATAAACAATACCAATGCCTAGTGGTCAGACTGACCATGAAAATGACTTTTCCCAATTATTGATTTAAACACAGACAGTACAAAATTCTTTTAGAAAACTAAATACTGTAATATTTTCACATTCTAAAGTTTGTAGTTCAATCCTACTGGTTTTACAGTACAGTAAAAAAACAATATAGCTGTAATTCATTTGTTGTGGAAAAAATTATTAAATGAATTGTTCTTCTAATATATATATTATATAACATTTATTTTATTTTCCTGAGAAGAAATAAAGTTTGGGTTAACTATCTCTTTAAATGAATGTTAGTTTATATGGAGGTCTGACTTTTTGAATGACACTAAGCCATCAGAACAGAATGAAAATAAAGCTTCTAGTGTTCATTAATCTCAGTGTCAGGCCAGAAATATTTGCCTGCTTACTGTTTATATAACATCAACAGTTTCCTCTATGAAGAAACACAAAGCAGATTTTTAATTCATAACAGCAACTGTTTTGCTTTTTTGACATTTCTCCATGGTAATTCCCCTCAATCAGTGTTGGTCTCACTTTATGGGAATGAAAATCACCCAAATTGTCCATGGTGGCATTATGAAAGTTACATTCCTAAATCAACGCACCACAAGAAAAATTAGCCAGAGCATCTGTGCAGCTCAGAACAATATGATGGCACGGAATCTGTGCGACACTCGAGCAAAACTTGCTGCATGGTTTTACGGCACATTATTGTCGTGACTGTTTGCATACAAGCTTGTTGTTTTGATTATTCGTAAGTGCAGTTGCAGAAATTCATTGGACGACTACATCGACTCTCTCACAGTATTTATCCAATCCTCATGCTGTTCTGAGGAAAATCTTGTTCTGAACTCAAGACTGTTTGAAAAGACGAAGCAAAACGCGATCTATTTCAAACCTATGAAAACAATTTAATTTCATTTTTGGCCAGTCAAGGACACTTCAAGCAATATCTCGTCCCACTGTAAACATTCCCAATCCCCAACTTGCTCCTTAATCTAATTCCTTCTCAAGGCAGTTTCTCCAAACAGTCTGATTCGTTTTATAAGCAGCCTTTCTTTCACTATTACCACACCTAATGTTAGCTGGAGGAGAATAACATTACGGGACGCCATCTTCTCTTCAAGGAGATAAAGAGGCATGAAGACTGTTATTCGGAGGTCTGGAGGTTATCAGCTTAAGCGCTACATGGGCTACTTCAGCTGGGCCTCGCTATTTGACTAAAGTGAAAAGCCTTAGGAGACATTTAGAAGAGAAGGAGATTCAATTCAGCAGGCCAAGTGCTCTCAGAGAAATGAATGCAAAGCCTGCAGGATTGTCATGGTTCAGTAGAGGGGTTTGGCACCCCTCGAATATAGTCAAGTCAAGTCAAGTTTATTTATATAGCGCTTTTCACAATGTAGATTGTGTCAAAGCAGCTTAACATAGTTCTAGTAAAGTCCAGATTTCAGAGTTAAAGTTCAGTTTAGTTTAGTGTGGTCTAAATTTCACTGCTGAAAGTTCAAACACCGCACAGCTTCTCAAGTCCATATCCGAGCAAGCCAGTGGCGACAGTGGCAAGGAAAAAAAACTTCACCCATATACATGCTGATCAGCGCTTAGCAATGTTAACTTACCTTCACAAACATCTGTTTTATTTTACTGTAAGCTGGTAAAATATGTTGCTCAAAAAAGAAAAAAAAAGAAAAAAAAATAGAGGGAGCAACAAAGCCATGGCTGATAAATATATATATTGATGGAAAAAATGCAGAGACCTGGAAATTTGATTTACGATTAATAGTTGTGAATTTGAGCTCTTTGTTTTATTCTAACTACTGATGGGAATGTATCCAAATTGAAAATACGAATGTTGCAATTTAGAACCCTTTTATTGCATAAAATAATTTCTTTAAAAGTATAATTTTAATAAATTATTTTTATTTCTTTAAAATCTTTACATTTTAAAGTAAAAAATTTAAATGCCACAAAACCAGTGTTTTAACTTAAGAAGACATAGGAAATTCATATTTATTGGAATAACCCTTTTTCTGGAAAAAAAAAATGCTATTTAAAATTAAAATATTTGAAATTTGGAGGAAATCTTATATGTTTATTAAAATCCTGCTCAAATCCATACCTAATAAATCCAAGTAAAATCTCTAAGTTTGTTCTATAGCTGTGTGTATCAGAACAAAGGCTTCAAATATGTGTAAATTGTTGTACACTTCAAAGCGTTTTTTTATTTAATTTAATGCATTTAGTATTATGTATGTATCTGGCTGCGAAAAAAGATCAATGTAGGATACAAAACTAAGAAAAAGGAGAATGTCTTTTTTTATTGTAAATTCACTGTGTATGTGAGAGTATGTACTGTTAGATAAGTGTATATAATTCAATTGTAAATTTTCTGCAATATGTTGCTTTCTTTTTATTTTTTGGGGGATATTTTATTACACATGTATAAAATATAAATATATATAAAAACAAAAGTACACTCACTTAGCATCTTTTCACACTTCTTTCATTGTATCGTCATTTTTATTTATTTTTGTACAGATGATTTCATTTAGCCTATATAAAAACTATTGATGGAAAGAAAGAAAAAATAGTCCAGCACTCCCGCAGCAAATCTTCTTTCCCAGACATCCACATGAAAGTGAACCCTCGGTGACTGTCTGACTCACCCACGGTTCCGGAATCATTATTGGGTTTGTATTTTGTCTCATTTTTTTGCCAGCAAGTATTCAGGAAGTTTCCAGGTGATTCTCAATTCCATACGGCAGAGGGTGAAGAGGAGGATCCTTCATTGTCCGCCGCTGGTAGGGGAGCTGCGCACCATTGTCTGCTAAACCACAGGAAACGCTAATGTTTGTGTGGATGGACTTTTTTCTTTTTTGTTAAATGAGCGACTTTTTGCCTTTTTACTGAACGCATGTCCGGGGAAGGTTATGATGCAAGAGCAACTGGAGAAGAAACATCAGTCACTTTTATTGCAATATTTGAAAAGGAGTAGGAGCGATAACTTATTCAAAGAAGTTTATGCCGTCTGTTAATCTGGTTTTGATGGATAGCGTAACTAATCTGAACGAAGGTTACTAATATTTCCTTTGTTGAGTCTACAGATATTGCAGTAATGCATTATATCAAACAATTATTAGAGACAGAATGTTGGTGGCCCCTCAACAAGTTCATTTCTCAGGGATGGTTTTAAATGAACACTAACCCCTGAAATATTTGAGCAACTGCCTGGAGCCTGTGACAAGAGGGGATAGGATTTTTCTTTAGGAGAGGAAAGATCTTTTTAAACACGCTTGTTTCTTTTTTATTGAATCATGTCGCAGTCACAACTGAGACCGAAAAAAAGCACAGTGGTGTCCAGACTTTGACTTCTGTCCAGATGTCTTTTCCTGAGAGCCACGCTGGCCCGTATAAAATCTCATTCAGGTCACAGAAAACTGTGATAGTTTGGGATGGAGGAAATGATGAGGCTGTCATCCAAATGTTTTCTTGGGCCTATTGCAGTCAAGATTGTGTAGTACTGGTTGTATTTAGACATTTGATAGTGGACAGTGTAAAACATAGGCCCGTTAAGTTATTTGAACTTATTTCTACTCCAATTATTGTGACAAGTTTTGGCTTTTTGAAATACATTTTTTTCAGAAATTGTGTTGCGCTTACACAGCAGGTTAACTTTGTTATGTTTAACCAATCGGAAACTCAAAAAAGAGAATAAAAAACGAAATAAAAATTAAGCAAAATAGCACTAAAGTACACTTTTACAATAAAATACAATTTGTAGGCTTTAAAAAAGACGTTTAATTCAGTGTGTTACTTTGTACACAAGTGTTAAATTTCTAAATTGATTTTTGAATTTCTGAATATCAAATTTCTTAATAGAGTCTCACCCTAAATACTATAAATAATATATATTAATTTGTAGCTGTCAGCATGACCACATTTCTTTAACCGTTTTATACATCCAAATGTTTTATTAAATATCTGTATAATTTTTAATTCACATTTAATTACAAAAAGTATACATACAACATTTTTTTTGGTTCGCAAAACCTGCATAATGAAATCCATCTCCTTAACAAACATTTGGGCATTTACTTTTCAAAAATCTTTTCCTGAAATGGGAATCAGCTAGCCAAATTTGTCACACTTGTTTCATGTGTACCGTCTGAATATACTATTCGCAATATGTTACATTTCACTGAACTTAATTATAAAAATAGCACCTACAAAATACTAAACAAAAACATAAAATAATAACCGTTCTGGTTTCACACACATGGTTATCAGCACTTGAATACAGATGGATGCAAAGGCAGTTTTAATACAGCTCCAGCCTGGCTGGCTTGTCTTTTAGTGTATGTTTTTCCCATTAAAATCTTTATACATTTCTGCTCATTGTATTTCACTTTGCTGCTTCTTAAAGCACGTGATTCCACTATTACACTCGGATGTTATTGTAAATACTGTATTCAGACTGATTTAATCCCCCAAAACCAAATCAATAGCAATGATGGGCCACCGAGGGGGACAATTCTGGCTCTCTGTAAGTTACACAACCTGAAAAACCTTTTCAATACTCCCATGAGAACAGGCTTTTGGGATGGGATGCAGTGTTTGCTTTTTCTACATTCATAGTTTGTGTCATTGTAGGAGAATGTGGGACCTGAATTATACATATGTACTGCTTTGGAGAACATAAAGAGACCACTTGAAAATTCTTCTTGAAAATTCACTTGTAAAATGTTCATATTTCTTTTATTCTATAAAGGTCTGATGACATTTCATCCTAATTTCAGAGAAAAATATATATCTAAAAAAATGACTAAATTAGTTGGTCAAAATAGTTCTTATTGGTTGTGATTAAAAATCTGGGTTATTCCATCAAATATTGATAAATTTCTTAAGTTAACCAATGAATACAAAAAGGTTTGAAAAAATTGCACCTTTTATGGAAAACTTTAAATGTAGACTTTTTACTCAAACACATAATTATATCTATTTTGAGAATCAGAATTCATAGGTAAGCTTGCTTTAAGGGTAAGTTCATCCAAAAATTCTAATTTACTTATTTACTCACCCTCAAGTGGTTCCAAACCTTTATGAGTTTCTTTCTTCTGATGAACACAAATGAAGATATTTTGGAAGAAAGCCGAAAACCTGTAACCATTGACTTCTATAGTAGGAAAAACTACTATGTAAATAAATACTATGTAAATCGATGGTTACAGGTTTCCAACATGTTTCAAAATATCTTCATTTGTGTTCAACAAAAGAAAGAAACTCATAAAGGTTTGAAACAAGTAAAGGGAGAGTATGATGACCGAACTGTCATTTTTGGGTGAACTATTGCTTTGATATTCTCCATAGCTGTATATGGATATGAAACAGCTACAGTGTCCACACTGCTATTTTAAGACTCTTTCACAAGATAAATCTGACAAGAACACCAAACGCAGCATACTTACATATAGTAGAAAAGATCAATTTCAGTTTTAACCCTGGATCAGAGATGATGTTAAGTTGGTACAAAAATCAAGAGAGAAGGGAACAAAGAGCAACTATTTCGATGTCAAAACAAAACATAACAAAGACCAGGGGAAAAAGAAAATGATCTATTGCAGATGATATTTGGCAGGAAAATACCAGAATATCTCTGGAACGATTTTTCATCACCACAAGAGAACCCAAACCACTCTGGAGACGTAAAACAGTAAAGCTTGTTTGCTTTGCCACAATTTAATCCACCCGGGCAGGATTACTCCATTTCCTTCTATGAACTAGCCCTGCCTCCTGGTTTAAATCAAGGATAAGCAAATTAAGGGGCTTTGTCATTCTTTTTGAGAAGCCTGGAAAGGAAGATTAAAGAGACCTGGGCTTAAATGGAGAGTCCCGACTCGCTCCGAGATCAGCTGGAAATATTTACTCTCCGTTTGCGGAGCTGAGCTCGCCAACAAGATGCGCCAATCACCGCCACAATGATCCACCTACAGGACGTCCTGGTACTGAACAAGGCGCACTTCAAATCAAATGAGCTAGCTGGTGCGGATGGGCCACGTGGCAATACTTGTGAAGCCAAATCCACCATTTCTAAAAGAATAGTTCCCCACCAAAAGGAAATTTCTGTCTTTTAATGGCTCTCAAGTGACTCTATTGAGTTTTTGAAGCATAACTTTTCCACATAATTTGAAAGTGAATGAAGTCTTGTTTTTGTTACACACCAAGTCGACACTGTTGATTTGTCCTACACTGTCAGATTTTCCTACTTCACATTCAAAAAGTAGGTAGCACATTTTGATGATGAAATATGCTACCCATCAGATTGTGCTACCAGTGTAAATTGTGATGTGGAGTGGTGTAATATCGGCCTAACCTACCCCAATCCCTAACCCCAACCTCAGAACTTTTTCCAGTGCAGCATTGGTAGCATAATCTGACAGCTAGGATAAAATGTCAGGACACAGGCTATTTGGTTTGGTGTGACAAATAATTTACACTGGTTTCTGAATCAACCAATGTGTTGAAAAGGTTCAAGAATCAAATGAATGATTCATCCAGGATATGGACATGACCAATACTTTCAGGAATGTGGCAAGGAAAATAAGTTTCAGTACATAATGATCTAAATTTTGGTCTGTTCCAATCCAAGACTTGAGAAGATGTGAAATGACGATTGAGTCATATTTTAATACTTGTTTTTTTTGTCATTTTGGAGCTTGACAGTCCTAGTTCTCTTCATTATTATGGTAAAATTTGACCGGATGGATGCGTGTCCCACAAGAAACTCACAGGTTTGCAAGGACATAATGAATAATCTTTTTTTGGATGAACTACCCCTTAAAGGTCAGGAATATCAGCCAAAGTCACATTGAGCATCAGAGTAAAACATGAGAGTTTTGATGTTTCGTTACATTGACTGAGGTGGTTAGAAGACTGAATAACATTACGGCTCCCTGGGCTGTTGAGGTAAACTGTCAAAATATTTCACTTGGTAACCCCCAGGAAATCATGCAAGCGGAGAACAAACCTACGGCCGAGTTTTCTTATAAGGGGTCCCTCTTTGGCTTCTCCACTCACCATAAAGCAAGCTCTTGGGACAAGCCAGGAGCCAAGTTGGGGCCCAAAGAATCCAAATAGATCTCGCGCTAAGACAATAGCAGCTTTACAGGTAAAACACTATTCCAGAGTCTCACCGATGCCGTCTGGAAAATAAAAATGATCCAGGGCTGAAAAATGCATAATTTTTCACGCTTAAACCAGGGTCAGCCTGAGATTCATTAAAATGTATAATTTTGTGGTTTTATGAGGTTCCAGGTCACTGCTGACAGGACCAAATTTGACCCGTGCTAGTACAGGCATTTCCTGCAATATTAACACAATTTCTCCTCAGACCGAAATCAAATAACAGGTAACATGTTCTGAGTGTAAAACATTGAACTGAAAAATATGTACTAATGCTAAAACAATATTCAGTATACAATACTTTCTCCTCAAATAATGAATATCCTTTTGTTTTGTAATTTTATTATATAAAATTATTATAGCGATACATAAAAATACAAATGTGAACTTGTATAAAATTTTTCTAAAATGTTTAAAAACTCGCCAATTATGTTAATTAGATTTGATTGACACAGATTTTATTGATACAGCTTTTTTGAAAAAAAAAACATTTTTTTTCTACTTTTGGTCTTTGTTTGCTATTTTAATTAAATCATACCATATGCATTTTCTATCCTCTTATGTTTTTTATATTTATATATAAAATTATATAATTGTTTGCTAATAAAAACTTCCCCACTCCACATCCAGAGGACAGTATTTTCATATCAGGCAGTGGAATCTTGTTAATCATCTGTATTTTTTTTTAGTTTAAGAAATTTTAATGTTATTATAAAAAATGAACAATAACAATGAATTAATACTTGTTGTGCTCCACACTACGTCATTGCTTCACTTCGTGTACTGAGATTCCAGAGATGGCTGCCATCGCATCATCCTGGTGTTTGCTGCACACGGTTAATGGATGGATGAGGATATTCCCCCCAGATCTATAAAGCACTTTAGCCCCATAAAATTATACTTAGCACCCCTCAAATGTTTTACATTAGGTCTATGAGCTGTACACAAATTTGTAATGGCTTTAGTCTCCTTTAAGTTTAATATGAAAATGGCGGCAGATTTCAGCTCCTCCCCATGTTTTAGCTTGTTCTTCATTTAATCCACAGACCACAGCAGTGCAGAGCAAGTAAATGTGGTGTGTGTTTATCAATAAGATTGATATATTATCTGCATATTCGCAATTCTTTGTTATAGATACAGTTTACTAAATGTCATGGGGGAGCACTTGCCGAAATATGCTGCATATGCTGGTAAGGTATGTTTTGATACTGGTTTGCTGGTCAGGACCACTCACAGGTACTATAAGGTATACATTTGTACTTTTTAGCTTTTAATATATACCTTTAAAGGAACACTCCATGTTTTTAGAAATAGGCTAATTTTACAACTCCCCAAGAGTTTTTTTAATTCATTCAGCCGATGATTTCCAGGTGTGACGGGAGCACGTTTAACTTAGCTTGGCATAAATCATTGAATCGGATTAAGACCGTTAGGATCTTATTCAAAAAATATTTTTAAAGGGGTGGTCCACTACGATATCATATTTTAAACTTTAGTTGATGTGTAATGTTGCTGTGTGGATATAAACAACATCTCAGTGTGTAAGATGCTCAAAGTTTAATGCAAAGGGAGACATTGGCTTTTACAGAGTTAGCTTAGCAAAGCCTACAGCAAACGAATTTGTGGACTACAAAAAATACATCCGGGCTAATAAGATCACAAACGTTCCAGGTTACGTGCATTCACTGTGCATACACCTCGCGCAGCAAAGGGGCGTGGCCACAGACACGTTAGTAGAGAAAGGAAAATGCCATCCAAACACTGCTATTTCCATGGATCTGTTTCACTATTTGGCCTTCCAAGGGACGTGATACAAAGAGTGAAGTGGTTAAAATTCATTTTTAATTATGTTCCAGAATATTATAAAAAAGATATAGCTCTCTGTGCAAAGCATTTTACAAAGGACAGCTTCCACAACTGGTCGCAGTTAAGTGCTGGATTCAGCCAAAAACTTCCCCTCAAAGAAGAAGCAGTACCTATGTTAAAAGAAGAAGCTGTGGATTGTGAGCCACAACCTGTAAGTACTTCTTTTTGTTAAAACTGATATCTTACATGCATAGTTTCTAGCGTTCATTGTAGGCTATGTTGTAGTAAGGACGTAAACAAGGATATAAACAATGAGAAATGCGGTTTGTCACTAGCAATTATTATTAGCAATTTAGCTCATGCCTGCCAACATTTGTGCCCGAATTTCCCGAGAACAGGGTGTGTGGGGAGTTTGGTTTGGTGTGGTGGTCTCTGAGTAACAAAGTTGAGAACCGGGGGGGTGGATGGGCTGTGGGTGTATGTGATGTTAATAACTGTACCATGTTTTCGGCCGGCGGCGATCAGATGCTATACCAAAATTGATGACCTGGCATGGGGATGAAATTACGGAAGTTTTCCGGGAGAAATAACAAGACGGGAGAGTGCAGGAGATGGGTGTGAAATACGAGAGACTCTCTGGAAAAACGGGAGTTTGGCAGGTATGATTTAGCTACAAATATGTATCCGTTTTACCCCTGTAAATATCCACAATCGCCAACAGATACCGCAATGTATTGGTATGCGTCAGCATTCCGTGAGTTTTACATTTGAAATAATGGAGTATATTATGTACAGACATCCCAAGTCTCCCTGCGGCGCTGCCATCGCCCCCTCCCCTACTTGTTTTACTAGATGTAAAACAAGAAAAAGGGATGTACAACACTGCGGTCAAGCCAGCAGCACTTCAGAAAAACAGTCAAGACGGCAGCAATGCATTGTTGAGCACGCGTACTATTACGGTAATTTCGTGAACCGTTTTACTGAGAATAAAGAAAATACCACATCATATAATTTATTCCTTTTTCTGCAACGTATGTTTAATTATTTATTTATTTACAAAAGTGCGTTGTTTTCATAATAGGTTTGTCGGTGCTTTCATTATATTTTCATTTATTTATTCAGCATAAACATACTCTTTATAAATACCTGAAGTGCGTTTTAATTTGTCCTAGCTTACTACAGTACAATGTCATTACGATTTTTTTTTTTATGACGTTATGATGGTTAAACCTCAGAAAGTGAGCGAAAAACCAAAGTAGACCATTTTACCTGCTATCTATTAGAAACTGAGACTTTACAGCCATCTTATAATGTATAATTTCCTATATACACTACTATGAGATGCTGAAATGAAATGCTGACGGCTTGACCACATTCCTCCTCCTACCAACGAACAAAAAAAAACAAAAACATACCATTTAGAAACATCTTGCAAGAGTCGTGTTTGCATGGGTTCAGCTGTGTCCTCTTCACTTTCTGTGTCTGACTTAGGCTCAATCTGATACGGCTTCACTGACATTATTTACAGTCTGACAGACAGGTATGCAGGAGAGGCATGACGTTTCCTGGTGACGAGAAGCCGATCCGCCAATCACTACACATTAGGTTAGCTGACTAATCAGAGCCCTTTGAGGGCGGGCCTTATAGGAGGAACCAGGAAATATGATGGTCGTTTCCATGTTAGCTCAGTAGCTGTATAAAATGAAGGTAAGATATGTGAACAAATAACATGATTTTTTACAAATGAATCATGAACACACATTGTTTTGCACCCCATAAACACAATCAAACCTTAAAAAAACCACTGTGGACCACCCCTTTAAAAAAGAGTTTAGATAATTTTCCTATTTAAAGCTTGACTCTTCTGTAGTTACATTGTGTACTAAGACTGATGGGAAATGAAAAAGTGCAATTTTCTAGGTCGATAGGGCTAGGAACTATATTCTGATGGCTTTAGCAGGTGCAATGGCATTTTCCATTGGTCTTAATACATGATGTAACTACAGAACAATCAAGCTATAAATAGGAAAATTACTAAAACTCTTTCTTGAAATTTTGAGATGCTAATGGTCTAATCCGATTCAATGATTTATGCTAAGCTAAGTTGAAAGTTCTCCTGTCAGACCCAGAGATTGGCTGAAGGGATTCAAAAATGATAAAACTCTTGTGAGCCTATTTCCAAAAAAAGTGGAATGTTGCTTTAAGGAAGAAATATGGACCTGTTAGGTACAAAAAGTACTTTTTTAAAAGGTACTGCCCCAGTGACAGGTTTTGTACCTTTAATACTGAGAGTGTTGTAGAAAAATTATTCTTCGAGGGCTCAGAGACAATTGTTTGACAATTAGGATTGCGTATGTATAGCAGCCCATGGAAACGGTCATTAATGAGACATCCGTGTTTATAAATCTATGATTAATATGCTCTTAAAAAAACTTATAGGGAGCCCAGTTATAATATATAGCTTGCAGACATTAAAGTGGATTAAATGCAAAACTTGTATCCACTGTCAGAGCGTCCTGAGGTCATCTAAGATCCACTCTGCTGTCATTTTAGCCATTTCCACTCCTGCGTCCAGGACAAAAGCATGCCGGATGCCTCTCTCACACAGCCGAATGTCCCCTTCAGGAAAGTCCTTCCTGATATCATGGCAATACTTTACTGGGCACCAGTGATCCGTGGCTCCATAGTAAAAAATTATCTGATGGAGGAAAACACAATAAGAAGATAATTTGTTCCATAGTGTTTGTGGAATTCACTACTATTAACAAAACATTAAATAAATCATAAGGTTTTCTGACAGCCATTGTAGAGCGTGCAAGTACCTATCACTGTTTAATAATAATACAAATATTTTAAAAGCACAGTCTGCAATGGCAGAATAACAAAAGTAGCAGCCCTCACATTTGATTTACCTAATAACTGGGACCACCACTGGAGTTTGTAGTATCTTCTTTTATAGCACAAATGATGATGTTAGAAATAAATGATCAGTGAATGACATAATTCCAAACCTTGTCAAATGATTTAATCAATCACATTATTAAAAATAAATGTTTAAACTTCTTGTTGGCAAATGTCCATCTATAAAAGACTTTCCGTTTATCTTTTAAAACAATAATATAAAACATTTATTAAATACAATAAAAACCATAAAAAAAAATATAAATGAATAAAATAAAATAACAGCTATGTTTTAAATTGAATAAAACAAAACAGAGAAAATATTATTAGAATATAATACAATTTAATAAAATAAAATATTTTGGTGGTTTAGACAGCATGAATAAATCTGTTGTTTTTATGTAATTATAATTTAATTGTATCAATTAGAGACAAGAATCTTTGCATAAATAATTATTTGGGGTGACACGGTGGCTCAGTGGTTAGCACTGTTGGCTCACAGCAAGACATTCGCTGGTTCGAGTCCCGGCTGGGTCAGTTGGCATTTCTGTGTGGAGTTTGCATGTTCTCCCCGTGTTCGCGTGGGTTTCCTCCTGGTGCTCCGGTTTCCCCCACAGTCCAAAGGCATGCAGTATAAGTGAATTGAATAAACTAAATTGGCCGTAGTGTATGTGTGTGAATGTGAGAGAGTATGGGTGTTTCCCAGTACTGGGTTGCAGCTGGAAGGGCATTCGCTGTATAAAACATATGCTGGGTAAGTTGGCGGTTCATTCTGCTGTGACGACCCCTGATGAATAAAGGGACTAAGGCGAAGGAAAATGAATGAATGAATGAAATCAATATTTGATGAGAAAATTCCCTATATAAAATACACTTAACATTAATTTAATCATCAAAACCAAATGAAAGAGGAATAAAATATTTAAAATAAACTACATTAAAAAGCAACCACAAGAAAAGGAAAAATGTTTTTGGTGGGTCAGTAATTTATTTCAATAATTGTACTAATAAAAGCAATACAGATAACCCCAGTAAAAAATCTCTTTATAATTCATCTTGTTCTAATCAATTTGTCCAATAAACATGAATTAAATTAGACCATCCATCATGTGCCATGAATCTCTAAAGCGAAATAACTTCATAAATCACGGAGAAAATCTTCAGCAAAGGCATAGCAGAGCGAGTTCTTCACACAGGATCCAAATGGGAAAACAATCAAGATTGCATTTCAATAAAACAAAAATATAAGAAAGATTGACATTAAATCCGCCACGTCCCCTCGGACAGAAGAGCGGGACACTTGAAGGGTATTTCCTTCAGTAACCTCTGCTCGACGGTGCCAGTAACATCAAACCACCCGTGCTGATTTCTAAAGGCTATTTATTGGTGAGACCTCGAGAGCCGGACACAATAGAAAGATCAAATTCTCTTGTCAGCTGCTTTGCATGATTTCTCTGACAAACTGCATAATGTTTGGCCTTTGCCGACTGTACCAGTTAATCGTGATGGCTTCTACATCTGTCGGCCTGATCGATTTCACCACAGCCCATAAATCTAATCGAGGAGTCAGATGCATGCGGTTTAAGGCTGAGAGGGGTTTAAATGTATGACCTCCTGTCTTCACCTTCAGCGTTTCCTGAAGAAAATGATTCTAGCATCGCTATTGGCAAGCGAGATGGACTGCAAAGCCGATACCAAGGAACGCTACATACTGTGACACCCATGCAGACCAACAGACAGTGGATGTTGGATGGAAAAGAAGAGCTTCCTTCCTCTGTGGGATTATGGGTGGGATGCACAGATCAGACGGGGGGGGCGAACATTCGATCGATTTGCAGGCTCGAGGGATTTTCTGAAGCTTTGTCAAGGAATGGCTGTGTTTCATTCCACCTATTTCTATGCGCATTTTAGGATGTTACATTCAAATATGGCATTTTTAATGGGGTATATGCACACTGACTTTTATTATTCAGAAAGCCAGCTCAAGGACTTCCGGTGAACTTTCATGCCATTATAAAATCGCCGCATTTAAGATCTGCTTTCTTTAAAATCAGTGATCTTCACTGCCTGACTGAGATACAATAGAAAGAGGGTATCAGACCAGACAAGAAGCATTGCATTAAATTCCATAGCTCCATGACATGTCTTTAAAATATGGAAATTTATTTTACCACAGTATTTTCAATAAAGTTTCATTTTACAATTGAACATCTAAATGAATGCTCAAGTCCATTTAATTGATTATATTTTCATTACATTACAGCATGCTGTAAAATAAACATTATAAAATTGAAAATAGTCACATTAACCTTTCACCGGAAGTTCATCGGTGGCTGAAAAACATATGCTGTGTATAAAGCCCATTGAAACACCAAGATATACAAAAACTCAAAAAAATGTGCATTAAAAAAAACTTACGTGTCAAATTGCACCATTTTTTCATCTGATCAAAAGATACAGTATGAACATAAAGTATGATAGAAACTATGATATAATATGATAACTATGATTATTTTGCAAATAAATTCCTCAATATGCAAGGTGATTAAAATGTGAGTGGATAACTAGACTAACCAGTGAACCAGGGATCTCATCTCACACAAATCAAATGTTGTTTTAATAATTATGCAAACCCTTGAGCAAAAGTCCATCCTCAAAATGATTTTGTATTGTTACCTTTACAAAAAAACCTAATAAATATCTAAATACGAGAATTAGATGAATTATTTAAGAAGATTAGAAACAAGTAAAATGATCTGCCAGTGTAGTTAGATAATTGAAATAAGAAAACTTACCTCTGTTTTAATAAAGAAGGAAATGTCTTAAAACATGTGTATTACAATTATTCCAAGCAGTGTATTTAGTCGAATTATCTTAAAACTATATTGTTAATTGCTTTTTAAACAGTTTGCTGTTCTTATTTCCCGTTTTAAAGACTAGGTTAACAGAAGAATTCCTCTTAATTTAAGAATTTTCATTATATATATTCTGTCTTAAACTGAGCCAAAGCATTTAAACTTATAACAAGATTATTATATGAATTGAATCAGCACTACAATATACATGCATATTGCCCACATTTTTATTTTATTAAAATTAAGACTTAGTTACAATGCAAAATTATTACTTGCTGCTTTTCAAAATACTGAAGCTTACAGCAACAAAACATGTCATTAAAGAACACGTATACGTGTGATTGACATTATTACAGCTAAAGTAAAGTTTAAAAATAAAACTTTTGATTGTAACGTGTGCAGGTAAAATACCCAACTTTAAGCTTTATTAATAAAGAAAAAAAAATCAAATAATCTTAAAATCATTATAGCAATCTTACACAATCTGATCTTGCATCGTATTGTATTCTTAACACCATAAATAGCCATAAATAGGTGACATCTTGGTGAAGGTGAAGTCAAGGCAATATGTGTAACATATTTTCACCTTTTTAACTGATGACAGATATAGATCTTGTGTCTCTGCTTTGCATCCCAGGACCTCACTGAAAGTTACACATGGCTCTTCCGCTCATGCATCCGTTGAGCAAACTGAAGGGTGGGTTGGAGGAACGTGCTTTGAGATCTGACATTGTTTGATTGGTTATCAGCTCTTGGAGTCGGTGTGTGTTTTCATCTGCGTCTAACATGTTAAAGAGGTTTTCAGAATCTCTTTGATCAGCACCCTTAATATGTAGAAAATTAGTGAGAGCTTTGTCATCTGATTGTTTCAGGAAAAACACACAGCCATGCACGGGAACAGTCCTGTTCGCTACACGTTTTGTCAGCATGGGCTCATTTGGAAATACGTGCTTCAGCCTATATTAGTGTGAAACTGCAAAAAAACGTACTTAAGCATAAGTTTGACTGCATTTTCTATGTAAAACTAGCGCAACGGGGCAGTATGACGACAACAACAACAACTTTTGTTCCTTTTCACACTAATGATATTTACAAGGACATATTGTCAATGAATAAAGGATTTTTTGTGCAGTTCTTTGCACCAACACCAAATAAATAGCACAAAACAACTTAACGGTGTCTATTATTTGACACCGTCCAATCTATCTCCTTATGAACAACTTTTCTAGCCTGGTCAGTATGCTCTGTAGTTTTGTAGTGCTCTCAGGTTCGAGTCTGGTGAAGCACTGTTTCACAAAAGAGGTAAAAGCTATGTAAAATCAAGGTAAAACTATGTGGCTTTGATGTACTTTTATCTTACTTTTGCTTTTGAAA
Organism: Danio jaintianensis; assembly: GCA_903798115.1. Lineage (NCBI taxonomy): Eukaryota > Metazoa > Chordata > Actinopteri > Cypriniformes > Danionidae > Danio > Danio jaintianensis. The sequence goes on from CAIGQV010017386.1 coordinate 9,287,280, forward strand.
CACTATTGGTTGGTTTTAGGTCAGTTGTTCGGTGATCTGTATGACAAGCCTCGCCTTCTCGTGGACATGTACAAAAAGAACATGTATCTGATGTACAATAAAACATACCTGACATTTTTTAGATTTGCAAAAATGTAGACATTGCCCTCTAGTGGATTTGAAAAGTGCAATGAAACATACCCGTAACAATGGTTAGATAAATATTCTAGAATCATTTTAGAAATAATTTTAAGACTGCTCACAATACAGTTGTTTTTTTTAAGCAAACTGATCAGTTCTGCTATTAAATTTTGATATTACAGTTGTATTCAAACAACATTCTAAATAGTGCTTCTTCCTTCCTATGTATATAGGAAACACTTAAAAGACATTTTAATAATAATAATAGAATTTAGAGTAATTACAAACAAAGAAATCATTCATTTTCCTTTGGCTTAGTCTCTTATTGGGGCAGTCGTGGCCTGGTGGTTAGAGTGTTGGACTCGTGAT
>CAIGQV010017386.1:9292768-9314901 GCA_903798115.1 Danio jaintianensis
GTGCCCAACTCTGTCTGTCAGTGGATCAACAGCTTCCTAACGGACAGGCAGCAGCTGGTGAAGCTGGGAAAATTCTCATCCAGTACCCGCACAATCAGCACTGGCGCCCCCCAGGGGTGTGTCCTCTCCCCTCTGCTCTTCTCCCTGTACACAAATGACTGCACCTCAAAGGACGCCTCTGTCAAGCTCCTGAAGTTTGCAGACGACACCACACTTATCGGCCACATTCAGGACGGTGACGAGTCTGCTTACAGACAGGAGGTTAAGGAGCTGGCTGTCTGGTGCAGTCACAACAACCTGGAGCTGAACACGCTCAAAACAGTGGAGATGATAGTGGACTTCAGAAGAAACCCCCCTGCTCTCCCCCCACTGAGCATCATGGACAGCATTGTGGCAGCAGTGGAGTCATTCAGGTTCCTGGGCACCACCATCTCTCAGGATCTGAAGTGGGACACTCACATTGACTCCATTGTCAAAAAAGCTCAACAGAGGTTGTACTTCCTTCGTCAGCTGTGGAAGTTCAACCTTCCAAAGGAGCTGCTAAAACAGTTCTACACTTCCATCATTGAATCAGTCCTCTGCACTTCAATAACTGTCTGGTTTAGCTCAGCTACCAAATCCGACCTCCGAAGACTACGTCGAATAGTTGGGACTGCTGAGCGAATCACTGGTACAATCCTCCCTACTCTCCAAGAACTGTACTTATCCAGAGCAAGCAGAAGGGCTGCCAAAATCACTCTGGACCCCTCACACCCAGCACACTGCCTCTTTGAACTTTTACCTTCTGGTCGACGCTACAGAGCACTGTGCACCAGAACAGCCCGACACAGAAACAGTTTCTTCCCTCAGGCAATCCATCTCATGAACACTTGATGATAGTAATTATGAAACAAACATCACTACTTGCTATACACTTTTTATACACATAAACACTTATTTAACAACATACTTTACATGCTAATTTGCACATAACAGCTGCCATTTAACGTTGTATATAGTAATATACCTGTACATACACTTGTCAATTTGTATATTTGCATTCACTATTTACTTTTATTTTTAAAATATATTTATTATCTGTTTTTTGTCCTGTCTCTGTAATTCTGTTGCACTGTAGAAGCTCTGTCACGAAAACAAATTCCTCGTATGTGTGAACATACCTGGCAATAAAGCTCTTTCTGATTCTGATATATATATATACACACATATATACACACATATATATATATATACACACACATATATATATATATACACACATTCATGAGCAAATACGAGCTGCTTGACGTTGATGACCTTGGCAAGTATTCAAAGAGGCTGATTCTGATTTTGCACATGGCTAAAGATTTGGCCAAGAGATGTGTTAATATCCTTTCTCATCAGGACATTCCTCGCATTGACGACTGTTCACTCTCAGACTGGAGGAAGTGTGTACACATGTGTGCGTAAGGAAAAACTGCTCAAATGACTTGCTTCCACTGAGTGAAGAGGAAGTGTGGGTATGATCACACATCCGCACGGCTCTACCGCTATCATATTAATCACGGCCTGTGCACTATATCATCCAGCGCTGTTAACACATTTCACAAGACCGAGAGCCTCGCACTAAAAAGGGAAAAAGGGCAAGTAATCAATTTCATCCCTTTCTCATAGAAGAAAAGCATGGACAAAATGTTTTAAAGTTATGCCATGTTTCATTAGTAAACTCATTTCTAATGTTCGCTCCTTCAGAGTGGAGAGTTTAATTCAGCAAGGAAATGATTTTTGGAAATGGAAAAAACTGAATGAAAGCCTTCTGTGTACAAAATCAAAGGGGTTTTCCACTTTTCATGAGTAGTGGTGAGGTTACTACAAAATACAGATCTTTGATTATTCATTAAAATGATTATTTATTATTTTTCTCCCATGACAACTTTTCTCTTCAGTGAGACAAGAGACATGAACCCATTCATTTCAATGGATTGGAATGACAATTGGTGACCTGATGTGGATGTATTAAGTTAAGAAAAAAAATATTATGCAAATTAGCAGCAAATTTTACAAGAAACATTCGATAGGATTGAAGAGTATGTCAGAGCTGCTCACACATCACTGTCTTGAGTGCAGGCAGACACGACGTGCTTATATGATTTACTGTAATAGATACAATAAAATGATGCATGGAAAAGAATCTGTTGGCAGTCATTGTGACTTTGATTCATTGTGACTTTGACTGATATGATCATCATTTTATTATAGATGTAATAACATGATGCATGGAAAAGAAGCTGTCGGCAGTCATGGTGACTTACTTCATATTGACTGTGTATGATGCAATTAGCAGTTAGCACTGCTGCAGTTTATATTACAGTTTTCTCTGCATAATGTCATTATTTGGGACAAGAAAATTGATTATTCATCATATCCAAACAATGTTTTGGTTCAGGTGGTTGATTTCATCCAACGAGCATAGAGTTCAATTTAATAAAAAAAATTCTGCAACAAAAAGCTAATTTTTTTAGGCTAATAATTTGTCAAATTGGAATGATGTCCTTGTAAAAAATATCAAAAACTGAACAGTTTTCTGTATTTTGTGATCCATGTTTTTTCATTTACTTATGCTTTTGGATAATGGGAAGTTGATCTTTCCTCCAATATATTTGATGTTGAAAAGTTTGAAAAAGTGACTTTTTATTAACATTTTTATTAGTTTAAAGTGATATATTGTCAGGGTTGTTGTTGTAAATTACAGTAGAAAAGCCTGGAAAGAAACTGTCAGTACTTTTTCTGTTATTTTACATAATTCTATATAAATTATTTCTTATACAATATATTATTTAAAATGACTAAAACATCAATAAAAGTCACTCTGTTAAACTGCAAAGTTAAAATTTTCAACATCAAAAGTCAACAGAGCAGAGATCATGGTTCCATAATGAAATGCATAACCATAAATAAACAGAAAACATATGTGAAACACAAAATACGGTAACTGTTCATAAATGGATATTATTTATACAGTGGAGTTTTACCACCAATCCATACAATTTCTGATCACGCCAGGAACACCCATTAGTAATTTTAAGTGTGAAGTAACATGGCCATCCTTAGCCGTTGATCTAAAAGTAGTATTGATGTTTCTGTGTTAAAGAAAAAGTCAAATGATCATAGAAGTATGGGGTAAACATTTAGATATAAACACTGATGTCTAAGTTAAAAATCAAAATTAGGTAAATATTTTTTTTAAATTGATGCATCAAATTAATACTTAATTATTAATAACAAAATTACAAGGGTTCATCTGGCGGATGACAAAACAGATGAAGAATATCCCCTACAAGAAAGGAACAAGCCATATCTGTAGACAATAAAAGCAAAGAAACCTTTATTATTTGGAGCAGTAAATGACCAAGAGCACCTTTATAATAAAACCAAGAGACGCTCATTAAGCCTTTTTTTCATACAAGCTTTTAAAAATTAAATGTAGTTCTAGTTCTGACCTGTAACTTCCTTAATTTAAATGCATAGCTTCCCAAACAATAAAAAACGAATTAAAAAAAGAAAACAAAGAGTGCAAGTCATATTTCAAAAAAAGTAGTTAGAGAAAGTCATGGTAGAATGTTTTCTTTATTCACAGCATCAAAGAGGTTTCAGAGTCACTTAAGTGTTTGGGTTGGCTGCTGTTTGCTTCTAAATAAATGTTAAAGTTATATGTAAGCTTTCCTTTGCATTTTGATGTGTGCTGAAGGGAGACTTAAGTCATTTGAGATGAAGAGCAAACAAATATTTACCATTGTACACAATGAACACATAGAAGACTAAGGCATCTAATTTTATTACACTAAACACATCCATAACAACATCCAGCCACCAAAGTAAACAGCAACAGAGGATGTTTAAACTAGAGGGTTTAACAGAAAAGGAAAATTCACTGCACTTCCACTACCTTTAGCCTTGACTCAAAGACAAGAATTTTTGTCTGTAAGTGCATAATCAGATAGGCCAGATATTCAGTCAAATTATGATTATGGGACATAATTAATTGCGCACTTCAATATTGATTACTTATGAGAGTACTGTATATCCAAATATGTTTAAGTGAAAATATTTCTGCCATTTTCCATCAGCTTACAGAGATTACAATTAATGATGCTGTAAAAGCACAGAAATTAATATCTCATGAAAATATGAAATGCAACAACTACAGTACAACTACAATAAGGAGATCAAAGCATTCTCCAGAATTGACTTTTTTATGGGAAAAATGAAAGAAAACAATGCAAATTAAGACTATTACTACATATTAATCTTATTTTCAATAAATATATGAAAAGATATATCATTCATTTATTCATTTATTTCCCTTTGGCTTAGTCCCTGATTTATCAGGGGTCACCACAGCGGAATAAACCGCCAACTATTCCAGTTTTACGCAGCGGATGACCTTCCAGCTGCAAGCCAGTACTGGGAAACACCCATACAGTCTCACATTCACACACACACACACGCACACGCACACGCACACACACTCATTCACTCTTTCCAAAAAAAAAAAAAAAAAAAAAAAAAAAACACTTAAATTTATATAATCCTCCTAAAACAAATGACTTTCACTTAAGGTGCAGGTCTGTGTAGTAAATGACACACGAAAGCCAGACAATTTAAACCTTATAATCACCAGAATATTATTATACTCATTACAGCCCCTTGATTTGGGAAACGAAAAAACTAATTCTGGTTTAGGCTCCAGTGCAATACATTAGAAATGAATTATGCACTTTAAATAATAATATCACTTTGAAATAACCTTTACGCAAAAGGTATGATGACAGACAGGAGGACAGTCCCACAGGGAGAAGGCAGAGGTTTGGTGATAGAGACGGGTGTGCCAGTCTTGGGGCAGTGATCTGCCAGACATCCCCTGCTCTATCTCACTTATCTCCAGGGGGGCATCGGGCTGGGGGGTTTGGCAGGGCACAGCATTCCAGTCAATTTTACACATCCTCACACATGCACCTAGTTAACTACTGACTGAAGAGGTAGAAACGAGGGATCCGGGGTGCAAAAACGCAGACACAGACGCAAACAGACAAACACTTGCAGATATATCGGAGTGTTCTGGATGCCTCAGTAGCAAGGCATAAAATCAGGATGGATTGTTTCATTTGTGATTTTGTCATAAAAGCTAAACATGCTATAATTATGAATCTTTTAAATAGCTTTAGTCATGTATATGCTGAAATTTATGACCCTTGATCACAGATCCAGTCTAATATTGCACATTGTATGGGTCAAATGATTGTTATTTTTTAGTTTTATACCAAAAATGATTGGAATTTTCAGTAAATATCAGGTTTAATTAAGATATTTTATACATTTCTTAATGTAAATATATCAAAACTTAATTTTGGTTACTATTATACATTGCTAAGTACTTAATTTAAACAAGTGAATTTATCAGTATTTTGATTTCAGAATTTCAAATATTAGCATCTTGGCCAAATATTGTCCTAAACCAAACATCTATTCATTCATTCATTCATTCATTCATTCATTCATTCGTTTTCTTTTCAGCTTAGTCCCTTTATTAATCTGAGGTCGCCACAGTGGAATGAACTGCCAATTTATCCAGCATATGTTTTACGCAGCGGATGCCCTTCCAGCCGCAACCCATCACTGGGAAACACCCATACACTCCCATTCACACACACTACGGACAATTTAGCCTACCCAATTCACCTACAGCGCATGTCTTTGGAAAACGCACCCAGAGGAAACCCACGCGAACACAGGGAGAACATACAAACTCCCCACAGAAATGCCAACTGACCCAGTCGAGGCTTGAACCAGGGACCTTCTTGCTGTGAGGCGACAGTGCTACCCACTGCGCCACCGCCCCGCCCCGCCAAAACATTCAAACATCTATTGAAAGCTTATTTATTCAGCTAATGATGTATGAATCTTAATACAAAATGTAAATAAAATACAATTATGACTGGTTTTGTGGTCCAGGTTCACATGTGTTATGTTAACAATATGCATAATGCAATTGTGGATTATAATTCCACCTAATTAGCCAAGTTCAAGCTTAACGAATGTCTAATCATCAAAGATTTATGGAAGAAAATCAACTGTAAAAGCCTGTGGTGATTCAAGGAGCAGACTAAGCCTCGCAAACAAACAAAAGCTTTTAAATGGTTCATCCTGTTCAGTTCAAGATGCAGATGTGGAACAAAAAGGTTTCTTCTTCCACTGGGCCAAATGTGACTCTTTATGCTCTGTAGTTGCTCCCCAATTGTATTGTTGATATTTACTTTACACCACACACTCTTCTACTGCCACTAAATCCCATCTATTTACGTCTTTTCACCAGTCACTTTGCATTAGTAGCACAAAGAAGACAATTTCAAGCTCGCGTAATTTCAAAGTGCAGCGTATCATCCAGTTTCTCCACCATTTGCACAGACCGAGGCAAAATGTGCTTCTCTTTATTTCATTTCCCTTTAAAAAGGCTAAGCGAATGTGACAATTATATTCTTCCTTCCAATTCAATAACATATGTCGTAATAGAAAGCCACATCAACTTCTTTTGTTTTTTTTCCATTAAAAGAACACAAGGTGGGTGGCCGTGATCAGTTGCACCTTAAATAAACCCAGTTTGGACAGCAGAAATTTTGGAGAGTTCTACTGATAAAGGGATAAACAAACCTTGCGTTATCATCTGTCAACACTTTTTCATTTGTACCCCTAATGAACAAGATATTCCTATTCGACCCTTTGGTGGTGGTTTGTGTTTTCTTTTTTTTCTGACAGATCACACCTGATGTCTAGATCATGAACTATTATTACTGTGGTTTTGATTGTGCAAACAAGTTCTAGAGAACCTACAGTTTCAGCACGGCTCTGTTATTAGGAAAGGTCAACTATATATCAAAAACCACAATGAGAAAATAACTGTTGTTACATACTGGATGAGGGGAAAAGAAAAGCTCACATTTTTAGGGGATTTTTACTGCCCTCTGGGCAAACACAAGAATCACAGATGTGGTTCTTGGATCTCAAGTAAAATAATAATATAAAAATAATATAAATGACTAGCCCATGGACACAATGTCATAAAATGACAAACCTTCAATATCAGGCAGCAAGGCACTCTACAAAGTGTGGAAAATCAGGAATCTATGTATTCCACTTTGACATGATCGAGTCCCAACACTCGTTTTTATTGTATAACGTATAACTATTGTATTTTCGAATGGAATAATTTGTGTTTTAAACATCCTTATGTTTCAAATCTTTAACAGATAATCAAAACATCAAATAACACAATAAATAACATCAAGAGCAGGATAATCAAAATTACCAAATACACTGCAGTTTAAAACTGAAACAGATGCAATAAGTTTACATGCTGTAAATGCAATCAATTAATGAATTTATGTTTAAGTCTCATCAGATTGTGTGGATGAGCTTATCTGAAGCTTTATTTTTGCATAATTGCAGCAAAAACATGTCACTTTTTTGGCATCATATTGAACACAGCATGTTTTTTTTATTGTATCCTGCTCCATCTAATGGTGATGTTCAGACAAATACTAGCACAGCTTCTATGGCTATACTTAGGAGTACTTCTTGGTGTGTCTTCATCAGTTATTTACAAAATTAAAGGTAGATGTAATAAATTTGTCTGCTAAAACAAAATGCACCATTTGAGTGGTTCTCACATCTGCAAGGACATACTGCACAATAGATGCATCATGCTGAGATGTGGTGGAGCATTATGGTTATCATGCCTGATCTCGTCAACTGCGAAGCATTTGGCTACAGCGCTATTGTTTCGAGGGTTAATTTTATTTTATTTTACTTTATATATATTATTATTTTGAAGAATGTTGGTAACCAATGCATTTTGGTTACCACTGAAAGGACAAAACATTCTGAAAATGTGTTCTTCGGCATAAAGTGAGTATATGAAGAACAAAATTAAGGAGATTAATTAAATAATAAATTAACTATTGTTTAGATAGAAGTTGGATAGAACAGAATTAATACGTTTTTACATTTACACAAATAAAACTAAAATCAGAACACTTAAAATGTTTTGCACATTCCTTTACAGGACATGAAACACAATATTTGGGGCTAAAAATGCTTTCAGGTTTCAAAAATGTATGTGTAAACTAGACTTTAAGAAAACAACGATTTCATGCACATTCATATTACACATTCAATATAGATATGTGTGAGCACTTGACAACCAAAAATAACAATGGCTGACTAAAGGCCTGTACATGTTGCATTTACACAACAGACATTGCCACCTGCTGGACTGGCATCCATAATGTTAACGTTGTGTGTGTAAATATACGTTTTTGAACAACGTTTTCCACTTTTGATGGCATTTCCAGCAAGAACTGCCTAAGCTTCCGGACACAGCCATAGATTACCATCAAAATTGCAGTTGCCATTCATGACCATTTCCTTTGCATGCTTTCCAGCTTGTTTATAAGCCACGTTAGGTGGGTTCATTTAAAAGCACTTGCGTTAAACACTCTTGCAAAAGTGATGTAGAGCATAACGAAATAAGAGGAAAGAGTCTCAACAAATTCTGAACACAAGTCTTCCCAAGAGATGCACTTGAACCTAAGTTAATACCAGGTGGATATAGTAATGCATCATGCCTGACCACTTGTGATTGGATTACCAAAAACACATGTTAATACCAAGTGGAAACAGGTCCAAAGACACACAATTTGATCAATGGCCAAATACTTTGTATTTTGTTCAATTTCAAGTCTACCAGTGTAAAGGTGTTCCACATATTGGCCGACTTTCCAAGCAGAAACAGGTGGCCGGAGGAGGAAGTGAATGTGACTCAAAAGTAAGGTGGAAGATAAAAAGTTCATGAGTTTAGCCTCTAGGTTCCAAAATCAGGTCGAAGTTAACTTAGTTCCACGTTAACAGGAAAGGGAGCCATTTGCCGCTACGCTCTGGTTTCCCGCCTTTCCCCAGTGAGACAAATTATGAACAGCAAAAGGCACTAAAGGAACTGATGCTGGGACGAATCTCCCGGTTCTCATAAATTAGGCCAACAGAAGCCTGGATAGAAAAAGGCAAAAGTGTTCAATCATAAAAAACATGGCATAAGAGGTTAGGTGAGTGAAAACAGAAGCTGTGTGAAGTGGAGTGTTGCAGCCTACCAAAAGGATAAAGCATATTAGAGAGCGTTACAGCGGCATTTTCCCAGCGGACCCCGAGCAGGCACGCCTCATTGACGTTTACGCTCCTAGATGCAGAACCTTGATGTCTGCATGACAGACATTGTGTGCATGCTCCACATGCAGTTAACATCAAAATATCAACATTCTCAGTTTCAAGGAAAGGGATTTCTGAGCAAATAAATCCTTAAATGTGCCCAGGAAGTTCCAGCTAATAGCAACATGCTTTCTTAATTAAGTCTGTCAACTCGCCATTAATTACGGACGTAATAAAAGACAGAGCTGCTTTTCGTACGCGGTCACGGGCCAGCACTCAATGGTACAAAACGCACGCATGCACATGTGTACATACAGGACCACCTGGCCTTTTCGATGAATAACAATGGATTAAACTCCCTCGCAGAAAAGTATTCCAACATTTGATGGTATTTAATAAGGAACGGGGAAGAGAGCTGCAATTGAACATTTTGTTCAGATGAAAGAAGAAACTAAACCCTTTCCACTTGACACTCCGTGAGATGTGCTAATGATTAAAAGCATGCTTACAAGCGTTGTCAGGAGTGAAACTCCAATTCCCTGCGCAACAGAGGGAGAAGGAAACTAAAGGTAAAACTGACAAAACAGACAGAGAGGAGAAAAGAAGAGCAAGCGAGTGAGAAAACTGGTTCTTCGGAGTGACTAGAGAGTGGAGCTCACACTAATGCCTCTGGGTTCTACTGAGGCCTCTTTGGCAGAGACTCTCCGGCCATCACAACATCCATCACTCTCCTCCCAGGACAGACAGGGGAAACACTCAGCCTTTCACCTAAAGAGAGAGTCTAAGCTAGCGGTCCATTCGCTGTAGAGGCCTCTTAATTACTCCTACTCACAACACTTCATCTGCACCATTAGTTCATGTACCGAAAGCCCAGGAGATCATATATATGAGTTATGATAAATAAAACCTTTATTCAAAACATTGTGAGGCACCGCACTCTTTGGCTGCCACTCAAACATTATTTGCGTTTACCCCCCTCTTTTGGTCTTGACTTTTTTAATATTCGGCTGAATCATCTTTGAAGTGGTGATATACTTCTTATCATCTGATAAAAAAGAGATAGCTACGCATCTGTACAGTGGAGGATTGGAGGGATGCCAGCAAGTGAACGTTTGAAAGGTTTCAGCACCTCATTGAAGTGAGGATTAGATCTTTGGAGCAGAGTGCAAACTGAGAGATGGAAATGGAGACATGAGGGGACATCGCTGATGGGAAAACTTAAAGGTTGTGTGAGAGTTATGCTTTAGCAGTATTTATTAGTGCTTGGAGAATTGAAGACTGAACTAGATTAGATGCAATCCTACAACAATAAAATATTTAATTAAGAAACTTACTATTGTCTGACACTTATATCACAAGAGGCAATACACTTAGGAACAGTCCTTCTGGAGGAACCTGGGACATAGCATTTTGCTGAATACATAGAGGTGATAAATAAGCCCCAAATTAAGCCCAATAAAATAAAAAAAGATTCATATTTACTCATTCTAATACATGATTTGAAGTAAAAAAAATTATATATTGTGAAAAATGAGAGTTATATTTAATACAGTTTAAAGACAGAAAGTATGTTATGTACACAGAAAATATTAAATTCCAGTGAATCAAACATTTATTCAATAGATGCAACCATCAAAAAGTCATATTCTGCATTCAGCCGGATATTCGTCATAATGTAATCAGTTTTGTTCACTAAAAATAGCTGATAAAATTGTTCACATAATACTTTTAATTTCAGCACTTGAAATTCAGTGCAATAATATAATTATTATATAATAATAAAATGGAGATGTATAATTTATCTTTGCATTTATTTAAGTTATTAACAGCACTTTGTGGGTTGTACTCCCACTTTTGCCTCTTTGTTGATTCCACAAAAAATCCTGACACAGCAATTATATTCCTTACTACGCAGTCTCTATTGTAACTGCATGCCCTGCAGACCAACAATGCTTTGGGTTTTGATGTCACATTTCCATTCTCAATAAAAACACACTAAGACATGCAAAAGTGGCTTTCTGTAGCTTGTTCTGTGCAAATAATACAGTGCAGAGTTCACTCACCTGCACAATCTACATTGATCAGGCTGACGCTGGCCGGGATGATGGTGTTGTCCACTGCAGATAAATTCCTCATGGCAAAACGTACTATGCCGAACTTTAGCCTCTCTGGAAGGAGAGAGAGCAGGAAGATGGGCAAATAGAAGGCATATCGCAGCCAGCAGAGCACAGGGGTCATGACTTTTCCTTGAGGACTGCAGGCCATGCGCTCAATTGTGGGGAAGAGCATAACCGCCTTCACAACCTGGGTGACAATACAGATTTCAATTACTGCTATTTCTCTTGCTGCACTTTCTATTTATCAAGTAATTGACACAGGAAAAAGAAAACAAGAACAAAATGTAATGTTCAGAAGTGCATATTTATGACAGGAAAGTGAGCAGTTTTAATTCTAACAAATTGTGTATCTTAATTTCAATGCTTAAGAGTTATCAAGCTATGAAAAATGACATGTGCTTTCGCTGTGCTGTGAAATCAATAGGATAGACGAGGGTAGGAGGGAACAAAGAGAGAGAGAGAGAGAGAGAGAGAGAAAGAGAGACTTCCAGAAACAGGAAACACCTGCCTCTGTTTGGCCATTGAGCAGAAGGCAGCGAGGCTCATTCAGTGAGTAAGACAGAGTGGATGTGCTTCATCTGTCTCTGCAATCCTTTGCAGTTTCGGCCAAGTATTTTTCAATGAAACTAAACAGTGCAATATCTTCAATTCTCCTGTTCAAAATATGTGATAGCCAGCACAATTCTTTGTCAGCAGTGCCAAGTGCAATCTATTCAGCTTTAAACCATGAAACTTCAAACTCAGCTAGTTCTGCAATCCTGAAAGAGGGCTGGTTTTATCACGCCACGGCAACAGGCGAACAGGCAAAGTTCTGCTGCCGCTGAATTCATCATCTGAACGGGCCTTAAGGAACTGAAAAATATCCATTTCGGTCAGTGGGAAAGATATCAAAATCCAAATGGATGAGCAATTCACATCCCAGAGTTCTTCTGTCTAAACAATTAAAACGCACACCACTTCAGAGCGGAGATCAAATTAGTTGCTATGCTTACTTGTACAAAGGAAATATATATAAGTTACTGACATCTAAACCTCACTTTCTGAAATGAATGTGAATGGAGCTTGTAGTGTACAGTAAATTCTGTCACCAAGATGCAATGGTATTCTGAGTTCTGTGCAATTGCTAAAATGCTGTTAAACAGTTTTTTGGTTGTTTGCTAGAGTGTTCCAAACAGTTGTTATCTTAAAAAGAGTTGCTAAGGAGGTCTACCTGGTTTTTAGCCAGTTCCTAAGCAATTGTTATGATGTTTGTCATTTTACGGTATTCTATGGTATGGTATGGTAGTTGTTAGCACAGATATACAGTAGTCAGCAATTGAAGAGGTTCAAAGCCTTTCATTAAAGTTGTCCTAAAATGAATCAACAACACCCCTTGTCTTAGGACAATTTAAAAAAAACTTTTTTGATCTACTTCAAATGTATATATACTGTATATATACATACTGTAGGTGGCCCATTAAGTGATGTCCCTGGGGAGTGCTATATGCAATTCGTTTGCCATAATAAATGACAAAGTCAGTCCTAACACAAGCAACGAGCAAGTTGACTGCGTGACAAATTTTAGTGAATATACAGATATTGAAATTGGGCTAGGTGATTAATCGAAGGCCCTGTTCATCAACATTTTGTCAGTTAAGCCAGTTTCAGTAAATCTCCAGCAAGTGCTTTCAGATGGAGCAGCATTTACTACACAGAGTCATAGTACACTGACAAGCTACAAAAATGCATTCAAAATTGAAATTAAAATTAATCAGATATAATGACATCAGGATGACACGGTGGCTAAGTGGTTAGCACTGTCACCTCACAGCAAGAAGGTCGCTGGTTCGAATCCTGGCTGGTTCAGTTGGCATTTCTGTGTGGAGTTTGCATGTTCTCCATGTCTTCACGTGGGTTTCCTGTGGGTGCTCCGGTTTCCCCCACAGTCCAAAGACATGCGGTAGGTGAATTGAATAAACTAATTTGGCCGTAGTGTATGTGTGTGAATGAGTGTGTATGGATGTTTCCCAGTACTGGGTTGCAGCTGGAAGGGCATCGGCTGTGTAAAACATAAGGATAAGTTGGCGACCCCTGATGAATAGAGGAACTAAGCCGAAGGAAAATGAATGAATGAATAATGACATCAAGATTATCCTTCTGTGACAATGACAAATGTTTGCGTAGCTTCTCTGTGAACTTACTGTAACTCAATTTTGTCCAAATGTGTACTGTGCTTTGCATTTGAATAAAAATATAGTATAACTGCAGAGTATGTCTTTTGGGAGACAACTACTGATTTTTAATGACATGTTGACTGTCTTAAATGTGTGGACATAAATGTTCCAAAACAGTATATGGAGGGTATGCATGTGACATCAACGTCAGCTGGAGTGACTGCGTTTCTGCCTATTTATCAAAAATAATGAGTGGCAGCGTTTGTATAGAATGTGAAATCTATGACACTCAACTGTACCAACAGATTAAACAAGAATTAGCGTAATGTAATTAGAATTTTATAATCTGTGTTGTAACAAAGTTTTGCAAGGTAGCCTTCATAAAAAAACATCAATAATAAGTGGGACAGATAGTTAGAGTAGGCAAGTTCTTAAGTTACAGTAGGCAAGACAAACAGTTTTCTTACTAGTACTACACAAAGCATAGAGAGATGGAAGATCAGATAGACAGATAGGTTAGTGTTTAAAAATTTGATTGATATAGGCACAACTTTGCTCATAATTATTATTTATACCACTACTGAATCTTTATCATCTGCCTGATGCTAACAGCTATCGAGATAACTTTAAAAGCATACTACAAAGTCATACTGAAACTTTGCTGCTTGAACACTGTATATGAAAATTACATTGGCTAACTCCAGTTGTTTTTAAATGTAATATACAAAACAAGCAAATTGTTGTTTCTATTATTGTGGCTTACAGTCCAACTAAAATTAATTTAAGCTGATAATTGTCAATTATACTGCCTTTTTCGCATCTGCAGCTATTACAACCAGCCATTCATTTTGCAACTCAAGGGGGTGTGTACAAGCATGTTCAGCTACCCTGCCACATTTGAGTTTGCCAAACAAATAGCTATCTACAAATCTATGCATACATTTGTATAGTTGTTAGAACTTTGCTCTGCAGTAGTTAAGGTATTGTAAGTAAGGCCACTAGGAATCCATCTAGTTCACATAGATCTCCAGGAAGTGCACAACCCTCTTACATAATGCTTTTCATCTGCTATTACACTGTTCATCCTGATGCTCATCATTTGTCAGACAAAGAGAGAGAGAGTGGAAAAGAGGCAGTGAAAGAGAGAGGGAAAGGTGAAGAAGAAGGAGTGTGTGCTGAGCAGGTGATCTTTGATGTGCAAGCAGTGCTTTTGACAAGAAGCAGTTCCTCTTCCTGGAGGTCACAGGAATGTAACAGAGAACACAGAGCAATCTGACAGAGTCTCTGGGAGTGGCTCTTTAATCAGAGAGACAGACGGCCAGTCACACACGCTTCTACTTCTAGAGGGTTTCTTCTCTGGTACTGCTGAGGTCAGGAAGGGGGAAAGAGTACTCTGCATCTGGAGAAGGGGCGAAGAGAGTTTAAACGTCACAATCTGACTTCCACGGATCTGAGATGTGAGGGTGCGATCTGATAGTGGAGGAATGTTAATGATGCACAGATCTACTGGAGCTTTAGACAGCATGATGGATCATACGGCAGTCCAGACCACATCTCTTTCAACTCAACCACTTACAGTGAAGATGGGAATGTGATGCAATGATCGCCTTCCCCTCACGTCAGCACCGTTTCGTCCTTTCCATCACAGCCTTGCAGCCAGGTTCCTGACTGGAACGGGCACAAATGGCGAAAGGAAGCGGCTGAAAGTGTGTGAAAGGCCCACCTGAATTTTCTAACTTTAAATGACAAGTGTTTCTTGAGATTAAAGGTGTCAAGGCACTTTCAGAATTCTTATTTCTCAAAGTCCCTCCTCAGGAAAAGAATGATCATTTCCATGCAGGTCCACGGGGGAGCAAAAGAAAAATCCCACAACATCAACACTATGATGACAGTTCGAAGCAGAATCCGAGTGCCAGCTTTGGAACTTTCCCAATCTTGCCCCTCTCTTCCTTTGCTTCCTGTCAGTCCATACCATGGTATCACATCAGCTCCTGAAAAGACTCCAAAAGATTTTACTTCCAACACACATGCCTGTGGCTTTCAAATAAGCCTGAAGGACTTGATTAGCTGGATCAGGTGCATTTTATTGAGATTGAAGCTAAACTCAGTAGGACTGTGACTATACCAGGGGTGGCCAGGTTCGGTCATGGAAAGCCACAGTCCTGCAAAATTCCAGTATAATCTTAAATCAAACACCTGAACAAGCTAATCCGGTCCTAAGGGGCCATTCAGACAGAACACGCTATTGAGTCTACAAAAATGCAAGTCGAAACATTTGGGAATGGATTTTTTAAAAAGTGCATGATCCGCCTTGTTAATGTCAAATAAAAAAAGTTGTTTTGCCAACTACTGAAAACAGTAGCTTGCAAAGCTTGTCCCAGCTCTGAGTTGTTCTGATTGGTCCCCTGCTTTGGAACTGACATTGATGTGCAGTGTTGCGTGTAAAAGGTGTAATACTTTTGGAATCTTAAAAATGCGGTGCTCACATGTGAGGTGCTGCAAAAGACGCAATAAGTAAGCCTAATCATGCGAGTCATGCATGTCTGTCAAGAACGTGTTTATATTGAAAAACATGGAAAAGTAAAGTAGAGCCCTGGAATGGGAAAACACGTTCTGTGTGAATAAGCTCTAATGGTTACTGAAGTAAAATCCAAACTGCCTTTTTGCACCTTTGAAGGGTACATTGGGAAAGGGACGTCATTTGTTGGGGCATTACAATCAAGAGCAGACATTTGAATCTCTTCATAAAGGACCCTTTGAGATTCCAGTTAATGAAGGAAACATCTGATGATCCTGCCTTACACCATTCAAAGAACTCACCTTAAGGGATCTGCTATTCGAATGGCATAGGGATGTTCACTTCCATTTAGAGTCCGCCCATGAAAGCTACAGGCAAATGAATTTTTTGTTGGACCAAAGCCCTGGTCTATACTGTCTAATCAAAATAGATATAGTCGAGGCAAAAATAAAACATCAGTAAATAAATTTGAGCTTCCAGGCCAAGGAAAACCACTGGCCATCATGTTTCAGATCGAATGATAAAAAAGATCTTGTAATCGTTTTCTCAACTGTGTGGCTGCATGTCCAATGGGTTGGACGGTCCGTGGTCACGTCTGGGAGCTTTAAAATCTGGAGATGTTGTGAGGGTAATCTGAGCCATGGCTGTGTGCTGTAATGTTTATGCTTGTGTTTGGCTCATGCTGTGACTGTAACGATATTTTATTTGAGCAACGTATGAAATCACACCAATACTTCAGGGCTGTCAGTCTGACCTCTGCCCCCTGAAATGAGGCCCACCCAGAATTGCTGTGACACATCCTCGCCCACAATTTAACCCACACACTGTACAGGAAGAGAAAGGCACAGTGTGTCGGGGGAACTTGTGCATGTCATTGTTTCACCGAGGAGAATGACAAGACTTGTCAAGGATTGTTTCTTGCAATCATCATGTCAAACATCTCATCATGTTGTTATAATTTGTGACTCAAAACTAGAAAGCTGCCTTTACACTAAGAATTTGTGACCATGGACACAAATTATTATGTTTCACATATATATTTTTGGAAGTAGACAAAAATACATTGTATAGGTCAAAATTATAGCTTTTTCTTTTATGCCAAAAATAATTTGACTGTTAGTACATGGAATTATGTTCCATGAAGACATTTAGTAAATTTCCATCTTTAAGTATTTGAAATCTCTTTTTTTTTATTTGTAATGTATGTTTCTAAACACTTCATAGACAAATTTAAGGGTGATTTTCCAAGGTTTTAGATTTCTGAACCCTCAAATTCCAGATATATAATATAATATAATATAATATAATATAATATAATATAATATACGCAGTGGGTAGCACGCTCGCCTCACAGCAAGAAGGTCGCTGGTTCTAGCCTCGGCTGGGTCAGTTGGCATTTCTGTGTGGAGTTTGCATGTTCTCCCTGTGTTCGCGTGGGTTTCCTCCGGGTGCTCCGGTTTCCCCCACAAGTCCAAAGACATGCGGTATAGGTGAATTGGGTAAGCTAAAAATTGTCCGTAGTGTATGTGTGTGAATGAGTGTGTGTGAATGTTTCCCAGTGATGGGTTGCAGCTGGAAGGGCATCCGCTGCGTAAAACATATGCTGGATAAGTTGGCGGTTCATCCCGCTGTGGCGACCCCAGATTAATAAAGGGACTAAGCCGAAAAGAAAATGAATGAATGAATGAATAATATAATATAATATAATGTAGCATCACAGTGGTGCAGTGAGTAGCACAATCGCCTCACAGCAAGAAGGTCGCTGGTTCGAGCCCCGGCTGGGTCAGTTGGCATTTCTGTGTGGGGTTTCCATGTTCTCCCCGTGTTCGAGTGGGTTTTCTCCGGGTACTCTGGTTTCCCCCACAGTCCAAAAACATGTGGTACAGGTGAATTGAATAAATTAAATTGGCCGTAGTGAATGAGTGTGTGTCGGTGTTTCCCAGTTATGGGTTGCGGCTGGAAGGGCATCCGCTGCGTAAAACATATGCTGATTAAGTTGGCGGTTGATTCCGTTGTGGCGACCCCTGATTAATAAAGGGACTAAGCCAAAAAGAAAATGAATGAATGAATAATGTAATGTAATGTAATGTAATATAATATAATATAATATAATATAATATAATATAATATAATATAATATAGGCGACGCTGTGGCGCAGTGGGTAGCACGTTCGCCTCACAGCAAGAAGGTCGCTGGTTCGAGCCTCAGCTGGGTCAGTTGGCATTTCTGTGTGGAGTTTGCATGTTCTCCCTGTGTTCGCGTGGGTTTCCTCCGGGTGCTCCGGTTTCCCCCACAAGTCCAAAGACATGAGCTATAGGTGAATTGGGTAAGCTAAAATTGTCCGTAGTGTATGTGTGTGTATGAATGTTTCCCAGTGATGGGTTGCGGCTGGAAGGGCATCCGCTGCGTAAAACATATGCTGGATAAGTTGGCGGTTCATCCCGCTGTGGCGACCTCAGATTAATAAAGGGATTAAGCCGAAAAGAAAATGAATGAATGAATAATATAATATAATATAATATAATATAATATAATATAATATAATATAATATAATATAATATAATATAATATAATATAATATAATATAATTAATTTCCCAGTGATAGGTTACAGCTGGAAGGGCATCCGCTGTGTAAAACATATGCTGGATAAGTTGGCGGTTCATTCCGCTGTGGCGACCCCAGATTAATAAAGGGACTAAGCCGAAAATAAAATAAATGAATGAATAATATAATTCAGCTTTCAGGTGATGTATAAATCTCAATTTCTAAACTTGACACTTTTGACAGGTTTTGTAGTCCATGGTCACATTTTATTTTACATCTGATCAAGAGCTTCCTATTTCAGAAGAATTTGAGATACATTGATTATTTCGCAATTTTAAGATGACCGCTGTGTAATATGAAATGGCAATAATTTTAAAAGTAGTGTTCACTCAAACACCAAATTAATGAATGAATGCATGCATAAATAAATAAATGGGACAAAATTTAAATTTTTACTAATATGAACCATTCCTAGTATACAATTTTTGAGTATTTCACCATCATAAGAAACATTATCTATGACACTAATAAAAGGTAAAGCAACACTTTACAGCCAACAGCTGTTAAGCCAACACTTTACAGCCAACAGCTGAACCAAACTACACATCTGTGCAGACAACAGGAAATGACATCACCTTCCTGGGGCACATGGCAAGATGGCTGCTGTAGGAGGAAGCATAAAGCACTTCCTCACCCAAGCGCTCGACCTAAGGCTGAAGCGTCGGCTGGAAAACGGCCTGAAGATTTCCAGCCCCTGCTGTGGCCTCGCATATGAGCGACAAATCAAATGTTTTCTTCAGACTGTCTATTCTACAACTGGCACATATATGGTGTGGCTTTGTTAAAACGAGCAAGTACTTCAAATGCAACAGGGAAGGCTACAGTGGACTGGACTCGTGACAGAGACAAACAATTGAGCACCTCCATGTGCAGTGAATCAAACTCTTCCTTGAGTTTTAGGGAGGTTTCTAGCCTACCTCATGCTGCTTCTGGTCTAAAGCTGAAATCTGCAAAACTTCTCCTCCAGAAGTGCACTAAAGAAACCCAGACCATCATTTACACTGACTGCTGTCTTCTGCTCCAAATGAAATATCTAGTGCAAATAGTAACAGTTTCTGATTATCAAACGTCATATGTTACCAGGCATAATCGCTAGGTTGGCTTCCTGGCAGCTTGCAATCTGGAACGAGAGAGGAAATCTTTTCCTCCTTCGTGCATGTTTGCTCTGAGGCATGCCATATCTGACTATATCATACAGGGATTTAGCAGACAATCATTTGAAAACAGAATTTTTAAAGAGACAAAAGGCTAACGTGCCTGGCAATAAAACATAAATAGATTAAAAAAATTACCTTCACGTTGAGGAATGGGATTGAAAGGCTGTCAACTCTTTCTCCGCCATTTTTTTTAACATGTTTTAGCAGAATATTTGGTGATTTTCACATAAATTTGAAGGCCTATGAATATATGACCATATTATATAGCAAAAAGCCGAGCCTCTGCTTTTAAACAAACATTATTTCATTCTATCTTCTTTTTTTTTCCATTTCATTCTTCATGTGTTTGTGTTTTATTACCACTTGAATACAGACAGGTTTAATCAAAATTTTAATAAAATTTTGACAAAAAAGAGAAAACTTCATTTTTTCAAGATAATATATATAAAATACAAAATATACAGTGTATAAAAAGAAGATGAAGGAAAGTTGTATAACTCTTAATTTTTACATGTGATCTGATCTACACTTACACTGATCCTTTGTATTTCCTATCTGGGAGGCCTACAGTAGAAGTCTTGTAACTCATTCAGGACACGCGCTAGGGTTTCCTTTACCGTAATATACCTAAAACATAGATTGCCGTAAAATTCATCATTGGCTAGGAATTGTTGTCTCTTAATTGACAAGATATCTCCTGAAAGGCAGGGAAAGAGTTAATGGGACCTAATGAAAACCTTTCTGATTTTTGAAAACAAGTTTATTGATTCACATTTCAGAACTAAATCACTAAAAGTGGTTTGGAAGTGGAGTGTCTCCAAAACTATCAGAACATATTTTCATCAAAATGCAAAAGAAAGACTCCACTGGCCCCATTATTGAAGCTAAAATACATTTCTCTTTGCCAGGAGGAAAATACGCCCCTCAACCGAGGGGAAATACTAAATAAGTGGTTAAGAGAGAGAAAAAAAAAGATTTCAGGGTAGAAAAAATGCTTTAAAGTAAAAATGATAAAGAGAACATCTCAGAGCAGGAAAACCCCAGAGACAGAAAAAAAAAAATCAAGGTTCTTTTCCATGTTATTTAATCTCCTGACCTTTTACACAGCAAGTACAGGGAACAGAAGTATCTCATTATGCTGCTGATTGGCGTTGTCTCGCTGAGGTGACAATGCCAAGTTGCAAATCTCTGTGGTGGTCTGTACTGAACTGTAGCTGTTATTTATACAGCTTTATGTGGAGAATCAGACAGACCTCAGAACTCTAGAGAGGGAAAATCTTTAGACATGGAACAGGAAAGAAGATGTTGTGGGTCACTGGTCATTGGGGACTTTTTATTTCTATTTACACTCTTACACTTATTTAAAACAAAACAAAGAGTTTAACTAGGTAACACCATAGCAAGCAATGGAAAAATTAAGTAGTGTTTTTGAAATAAACTATTCGTTATGATCTTAATTGATCAACATCAATCAAAACCCTTTAAAAATAGAAATATTGTGAAATGTTGTTTTAATCTATACATTTAAAAATTAAAATCATTCGTCATTCAAAGTACACACAGGTGTTACATAATACTTCATAATACTAAATTATTGTAATATGCTGTTTTTCTGCTGTATTACCACCATTTATTATTGTTGCTCAATCAATGACCATGGTCTTATTATTATTATTATTATTATTATAATAAATGCTAAAACATTTTAAATGTCTTTACTGTCACATTTGATCAAACTAATGTGTCCTTGAAAAAAAGGAAAAAGTATACAATAAGTCAGAAACTATACGTTTGAAAGGTAACATAAAATGGCTTTCACAAAAACGTTTACAACATTGATAACCAATAACCAGACATGCTGTCTGGAGTAGAAAATCAGCAAATATACAGTGTTGTTATTTACAATAGCCTCAGAAAATATCAGCAGAGGAGGTTGTAAGAATAAAACTGCATCACCTTTTAATTTATATTTAATTTCACCCACCTCCACTTGCCTAGTGAAACTAATTAACCTAGTTATGCATTTAAATTGCCCTTTAAGCTGAAAACTAGTATCTTGCAATGTAACTAGAAACATTTTATGTACTGTCTTCATGGCAAAGACAATGCAAGTTATTAAAACTAATATGTTTAGAAACCTGTTGAAAAAAATGTCAGTACGTTAAACTGTATTTGGGAAACATTTGAAAAAGAATTAAAATTCCACAGGAGGGCTAATAATTTTGACTTCAACTGCATATTTTATTTATATGCATAATAATTTTATTTATTTATATACTACACAAATAGAGAGAGAGAGAGAAAGAAAGAAAGAAAGAAAGAAAGAAAGAAAGAAAGAAAGAAAGA
>CAIGQV010017386.1:9314911-9409990 GCA_903798115.1 Danio jaintianensis
AGAAAGAAAGAAAGAAAGAAAGAAAGAAAGAAAGAAAGAAAGAAAGACAGAGCATAATGTGCATTGCTACATGATGTGCAGAATAACTTAATGTTACTTTCTCACCCAGTCGCTCATACCTTGAGTTCTGGGTCTCTCTTCATCATCTCCAGGATGATATAGCAGCCGATAGAGTGGCCAATCAGCAGCAAGTTGGTGTCCCGAGCCACGTGCTTTCGTAGAAAGGCCAGCTTGTGTTCAATCTGCCCGTCTAATCCGAAAACATCCTCCTTCTCAGTCACAGATGCATCTTTGAAGAAAAAAAACAAGAGAGGAAAAAGCTTTCACTGCAAATCCAGTGCACATCATCACATGGTGGTCAGGACCATTGCCAGCACTTTCATCATGAACTAGAACTAATAAATACAGCAAATAATATAATTAGACAAAGCTGCCTAGTTTGATCGATTGTGGATTTCCGATCACAGCTGAACGTGGACTGTAAAAGATCCAGAAGGCACTTTAAATAGTTAAGAGCTCCATATAAGACGTTTTCTTTCATCATCTTGAACTTGTTCTTCATTATTTCTTTGGAAAGGAGTACAATTACGCTCTATTGAACTCTATCGCAGTAACCGGAGATCCCGATAACGCTTGGAGGGCTTTGATATGAATATCTTTCTACAGGTGCTCAATTCACCTGCATGAACCTGAGAAAGGCTGAGAATTAGAAAGACAATGGAGAGTCCAGAAACAAAAGGCTGACAGAAGAAGCCGGGCCGAGGTGAAGCTCAGGCATTTATCATTGTGATGAGTTATGAGAGCAGAACTGTTAATGATGAGACGGGGAGAGTGAGGAGTACCAGAGGGGAGAGAGAAATAACTCATATTAGCTTCAAGACATAAAGAGACAAAGTGCTCCTTCATGAGACGTATTGCAATATATGGTTCTTGGAGCACACAGCATCTTCTCCTCTTTCTAAAATAATAAAGATATCTCAACTGACGTAGTTGCACATGGCTAATTACTTAGACCTGTTTTATGATGTGACGTGCTGGAATAACAAATCCTAAGGGTCCCGTAGATTACCTAGAATTGGACTATTGTTGAAAGGCAAATTAAAGAATTTTTAAGCGTCTTTTGTTTATTAAAAAAACCACAGTTTTTTCATTTAGAATTTATTTTATGTATTTTTTCACTAGGAAAATGTTTTTTTCATTCATTTTCTTTTCGGCTTAGTCCCTTTATTAATCTGGGGTCGCCACAGCGAAATGAACCGCCAACTTATCCAGCATATGTTTTACGCAGTGGATGCCCTTCCAGCTGCAACCCATCACTGGGAAACACCCATACACTCTCGTTCATTCACACACATACACTATGGACAATTTAGCTCACCCAATTCACCTATAGCGCATGTCTTTGGACTGTGGGGGAAACCGGAGCACCCGGAAGAAACCCACACGAACACGGGGAGAACATGCAAACTCCACACAGAAATGCCAACTGACCCAGCCGAGGCTCGAACCAGCGACCTTCTTGCTGTGAGGCGATTGTGCTACCCACTGTGCCACCCTCTTATGTTTTTTTACATTCACAAAAAAATAGAGCGCAAGATCTGCTACGGCCTCATTCACACACATATACATATTCATATCTACAAATATATAGACCCCATATACATGTATATGTAAGACCCTGTACTGTTGCCCACTTGTTGTAAGGCTTGTTTGCAGAAAGAATGGGACAAAATTACACCTGAAACACTTCATCACTTGGTGTCTACATTCCCTAAACGTCCTTTAAATGTTGTGAAAAGGAATGGCAACATTATAAAGTGGTAAATGCTTTACTGTTCCAACTTTTTTGAAATGTGTTGCAAGAACCAAAATTGGAATACGTGTTTATTTTGGAAAAAAACAATAAAAATCATGAGGAACACATTAAATAATGTTTGTTGTATTGTCTGCAATGAAATACAAGTCAAAGTAAATTTAGAAATCACAACTTTCTTTTTTTATTAGCTTTTTCCATAATGTCCCAACCTTTTCTGATTTGGGGTTGTACATATATAAGATAAAAAAAAATCAAGCTCAAAAAATGTAAAAGGGTGAAGGAGCGAAGAAGAAGTGCATGTGACCTTAAGGTACAGACACATGCAGGAGAGATAAAAAGGAAGCCGAAAAGAGGAGGAACTAATGAAACCCATTCAGAAAGTTCAAAACGCTAAATCATTTTCATTGCATAAAATACCAGTGGATGTACAAGAATGATAAGATAAGACAGAAAAAAAAGACATGCACATTAAGAGGGGCCTAAGACAAAACACAAGATTCAAAACTCTCTTTCCCATATGCAATACAGCTTAAAGTAGGGCTTGATGGAGAATTTCTATGGTAACTACGAGGCTAAATTTACTGCCAAATATAAATATATTAAGGTCATATGGCATGTGATTTAAAAAGAGAAAAATATGACATTATATATTCTGAGGCTAAAAAGATCATTCATAAAGATAAATAGGGAGATGAAAAAAAACACAAGAAAAGCTCACAGAGCCAAAAACAAAAATCAGACAATGTATTATAAGTTATGATGATTTCACAAACAACTGTCTTAATGTGCTCTCTATCTAGGGCCCTGGTTACATCTTGTATTAAGATGCATTTTGGTCGACCGCATCACAAGCAGACTTGGGAGATGCATTCCTGTTTACACCTGGTATTTTATTCCACCTCTTTTGTCTGTGAAACTAATGTGTATGTATGTTTCTGATCTTTTGATTGATCTGTATGAACCACACAAGAGACAATGGAAAATGAAGCAGCTACAAGAAGCAAAGGCTCTCATTTTTGCTTCGACAGCCACAAAACAACACCAAACATAAATACACTAAACAAAACAGTCTGGTCAAATGTGTTTTACATTACTTCTGTACAAAATAACAGATTAAGTTTACACCTGCATTTACACCTGAACCCCTGCGATCAAAACCAGAACCCCCTCTTATCTGCCTCCTACCACACCATATGACAATCTCAAAACATTATGCAGTTCTGAGTGTGCCTCACACAGGTGAGTGGGCTTGACAAACCACCTGTAGAAAACATTCTTTCATCTCTCTCTGACACTTTAACTGAAACTTGCACCAGTTTTTGCACATTTGCACCACACTCTTACAATCACTCCATATCGCTCTCAAAAAAAACATTGTGCATTTATGAAGTGTGCTTCACACAGGTG
This sequence comes from Danio jaintianensis, assembly GCA_903798115.1. NCBI lineage: Eukaryota > Metazoa > Chordata > Actinopteri > Cypriniformes > Danionidae > Danio > Danio jaintianensis. The sequence continues at coordinate 9,318,135 of CAIGQV010017386.1, forward strand.
AGCGGGCTTGACAAACCACCTGTAGAAACACTCTATAAAAAATACACTCCCTCCTCCTTAATCAGCACTTAATTCTCTGAGCACTAACAGTTCCTTTGTATAATTAGCATATCTTGTGTGTATTGCCACTTCTTTTTAAATTACTAAATGCCTCAATTGTACAGTTTACCCGCTGTGTATGCATTCTTCCATCCTGATTTTATTTGTTTTAAAAAGCAAACTTCACATTCATCTTTTTGTGTCCTAGCTATAGGAGACAGCAAACACACAACGTTTTGTGCAATGAAGTTCATATAAATCAAGTAGTAAAAATGCACATTCCTGTACAAAACATTGTTTATCACACCCCTATTAATCTGATACATATCTTTAGGTGTGCATTTCTTTTACATCCAGATGTAATGTAAATACAATGCTTGATGTAAATGCAACTATCTATAATAGGAAATGCTGCTTGAGGATCATGTGACAATGAAGTTATAGCTAAAACACTGAAAATAGAATAATTTCAGAAAATAGCTATTTTAAAGAGCCCCTATTATGGGTTTTTGAAAATGACCTTCCATGTAGTGCGTAACACAGCTCTAAGTGAAGTGAAATATCCAGCTAAAGCTTAAATCTGAAAGTGGGCAGTGTTTAAAACTATTGATTCATCTATAAAAGAGTCGACTCATAGTGCTTCTAATGAATCGTCTTGATAACGAGTCTTTAGCCGTGCCGGCGTGACGTCGCTACGGAACTTAAGCCCTGCCCATTTGTTGCGCGCGCAAACCCAGGAACATTTAAACCTCCGGCCCCGCCCACAAACAGTGTCAGGAAGAAAAACACTGTAGCAGACCCCGGTTGAATCATGTCGTGAAGACGCTGTGCTCAGCTGGATATTATTGGAAGTGTGAGTGAAAATTTGTGTTATTTTCCCTACCCAAAGATGAGGCTGTGAAGAGTCAGTGGTTGAAGTTTATTTTTGCAAAAATACCTCAGCATTATAGCCCAGGCCTTGTGCTGTGTTTCTGACGAGTGCTTCAGCAATCTACACGCTTAAAACGGGGGATTCGTTTGTTAAAGGAAGGATCAGAAAAGACTATTGATGTATGGGACTTTGCAGAGCTTGACAGGAACTTTACAGTACACAGTTCATGGACCAGTTTCTTCCTCCATTTCACAAGAGTAAGTGCGATTAAAATGGTTGCCTCCTTGTTTTCTCTAGCTTGCAAATTATGTATTTAATTGTGTTTTGTTACTTGTAACCGCTTGTACTGTATCTGGTTAAGTCTTTATATTCTCTTATCGCGTCTAAAGCCACGTTGAAAACGTGACGTGTGCCGCTTTGTTTATGGATTTAAATGCGATTGTGAGCTCACGTTCCACTGCTGTTTATCGTTGCTATGGCCACCATCAGCTTTTCCCACACACGTGCGGTGGTCAAGTTTCAAAATAGTTCAGCTTTGCCACTGTGTGGAGTAATACTGAATGCGTGTCACTGTTTTTACTTATGGTTAAGAATAGAGCAATATGCTGGTGTTTAGCTGCAATGCTTTAATGCATTCCTGCATTGGGCTCACACACATACCTGCCAACATTTGTCTCTGAAAATCCGGGAGACCGGGGGGGGTTAGGTTCGGGGGTGAGGTTTCTGAATAACACTGTTGAGAACCGGGTACTGTGTTAGTAACTGTACTATGAAGCGTGTTTCTGGTGGCCGATGCGATCGGATCCTATACCAATGTTGGCGACCCGGGGGTTTCACAGACCGTACCAAAACGGTAATTACCGTTGAAATTACGGGAGTTTTACGGGAGAAATAACAAAACGGGAGGGTGGCGGGAGATGGGTCTGAAATACAGGAGACTCCCGGGAAAAACGAGAGTGTTGGCAGGTATGCTCACACATACACTCTGCACTCTGACTACTTCAATATTGTTGAAGCCGTGGTGGGCGTTTCTCTCGTGCTGAACGCTGGACCAATCGCAACAGACTGTCATCGGTCCAATCAGCGCAGATTAGCATCGCGCTAAGGAGGGGTTTGGGAACAAATGAATCGCTGAACGAATCATATGGGAGTCGCTGGGATAATTAGGTAAAAATAAATGCATATTATAAGACAATGAAAGTGTTTTTTGACCTTGCATGCATATCAGCCTGTTGTTGGAGACCCCCAAAACCACAATATGACCCTTTTTAATGCATAATAGGGGCTCTTTAAATGCTAATAATATTTAAAATGATTATTGTTTTTTTTGTTTTTATCTTGATTATTTTTTTTTTTCTGATCAAATAAATCCAGCCTTGGTGAACATAAGGGTTGCTGTTATTATAACTATTTATTAGTTATGACAGTTTTGGGATGTGAAGTAGGACCATAAAAAGAAACCCAGCTCTACAGCATACACATAATTTCCGAAAATCTATTTAACCAATAATATTTTTTTTTAAGTACTGACAGGCTCTCAATCCAGGGCTATTTTCATTCATGAATATAAGCGAGAGATCAGACAGTGAGCCGTGAAGTCAGTGACCTGTGCAAGCACACACATTTAGCTTTCCCCAACCACTCCTTACCCCTCATTTCCCATTTTCCAAATCTGATCTTGATTTTTTTTCCCCCAAGTTTCCCACTGAAGTTTGCCTACAAAGGGGCCCTACATGTTTATCTACCAGCACAGAGGGGCACTATGAGCTCAGAGCCAAAACACCAACAGCACCAGTTCACACACTGAACGGCCTCTAAGGATTACCTCATGAACATTTAAGACTATCCTATACACATTAAACATACTGTACAAAACGTTACTATGACCTTCCTCACCACCTATATTAAAACAATCTTAAACTGTGGGAAAGATGGTTTAAAAAGTCATTTATATTATATTATATTATATTATATTATATTATATTATATTACATTATGTTATATTACATTACATTACATTACATTATATTATATTATATTATATTATATTATGTTACATTACATTATATTATAATATATTATATTATATTATTCATTCATTCATTTTCCTTCGGCTAAGTCCCTTTATTTATCAGGGGTCGCCACAGCGGAATGAACCGCCAACTTATCCAGCATATATTTTTTACTCAGCAGATGCCCTTCTAGCTGCAACTCAGCACTGAGAAACACCCATACACTCTCGCATACACACTCATACCCTTTGGCCAATTTAGCTTATTCAATTCACCTATAGTGCATGTTTTTGTACTGTGGGGGAAACCGGAGCACTCAGAGGAAACCCACTCAAACACGGGGAGAATATGCAAACTCCACACAGAAACACCAACTGACCCAGTTGGGGCTCGAACCAGCGACCTTCTTGCTGTGAGGCGACAGTGCTAACCACTGAGCTATCGCGTCGCCTATATTATATTATATTATATTATATTATATTATATTATATTATATTATATTATATTATGACGATATTGACATGATTATTATATTATATACGATTATTATATTATATTATGACCATATGGACATGATGTACACTGTAAAAATGCTGGGTTCCACACAATCGATTTGTGTTGGGATGACATGAAGGAATTAAGTTAACTTATTACGTTTTTACAAACTTAAGTGGATTGAACATAAAACAAGTTGATAGGGAAAAAAACCCCTCAGGAATCATGTTGTTTCAGCTCATTTTGAATAAGTAGTTTGAACAGGCAGCAAAAATTATTTTTTGCGTGTATAGCGTCATGCAAATCTATATTCAATAATGATTTCTCTTTTTATAGAGTCTGGGTCATTCTCTGTAAACCCTAGAGATGTTTTGTTCATGAAAATCTCAGCAGACGTGTAATGTCCGAACAACTCCTGTCTGGTACAATCAATCACATTCAAAGTTCACCAATTCACTCTTTGAACATTAAAGAGCATCAGAACAACAGAGTGATCAATGAGTGTGTATGGCTAATTATTCTGTTTTTTCGTATTTGATTATGTGCATGTTTGAATTGTGCATAATAAGTTAAAGAATATGTATTGAGAAATGAAACGGGTCAATCTGGGCTTGAATTTAAGACTATAAAATACTAGCAACATAAAAGACCTTCTATTTGGTAAAGAAACAAAATGACAGCAACCTGTAATGGGCCCAGAAATGCATTTACGCAACATATGGCAAACACAAATTCCTCAATATAAAATAACGATCTGTTGGCAAGAGCAAGCGATGTATAGGGAGCAGACTGTTAAGTGATTATATCCACCTTTCAAAAATGTGCAATAAATGTGTGGTGTATGTTTCATCTAGGGATCAGGTTGCTGAATATTTATGTCACAAGGAACCACAACAAGTGGTGTTACTGATTAACAATGGCTTTATAGAGAGGGCTTTTTAAAAGTATTCTTAAAAAGGTACATATTTGAAACATATGATGAATGGTGTTTGCATGCAAAGTATGCATATATGCATAGCTATTGAAAATATAAGAGACTCCTTGAAAATGGAGTTAGTTTCATCTTGGTTCCTCTGGATTTAAATGTTAGTATTTATTTTAAGGTCTGATAACCCACATTTCAAATGTTGTTTATAAGAGCCATTTTTGGTACAAAAGTGACAATTGACACATTTGATATTTTTTGCTATATTTCTATTATATTTTTATTTCTCTAATTGACAACCTTTTTTTATTTAAAATAGGGAAAAAATAGTTATCTGTATTTTACAAAGTAAAACAAAACAAAATATGTTTTACTCAAACACATAACTATAGATTGTAAATCTTTTCCCCCAGCTATAATGTAAAAAGTGATTAGTTACTTAACTCAAAAAAGTGAGTAAACCTGTTGCCTTGAAATCAACAAATTGACTTTTCTTTAAAAAGTGGGTAAACCAGTTGTAACTTGGTACTGTTAAGTTGACAACTTGATTTTAAGAACTATACACATTGTTCATTTACGTTTATTCACTTTTTAAGTAAAGTCAACTAATTACTTTAAAAGCAATGGGTTTACACTCATTTTTTAAAGTAAAATCAACTAATGCTTATGATCACACAATCTACATCAGTCTCTAAAGCCAATGACAATCAAAATCCAACTAAACAGAAAGGTAATATCTTACACACAAAGGTATTAGACCAATTTATTTAAATATAAGCACCAATGTGCTGCCCGCTAATGTCTATGCCTCTAATCAGCAAGACCAACATGAAACCCAACCTGACTATAACTGGTCACAAAGTGTCACACCAACCAAACAGCTTGGAACAATCAATTTCCATTTTACTACACTCCAGGCAGTCTTACAAGAACGATGGAAATTCCTTTTTTATGCATGCTTTAATAGCCTGGGCATAAACAGAGGGTAATTTAGTCATATCAGAGAAGGGAAAGTAGATTTTGACTAGTGACTCTCTTACAAAATGACTGAGACGTGTAGGTCTGGAGGACGGCTTGACCCAGGGCAGGGTTATTGACATTGGCAGAGTTCAAAATGTTTCCCCCGTGTTTGCATTAACAGATATTTTTACTGTAATCAAAAGGCATCAATCACAAATCGCAAAAACACAGGAACAGTTCCTCCACAGAGATTTGGCATGTTTACCCTACTACCGTTTTCCTTTGCTTTTGTTTATGTTTCCAAAACGCGGGGATGTAATATCACTTAATATATGCCGTTAAATACGACCAGGCCCGTAATGCCAATGGGACTGAAGTGTTTGGCGGTGGAAGTTTAAGATCTCATCAATGAACTCTAAGTCTCTCTGTGGCTGTGCTGGACTGGACCAAAAGAGGTTTCTGCGGGTTCTCAAATGGCTGTGCTGGCTGCTGACCACTGGCTGACCAAGTACTCTTTAAACAGTAGTCAATCAATGGGCAGCATTCACATGAACAGCCAGTAGTGACTTCTGGTAGAGGAAGTTGGATTTGAAAACCATTAGTTGTTTGAAGGGTCAGCTAAAGAAGAAACCGCAAACCAGATCTGATGCCACCGGGTTACGGAAAACAGCAAACAGAAAGACCACCAATTCTACTACCAGCTTGTCTTTTTAAACCCTTAAATTATCACAAAGTTTTGGTCAAATTTATTAAATGGCCTATTTAATAGCGTCTAAAGCCACGTTGAAAACGTGTCGTGTGCCGCTTTGTTTATGGATTTAAATGCGATTGTGAGCTTGCGTTCCACTGCCGTTTGTCGTTACTATGGCCACCATCAGCTTTTCCCACACACGTGTGGCGGTCAAGTTTCAAAATAGTTCAGCTTTGCCACTGTGTGGAGTAATACTGAATGCGTGTCACTGTTTTTACTTATGGTTAAGAATAGAGCAATATGCTGGTGTTTAACTGCATTGCTTTAATGCATTCGTGCAATGGGCTCACACACATACCTGCCAACATTTGTTCCTGAAAATCCGGGAGACCGGGGGGGTGGGGGATGGATGAGGGTGGCGGGGGGGTTTGTTAGGTTCGGGGGTGAGGTGTCTGAATAACACTGTTGAGAACCGGGTACTGTGTTAGTAACTGTACTATGAAGCGTGTTTCGGGCGGCCTTTTCGGATCCTATACCAATGTTGGCGACCCGGGGGTTTCACAGACCGTACCAAAATGCTGAGGAGCGGGAGTGGGGGGTGGGGGGGGGGAATTGGGTGGGGGGGTTGGGACGTTAAGTTTTCCGGGAGAAATAACAAAACGGGAGGGTGGCGGGAGATGGGTCTGAAATACAGGAGACTCCCGGGAAAAACGAGAGTGTTGGCAGGTATGCTCACACATACACTCTGCACTCTGACTACTTCAATATTGTTGAAGCCGTGGTGGGCGTTTCTCTCGTGCTGAACGCTGGACCAATCGCAACAGACTGTCATCGGTCCAATCAGCGCAGATTAACATCGCGCTAAGGAGGGGTTTGGGAACAAATGAATCGCTGAACGAATCATATGGGAGTCGCTGGGATAATTAGGTAAAAATAAATGCATATTATAAGACAATGAAAGTGTTTTTTGACCTTGCATGCATATCAGCCTGTTGTTTGAGACCCCCAAAACCAAAATATGACCTTTTGTAATGCATAATTGGGGCTCTTTAAAGTAATTTAATATGCACATTTATTTAAATAATATTTATTTTAAGCCAGTGCTATTTTAATGTTTGTAAACTATAATCGTTTAAATACGCTTGTATTTTTTTCAAAGGAAATGAAATATAAATGTAAAATATTTGTTTTCAAACCAGTGCTATTTTAATATTCATAGATTAAACTTTATAGTTTGTGTTAATATTATTAATTAGCTTTTATTTTTGTTAATTAATTTATTTTAATTTATTTTATTAGTTTAATTAATTTATTTTTAGATTATTTTATTTTAGTCATTTTTTTATTTTAGTTTTTATTTTATCGTGTTTTTCAACATTTCTATTTTTAAAATAAATTTTCATCTAATATTTATCACAATTTATTTCAGCTTTATTTCAATTAACAATGATTTTTATTATTATTATTATTATTATTATTATTATTATTATTATATATTTTATTTATGATTTTAATGTAAGCATTATCTGCCCCATAATTCTGCATTTGATTGCCTTTTGTTATTGTATTCAAACTTCAAAACGTAATATTAAGTTTTGTATTTATCTGCCTATATACACTGGCTTTCGCCTTATCAATCTCAGCCAAAATTTCAAAATCAGTGCATCAGTGCCTAGTTATTAACATTACTAGTTTTAATTAATGATAATAACCCTGACCAAAAGTGTACAATAACCAATTCATTCAAATTCTAACAGCAAAATTTTTTTAAAACACACAGCATATAGCATGCAGCATGAGCATATAGCCCCATCCTCAATCCATGCAATTGGTTGATCCAGCACTGATGTTAAAACTGCAGAGAGCATCTAAATAATTCCAGAAAGAAACTCAGGAACATCCAAACCATAAATCACTAAAGCCATTTGTTTAATCTAACATCTATAAAAAAAGGTTCTGCACATGCCCGCATGAAAAAAAACTTTTCTAGGATCTATTTAGCAGATTTTACTTGATTACACTCTGATATACTACATCTTTAGGAATGAGGAGCAACACTAGCAGCTATTTCCTCAAACAGGGGCATCTGCGAACCAAATGGCAGAACATGATGAGGGATGGATCATTGAGATGAACAAGACAATGTGGCGTGGAAAGAAAAGCCCAGCATATCTGATACCTCAGCCCCCTGATGGTAATCAAGAATGTCAGTCAAATCGCGATATTGAGGAAATGAAATATAACTTTTAATTGCATCCCTTCTTTCATCTTGGCTGCTCTGGCAAACGGTTCCCGCTTTTTGTCATCTCTTGGCACATTTCAATCCGCTGCTGAGTTTTGACTTTTAATCATCCAGCTCATGATTGCACGACATGATATGAACAGCAACGGATGTCATCGTCTGTTGTGCGAGCCAGAGATCAGCTGCGTGTCACTGAATACTTTAAGACTTTGATTCTGCTCACAAATAGTCCATGTGTTCACAATAAATGAGCAATTGTGTGGTGCTTCAGTTTGACAATTATTCATATAAACTAAATGATTTTAAGGGCACCTATTATGCCCCTTTTTACAAGATGTAATAGTGGTCTTGGGTTTCCCCAGAATGTGTCTGTGAAGATTCAGCTGAAAATTTACAACAGATCATTTTTTAAAACAAGAAAATATATATATTTTTGGGGTGTGTCTAAAACATTACGGGTATTCAGAACATCTCCTAAGATATAGTGCACAACCAAACACAACTCAATGATTGCAGAAAATATACCAATGCAGGACTGTCAGTCACTGGCTTGCAGGTGGGGCCTAAAAATTGTGATGTCACATTTCTTACAGAATCAAAACAGTTTGCTTTATAAGGCAGTTCAGGATTAAAGGGAAGTTTTTTTTAGAATAAATATAGGACATATTTATTTAATTTCTTTTCAGGAAGTTTTATTTGGGATCTACTAATTTAATTCTGGCCTTTTTTGGTGATCATGTGGTAATTACACTGTAAAAATATATCTGTAAATTAACAGTTTCTGTATTTTTGTGCTTTTTCCATTTATTTACGGTTGTGAATTGCATTATGGGACCTTGATATTGGCTCTGTCGACTTTTGATGTTGAAAATTCAACTCTACAGTTTAACAAAGTGACTTTTATAGATGTTTTAGTAGTATGTAATAATGTATAAGGAATAATATATAGAAAAATAAGTCTGGCAGTTTATTACAAGGTTTTTGTACCATAATATACAACACCAATCGAGACAATATATCACTTAATCTATTAAAAATGTTAATAAAAGTCACTTTTTCGAACATTTCAAAATTAAAAGTGGCTGGAAGAAAGATCGAGGTCCCATAATGCAATTCATAACATAAACTAAAACATGAATCACAAAATACGGACAACTGATAATTTACGGACATTTTTTAGAATGTATATTACAAAATGACATACTAATAAGTGGAAATTTTTGCAGATTGTTTGTCCAGACAATACAACTGATGTGTCCAATGCATCAAGCAAGCCAGTAGAAGTGCTGTTTTTGGAGATCCAGACATCTGCATGTGGTTTGTCCTATAACAGGTGAGGGCTTGGTAATGTTTTTCCCACGTAGCAAGTTCAATAAAAACGTCCATGCTGCTTTATGGATGAATATGCTGGACTTTCATACACTGGTTCAGGCAGAGGAGGAGGCGGCTTGGCTTCAATCTATTCCATCTTACTGTGCATCTTGCATTTGACAAACAGTACTGTACAAACCAGCATATAAGACAGAACAGTCTATTTATACATATAGCTGTGCCTGAAAATCTCAGTCAATGACTTCACAGGAAGTATTTGTCTGAGATTTAAAGATATGAAGTTAGGCAATGGTTTCAGAGAGGCTTCAAAATGTCCAGTTTCATTTTTTAAAAGGTTTAACAATAGCTAAGGTTGGTTAAATAAATCATAACTGTAAAAAAAAAATGAAAATACTGGTAATATGACCTTAGACGTCAATGCAATGTTGTGAAAAATTAAAAGTGATATATTGCTTGTCCTAGACAAAAAAGTAATAGTAATTCATGTTATATGAATAAGACTAACCATAATTAATGGCATTTAATAATAATTAAATGAAACAATTAAATAATAAATGAATAAAATACTATAGGACTATTACAAACATAATGTTTAAACCAAACAATAATAAACCACTCATAAGCATTATTAGTGTAAATGAATTATGAATAATTTATCTCTAAATAACTAAAGTCACTTAATTATCTGCTGCCATCTACTGACTCAATTATAACAGTGGTAATGACATCACGCCGACTCACAGGACATCACACAGCCAGTGGTTTCTACAGATGACCTATGATGTCACTCTACACACTGCTTTCACTCTGACATTTATGTAAACACAAAAAGGTCATACTGTTTAAAGAAGTCCATGACTGTTAGCTCACTATCTGCACACAGATATTTGTAATAGAGCTCCTATTTGAAAACATTGACACTCATCTGAGTTAACCTTTAAAAAGGCAAATTTTTTTTTAAGTCCATGGACAACTTGGAGAAATGGGGCAGATGATACAGTAAGTTAACCAACTACATGACTATCCACCTTTTGTCTCAATACAGTAGATCAGTAAGTTTTACATCTTCAAAATGTCTTATATAAAGTAAACCTGAAAATGTCTGACCTTCTATCATATCAAAGCTTTCTGGAGGCATACAGTGTCCAGCATGGCTCACAGCCCACACTGGATATCTCTGGAGAAACGTCTGATACAGTGTCCACATGTATGTCTTGTAGAAGCCCACCACACCTGGGTTACCTGTGCAAAGGTGAAAACATAATTTAGCCAAATTGTATTATTTCTCACTTCAATATAAGGATGGTGAGACATCAAATTCATTCTTGTTTCATAATATAACTGTCAATATTTCTTACATATGTGAAGCACAAAACTTATGTTGCATTGATATATTTGTGGGAATAACCAAAATACATTATAAAATTATTGATTTTTCTTTCTGCATAAAATCATTAGGATATTAAGTAAGTATTCCATTAAGACATTTTGTTAGTTTCGTATACAGTAAACATATCAAAACTTAATTTTGGATTAGTAATATGCATTGCTAAGAACTTAATTTGAACAACTGGCAATTGTTGCGATATTTTGAGGTTTTTTTGAACCCTCAGATTTCAGATATTCAAAAATAATTGTGTCTCAGCCAAATACTTTTCCTATCCTAACAAATATTATATTAATGGAAGGCTTATTTATTCCACTTTCAGATGATCTATACATCTCAATTTCCAAAAATAGAGACTGGTTTTGTGGTCCAGGGTCACATATAGTTTATTTTTATTATTATGTTGGCATATTGTTCTGCTAAAAAAAAAAAAAAAAAACTAAATTTTTCTAAGCAACTGGACTGCATTTTCTTGAATACTCATTTAGACAAGAGCAGACGTGTGTTCCAGGTCTGCTGACGCAGCTCTGCTGGTCTCCACAGATGAGGTTAACTACGAGTGAGAGGAGATAAGGAGATAAATGGCATCTCTGATACCCAGCTGCCTCCAATCTAGAACAATGGGCACTCTGTGTGGTCACAGGGAATTCAGTCTCTCGCTCTAAAAGTATCGACGGGCAGCAGCCTCACAGGCCCTTTCATTTACCATGCTGTTGTATGTAGTGAAAGTGAAGTGAGATTACACATCTGAGGTGAGATTACACAAACACTTCACACTTATGTTTAAATATTAATGCTTGAAGTTTTTTTACTTGAAGATTCCAACATCACTTAAGATAAACTCATTTTGGGACTATTGCAAGTTATGTAAATGTAAGTCTGAGGCAGTAAAATTCAGAATAGATTGTAAACAAAACCTATTTTTTTATACTGCATTCATATTCACATATAAAACACAATATTATCTGATAATAACTAATAAATAATGTGAAGCTCTAAAATTTCCCATATACTAGTCAAATTGACCAGTTAAAAAAAAAAATCTGACAAAATGTTAACAACATTAACAACATGAAACAGGTTTTTTGTTTCATATTTAATACATCATTCCTTTATGGCCCATATGTGTGTATATACATTATATGTTAAGAAGAGAGCATGGAGGATAATATGGAAATTACAGGGGAGCTTAGTTAAAGGAACTAGCCACCAGGCTGGTCCCCAAACTAAATTTTCCCCTCAGTGCATTTTTCTTGTTACATTTGCACTAACCATGATTTAATGTAAGCTTGCCAACATCTATTAAGCATTGCATTTAACAAAACAACAACTGGAGTATGAAGGATGCCTGATGAACACATGAACACAAGGAAATACTAGAACACTGCAGTCAAACTGACCACTCTTTTGGTGGCAAAATGTATATATTTGGAAGTTTCACATACAGTAAGAATGAAAAAAGTTTCCTCGACATATTTTGCTTAATTTATTAAGTTGTTCAGATGAACTTGACACATTGCAAAAGGCTGAGAGGTGCTTGTTTTGAAAGCCATGCTTCATACATTGTTATGCTATTAACTGCTCACCATCAGCCTTTTTGGTCTATGATATTTCATTGAAATATTACTAATAGTGCTGAAGCTGTGACATCAAAACCCATAGGACTAATTCACCATTTTTTAACTTCAAGATTTTCCCATGGTTTTTTTTAAATAATGGGACTTTTGTTATTCATGAGTAAAAAAAAGGTCTGTGGTTAACATAACTTGAACATATTTGATGTTTTGTTCTACAGTATAAACTGCCCCACACACATTGTAGCAATAACTCCTACAAAATGAATGTTTACAATGGAGTTCAGAATTAGAGAGCATTTCTTTCCAGTTTTCAATGACTTTTGCAAGTTTGATTTGTGACAGCAGGTTGTCCAGATGAAAGCAAAAGGGACGAGCCTTTCAGTCATTCCAAATCTGCAATTTCTAGAATATTTCATCTATGCAATGTTACTAACTCATTCACGTCCTCAAAAAGACTGGCTGTCCACGAAAGATAAGTGCATGAGAGGACAGGATAATGAAGAATCTCAATGGTCAATCGGTTCAACGCTGCACCTGGAATTGCTCACCAGTTCATTCAAGAGAATGTATGCAGTGGGAATGCAGTGACCAAATCTCTCATCAGCAGAAAGAATCAAAAGCCTTGCCTAACCTTTGCTTATGAGATTGTTGTGTGGACAAAGAACTGGCCAAAAGTTCAAACTGGAGAAAGACTGAACCCAATGTGTGTAAGGAACGTGGAGAAGGAATTGTCTATGTTTTTTGAGTACTGTTACCTTCAGAAATGTTAATAATAATCTTTCTTTGTGCAACAGTTATTTTTGATCTAAAGGGTTTTATTGACGTGCCTTGGTTATTCTGTAAAACACTGGGCAAAATATATTCACAAGCAATATTCCTTCAAACTTTGAACAGTGAGTTTAACATTGTTTCTGAAAAAATATCTATAAATTATGCTCCAATTCTGATCTTAACTAGAGCAAGAATTTGTAGAGCAAACTTCGTAAAGCAAAACTGCAAATTCCTCTTCTAGGTTTTGATGTCACTGTCATGTGACAGCATTTTAAAAAACTTTAATCAGAGAGTAGAAGACATGTATGCAACATGTTTTTCCACCCAGTTCATTACATTGATCACTTAGAGGCCTATGAAATGCATGTATGAAATACAGTACATGCAGTTATACCAATACAGTAGGCTTTCCAGTATTAAAACAGAGCTCACTATCGTGCCGGTCCTCACAGCAGGGGCAGTGTACATTGAGATCTGCTTCACTGATACGAGCGGCCAGGGCAAAACATCAGCCCTTCCGAGCTCTTTTCAAACTGATTAAATCCATTTGTATGTTTTTATTCATGCTGAGGGTTCCCAAATCTCTTTCAGATGGGACTTGACATGCTCAAAGTCCAAACTGCTTCAAGCCAGCGTTATTAGAAATGGCAGGTTTTTCCCAACCAGTCACCACAATAAAGTCACAGACTCTCTTGCTCTGAAGGCAGATGGAGTCAAAGAATGCACTGTCACACATGGGTTTGCAGATAGATTTCATCCATAGGGGCAGAGGAGGTGGAAGAGGAGACAAGTGCTCTAGCTTTAAACACCGCTCCACCCTTGATCTGGCTGATAATTACACAGCTTTCCCATTTTTCTGTCCACACTGAAGGTGAAAATCCTGCACAAAGCTGAAGGCAAATGAACCACAGACCATCTTTTTCAACTTTTTTTTTAGAATGACTGTAATGAGATTTTACTGTGGACAGGATTACTCAGCTCAAAGTGACACACAGAGGAACCAAGCAACCAGCAAAATGCTTGTCTCTTGATATGATGCAGATTTTAAGGACAGAAACTCAAATTCAAGGGAACATTTTGTCATTGTTTATTCACATGTTCCAAACTCAAACTCACTACTTTCTTCCATACAATGAAAATGGATGGGAACTGTGAAGCTCCTTTAATGCAGGAAAAAGTGAAAAAAAACTTAATAAAAGCAGGCACATAGATTCTGTGGTATATAGCAAGTCTTTTGAAGAAGCTCTTTAACTTTAAGGACAAATGAATGTTTTCAAATAATAATGTCATCATTCACATTCCTTAGGGACGCACTAACATAAAAAAATCAGTATTCTGATGTTTTCATGTTAAAGAAGAAAACCAATAATTGCTATAATATTTTTTCCTCAATAAAGAATCAGCTAAAAATTCATTCATTCACTTTTTTTTCGGCTTAGTCCCTTTACTAATCTGGGGTCGCCACAGCGGAATGAACCGCCAACTTATCCAGCATATGTTTTACACAGCGGATGCCCTTCCAGCTGCAATCCATCCCTGGGAAACATCCATACACACTCATTCACACACATACACTACGGACAATTTAGCCTACCCAATTCACCTATACCACATGTCTTTGGACTTGTGGGGGAAACCGGAGCACCCAGAGGAAACCCACGCCAACACGAGGAGAACATGCAAACTCCACACAGAAACGGCAACTGACCCCCGCCGAGGCTCGAACCAGCGGCCTTTTTGCTGTGAGGCGAACGTGCTATACCCACTGCGCCACCGTACAGCCTCAGCTAAATATAAAACAAACAATTTGATGTATTATACATTAATCATCACAACATTTCATTGCCCAGAAAAAAGGATATTCATGTGGAGATACATTTTTTAACAGTGGTATTAAATTAGTGTTTCGAAACATTAACCTGCAGTGCTGTTCACAGGGTGGTCAATAGCTGGGTTTCCATCACCATGTGTTAATGAGCATTTTGAAGTATCGCATGCCTAAAAATACTTTCATTTACAAAAAAAGATTTTACACTCACAAATTTGAACTAGTGTGAAAAGAGTTAAGGTGAATGGTGGGAGATGGATACACATTTGCCAAATACACTCTGACGTAGCGAGCATTACACCCATGTGACTAATCAGCTGTCTCCAATATTCTTGCCTTGTTTACTGTTGGTTGCTAGGTTACCAATACTAAAGTCATCTGTTCTACCAACTTGATGGAAATGCACCAAATTCACATTTGACAACATAACTTTTTTTTTAATGACTTCACAATAGGATGGAAACCCAACTAATGACATAACTTTTTTTAGGTATGGACCTGAAAATGAAATTTCCTACTAAACTGTCCTAAATAAATGAATGTATATGTTTGTGTTTGTGTGTGTGCTGTTACCAAGTTTTGTACTATTTTGATGAAGCAAATAGATACATACAAGCATTTTCCAGTCTCAAACAACAAAACAAAAGTGAACTAAATCAAAAAGAAAATAAATTGACAATAGTAGCATCCACACCAATTTACAATATCATTCTGTTTATGGTTACAGTTATCATCATCACTCTGAATGGCCCTTAACTGATTTGTTAATTTCTATTTTCTGGGAGCATTAAACACACATTTATCTAATATTTGTTGCATTGCTCCGGGTTAAGAGGCATACATCAATAAAATTTTAATGAGACACAGCGATGACTTCTTTATCTCTTTTATTTGTGTGTTTAACACCAGGAAGATAGAAAGTCTCCTCCCCTTTGCGTCATGTCTGTTGCATCCCTACCCTTGCAAAAAAAAAAACTCATAATAAAGCTAAAAGTGCGGCCAATGTAAAAGCGTCTGAAAGAATGCAAAGGAGGCATTCCTAGCAGAAGAAAAGGACAGAAGCATGAGCGATCCTCTCCTCTCCCACACGTTATCATTTCCCTCTCTCCCTGAGTTCATAAATTCAGGCCTGCTCACCGGGACATTAAACAGATACCCTGCCTGCCGTCTCTGACCCCAAGACTGCCTGGACTACCACACCACTGACGTAGCCCTGCAGGTGCAGAACACACACATACACACTTTTGTACACGCACAAACACACACACACATGCCTTTCTTGCTTAAACACACGTACTTCTTGCTTACCAACCACACAGACTCACAAATACACACGAGGGAAGCCACTAAATCATACATAAACACTAGGAGTTATGTAGGACCCTAGTGGATATCATAAAAATAAAATATTGAGTTCAATTTGGCAATTGGATAAAGAGATGCCTTCTGGTTTAGTCAGTGAATCAGTGTCATTTTGTATTACTGAAAAACTATTATAGTGTGAATTTGTTTTTATTTACATTTTTACCCATTTTAATTGCCATATTTAATGTTTTGGTCATTTTTTGGTTGTATGTTTTTGCCATTATTATTAGTTATACTGTAGGGTTTGGTTAATATTTATATTACTTATTATATTATTTAAATTCATATACATTATTTTAAAGATATCTATATAAGTAAATGCAGTAAGATAAAATAAACTAAATTCAGGTTTCAGAATTCAGCAAGATTTGTATTTTTATGGTTTAGGGCTGAGTGTACTATAATACCCCTGCATTAAAGCATTTCGGAGTTTGATCTTTTGCAAAATGGTCAATCAAGAGACCCCCATTTAGTAGCACAGACAAAAATGGAAATGGAGTTTAACAGGTTAAAAAGACCTGCCTTAAGGAAGGCATTAGCAAGCACTGGAATTCGTTCATGCAGACAGTGTGTGAAGTTGTCTTTAACTTATTAGCTCCAACATGCCATAAAGCTAATCCAGTCTGCAGATGGAGAGGAACAAGTGAAAATGCTTATTGACTCTGGCAAACATGCAGACACAAGGGTGACTATAGCCAGATCTCCTGACAGATTGCCCTGCGAGGCTTGTTCCAATCTATTCAGTAATCCAGGATAAAAGGCAGTAGGGGAGTTGTCAACCTCAGGAGGTGGAAAAGTTGAAAAGCTTGGATGGATGAAGAACAATTTAAGAATCAATGAAGAAAAGAATTAAATACCACTCCAGGTATTTTTAATATAACAGTGAGCTTTAACTTAACTGGCCCAGTAAACATGTCTTATTGTATTGTACGTTATGAATGTTTTACTAAACATGCACACGCATACGCGCACATGCACACTCACACGCACACGCACACACACACACACACGCACACGCACACGCACACGCACACACACACAAATAAAAAAAACTCACTAATACTTATAGGTCCTGTTAAAAACGAAAAATATATATTTTCAAAATTATTAGAAAGATGCAAAGATGGAAACTAATCAAAAGTGACACTAAAGATATTCTAGAGGCATTGTAATACAATTTAAAAATCACTGTAGTGCAACAATATTCAAATATCCCATTTGAGGGCTTCTGGGAGAGAGAACTCAATACTGTGATTAATTGTGACTGTTCAAAATGCTAAACAAAATGCTATAAATGAATCTTTAAGGCTTATGCCACTCCCTATTTATTATTAAAAAAAAAAAAAAAAAAAAAAAGACTGATCCCTTTTGTTAGTTATTTAACAACTTTGCACAAAACACTTACAGTATATGCATATGTTTTGGGAATGTTTCCAAATTGCATTGTTCTGGTCTGGGGTACAAGACTTACTTATCTAATGAGAACTCAGATCCAAAGTGACCTATTACTCTTTCTCCTGCTGGACAATTCATCACTCTCATACTCTATGAACCCAAGAAGGATTATGTTGGTTGTTTTGACTGCTACTGCAAACATATATACATATCCTAAAACGATGGCTGGATCCATCTACTCTAGTTGAACTTACTTGGAAACTCTACTTACTGGACATTATTAGTTTAGAATATACCACAGCCAAAATAAATGGACCCAGCAGGAAACACAATTATCTGCTGGTTAAACACATGCAAAATGTTACTGAATGGTATTTAAACTTGTTTTTTTAATAATGAGAGAATTTGAGTGTGCAAAAAAAATGAGGTGACTAATCCGAATGCTTTGTTTATAAAAAATTAATAGATAAAAATAAAGCATACAAATATATGCATAATTTGAGGCCTTTTTGTTCCTAATAATACATAAACAAAACAAAATATAACCATCTAACAGTTAAATGTGTCATGACACTTAAATAATTAATTCATAACATGGTATAGTATTTTAGATAAATCCACCACAACAACACCCCATACAATTCATAAAATACAATTTTTAACACATTACATTTTTCTGTCACTCTGTCTCATTTTATCTATGTGGTCTGTTCATGTCTACAACAAGTTGCAATGTGTGCTTTGGCCATTGAGTTAAAAGACTCGCGAGACAAGAGGGGAGGTAAAAGGTCAGTGCTGGACCAGCAATCAAATACAACCTCCGGGTAACATTCCTAAAAGCATTATGCCAGAAATCCCAGAAATGAATGAAAAGCAAAAATAATAACCTCCCTTGGAAAGCCCATCGTAACTCCTGATCCACCTGCTCATCAAATGCTAGCAAGAGAATCATAATTGCAGAACATTCATATAATTTTATATAGTTGCAAGGTGGTCAGCGGAGTTGGCAGGAGAAGGATTGTTCCTTGCATGAGCCATGAAAACTGACATAAATATTACATTCCGTTTCCAAAAAAGAGAGGAAAACCCCTTGGAAACATTTGGTGATAAAGAAAAGGCCATGTTATTGAGAACATGAGTTAAAGTACACACAGATTATTCCTCAACCTCAAGTAGAAACCAACACACTGTCTAAAGACGGCAAAGGAAAGAGGAATATTTGTAAGATTGTAATGAATTATCAAACAATGTGATACTGTGAGCTATTGGATGCAGCTGGTGGGACAAGCAGAGTGCTTTGCACAGCAGGTTCCTATAAATCAAAACCATCTGGATAGTCATCCTTGACCCATTGAACATCTCTGTGCTTTAAATAGTGCTCATCGCAAGTCTTTTTTCTTCTTTTAAAATGTTAAAAGGCAAACTTCCTTTACAATTTTAAATGTAAAATATGATTACATTTATCCATCCTTTTACGTATACATCATTACACATTCTTCAGGTACAAATTTTGGATATAGATTAAATATATGTTGAAATAATTTAGACAAGAGTTTAAAATACATTGAAAATGGTCTATTTTATGCTCTATAAAATAAAATTTCAAGTAGAGGGTTCCTTTAAAACAACACAATTGCTAAACTGGGCCCACTAAACTTTTTAACATCCTTACTGACTATTTTCACTGCTATACCAAGTTATTTGTACTTCCATTACACTTTGTCCTCGGCAGGGCACGTATAAAATGAGCAAAAACACAGCAAACCTGCTGCCATCCAGTGGTTTTATCAGTTAACACTGTTAGCACGCTACGTCAGCCAAGGTGTTTTAGCCTTTACGTTTTAAACATAAGGTTTCTAATACAACCTGAACTTTTTTTGAGATACCTGCCTCTATAAAATGATAATGACAACAAACAATTGTCTTTTTAAACAATGTTACTGAAGAAAGTATAGCACCATTTTGTTCTGATGGCTGGTTTAGACATTCTGTTGACCATAAGTAACTTTCCAGCTATAGTATTAGTCGAATGTCTGATTAATACCTGTTGACACTTTATTGTGATGGTTTCTCAGTAGGCCTTCTATCGACTAAAAGTATATTTTTAAGTACATGCCAACTTATTCTACTAAACCTAACATAAAACTACTTCTACTTTTAGTTTGAACTTCTAGTCTATTAATACTCTACAAATTAACGCATAGTTGCAACTTGGTAGTTAAAGCATCTAGAGGGGACCATAAAAATAACCCTATTAATCTCTAAACATCATAAAAATACCTATATTTTGAAGTATACATATGGATGATATGTTAATTGCTTTGTTATACCATGCAGTATTCTGTTTAATTTACAGAAAACTAGTGTAATGAAACTACTTTGACTTTTTGTTAATATACTGGTGTTAAATAAAATCCATTTTGTGTTTATAATCTTCTACTTTGCTCACTCAGTATCGTTATTGTCTCAATAATGCAACACAGTCCAAAGTCTATTAAAACAGTAGCACCTGTGCCGGCCTGGCGGATATAAGAGCCAAGGGAGTCTCTGGCCAGACTGCAGAGATTATTGCCGTTATCTCTAAAGAAAAGGGCACAGGTTCTACAATAACAGTGCCGGCGTATGGGCTCTCCGTTTCCCATAAAGAGTCCATTGAGCACAATGCTCAGTGACATTCAGAGCCCGGTGAAAAGCCGCCCCTCTTTAAGGTCATCAGCTTGACCGTGTTCTCTCTCTCCAGGACATCTGCTGTTGAGTTCTTTTTTTCTAACAGATTACGTCAGGAAAATTTGTGGTAATGTATTTAATATTTTCATCAAAAGAAAATACACTTTTATTTAGCAAGAATACATTAAACTGATCCAAAGTGACAGTAAAAAAAACATTTATAATACATTTTACTGTATTTTACAACAAATAAATGCAGGTAGGCATAAGAGAACTCTTTTGAAAACATTTTACAGCAGTTGACCAGCAAAGTAAAATGCTCAAGTGTGAAAACAAAGAAAAGACTGAAACTGCCTTTCTATTTTTAGAGATAGATACAGCGAGAGGCATTGAGAGATGAGGGTTCACAACTCTGAGATCTGATGACATAACATGAAAAGTTTCACTGATAGGTAAATTGGTTTAAGAAGACAACTACAGTGAACCTGCGTGAGCAATTCAGTAATCTAATTAATTATGAATACATGACGAATGCTAGAAGTCAACGACTTTCAGTGAAACTAAGCTGTCTTTATGGTCTGTAGGGGTGACAGTTTTTATATGACATTCATTCATTCATTTTCTTTTCGGCTTAGTCCCTTTATTAATCTGGGGTCGCCACAGCAGAATAAACCGCCAACTTATTCAGCATATGTTTTACACAGCGGATGCCCTTCCAGCTGCAACCCATCACTGGAAAACATCCATACACTCCTATTCACACACATACACTACGAATGCTAGAAGTCAATGTCTTTGGACTTGTGGGGAAACCGGAGCACCCGGAGGAAACCCACGCCAACACGGAGAGAACATGCAAACTCCACACAGAAATGCCAACTGACCCAGCCGAGGCTTGAACCAGCGACCTTCTTGCTGTGAGGGGACAGCGCTACCCACTGCATCACCGCGCCGCCCTTTTTATATGACATCTTGAACAATTTTATAGACTGTTCTTTACATGCCAACACAATAAATGGGAGATGGAGATTTCAAGATTCACAAAAATATTCAAACACATCATAAAATTGGTCAGTGCTTTACTCCAATTCTTTTGTTCTCTGTTCATGAGAGCTCATTAATATTGCTGATTTGAGTTTTTCAATGAATCCATCAACTCAGCTTAAACAAATTGATCTAAACTATTTGTTTATGAAAAAAGGTTGCTACATATACTGTATCATTAAAATATCTCTCTAAAGATGTCGAGCACTTTTTGATGCTTTGAAATGCATTTATTACAGTACTTTTGAAAGCTCCAGTCTGGATTCGATGTATAGAAAAAAAAGCCAGTGCATTCTTTAAAATATCTTCTTTTGTATCCACAGAGTAAGGATAAGCCCAAAAGTAATAACAACTGAATTTAACTTGTTTGTGATAATATCTATAATATTTGAAATATTAGTCTAGTATATTACCATATACAGTATACCATGTAAATCTAGCCATTGAAAGAAAATTAAAAATGTACAAAAAAGTGCCTATGACTAGGTCTAATAATGTGAACAATATTTTGAGTGCTTATTTAACAATATAATATATATTTTAATGTATTAATTAATGTAATTTAAAATAACATAATATAATATAAAATGAAACAAATAAGCTTGTAGTTTATGTGTGTGAATGAGAGTGTATGGGTGTTTCCCAGTGATGGGTTGCGGCTGGAAGGGCATCCGCTGCGTAAAACATATGCTGGATAAATTGGCGGTTAATTCTGCTGTGGCGACCCCAGATTAATAAAGGGACTAAGCCGAAAAGAAATGAACATAACATAACATAACATAACATAACATAACATAACATAACATAACATAACATAACATAACATAACATAACATAACATAACATAACATAACATAACATAACATAACATAATATAGCCACATACCATGCAAATTAAAAGGAATTTAAGAATGTACAAATAAAAAAAGTGTCAGATCTTTCTGACTAGGTGTAATAATCTGAACAGTATTTTTAGAGCTTAACATCTGCCCCTGAGCTACATGGCTTTTCCATGATGTCAATGTGCTCGAAGCTGCTGTCAGGGGAAGAGTGGTGGCCCATACAGCCATTTTCCACTGGGGTTTTCTTCTTGACCCAGAGCCAAGTGTAAAAAAAGGTAGATTCCCCACTGTGCAGAGCTTTTCTTCATATACCCTGCATCTGCTGGATGGACTGTGTTATGTTCATTGCTTAAGTTAGCTGTGATGCATTCACACACCTGTGTACCAATCACTGCTAGCTATGTTTATTTATGGATTGGCAACAAAAACTGAACACAGCTCAGTCTGAGATATGCATTTTGCCGCAAGACAGGTTTATTTGGTGCTTGTTTTCAATTGTGGAAGTGAAGTCATAGGCTTTGAAGCGGAGCAAAACCCAAAAAAGGCTTAAAGTTCATGTAAACATCACTGACTTTTAAACATTTCTAAATCATATACTAAAGCCGCAAAGCAAACTGTAAAAAATTCTGTGTACAGTACATTGGCAAGAGTTAGATATTTCAGACTGCCTCAATCTAAAAATTTTAAACAAAATAAAAAATATTATATAATATAAAATTAAATAATATAATATAATATAACGGGCAGCACGGTGGCGCAGTGGGTAGCACATTCGCCTCACAGCAAGAAGGTCACTGGTTCGAGCCCCGGCTGGGTCAGTTGGCATTTCTGTGTGGAGTTTGCATGTTCTTCCCGTGTTTGCGTGGGTTTCCTCCGGGTGCTCCGGTTTCCCCCACAAGTCCAAAAATGTGGTACAGGTGAATTGGGTAAGCTAAATTGTCCGTAGTGTATGTGTGTGAATAAGAGTGTATGAATGTTTCCCGGTGATAGGTTGCAGCTGGAAGGGCATCCGCTGTGTAAAACATATGCTGGATAAGTTGGCGGTTCATTCCGCTGTGGCGACCATAGATTAATAAAGGGACTAAGCCGAAAAGAAAATGAATGAATGAATGAATGAATAATATAATATAATATAATATAATATAATATAATATAATATAATATAATATAATATAATAAATACCATTTTGAGGGGTGAATGTGGGATTTTTAATTAAACAAAATTGAATCAGAATTTCCTGAATCAGAAACACTGCCCCATGAGCTTAAATATATAAATAAAACAATAACATCTGTTTCTTTTCTTATTTTAAATATATATAAATATATAATTATGATTATAACACAGATATATATTACAGTTACTATAACTTACTGTATGTCTGCTGTACTAACTGTCATTTTCATTTTCTCTAAATCCTATTCATTCAACTTGCCTTGTTTTTGGTTTAGTTGCATTATAGCTTAGTACTTTAGACTAGTTTTACTACACTAAAACCTTAGTCATGGTACAGCAGTAATCAATCAATAAACAATTATTTAATCAATTAGTTTGCACACTTGAACCATGATCAATTATTATGATTGTTGTCATTTAAGAAACTGCATCAGAATTATTGTACTCTCCTACACAGTATGAAAAGTATAGTGCATTTACCTCACTAGTCTCCTGTTTTAAATATAAATATAAACACTTTACACATCACAAAAACTGGTAAAAATGTAAATGAAAAAATGTGACATTCCTAATATTAATCCCAATAATTTCAAATCAAAACACTCTGTAATCACCGTGGGGCTGTGGCTTTATTGTGTCAGAGATGTGTCTTTTTACTAACAGCTGATTGGTCTCTTAACCTGAAATATTCCATTAAAAGCCTAACCAAAGTATACTGCATATATTTAAATATAACTTTAAACACATTCTAATGCAAGGTGAAAAATGACACATCTTACCGGGAATGACAAGTATGAGTGTTTTGGGAGAGTTTGGGCCTTTGCTGGCAGTATGCAGGTCTTTTGGTCCATATTTGAGCAGCTCTGTGACTACACCTCTGCAGTAGACAAACTCCACAGAGGCGTCTTCTCCAGGCCTCTCCAGTCCTGGACTGTTCATCACATCAACCGAATCAGCTCCACACAGTTCTGGGCCTAAGATAACAGTGACTGATTATATTATATACAGTAAACCAAAATATTCATGTTTAAAGTGGATGGTATTGCAACTGCATAACCTTCTAAATAATGATTGATAGAATACTCAATACTCACATCATTTAATCACAATTTGCTGATTTAACATACAGTAAAAGACATTGAAAATGTTAAATTAGTCTGTAACAGTTATGATCACACATGATTATGGTTAAAGCTCTTCAATTTAAATGCATACGTGTACATTAGGGCTTGAAATAAAGCTAAATAACACGTGTCCTACATTTTAAACAAACACTCTATTGCTAGAGCAAAGGTCATTGAAAGTCAGGAAGGCTATGGCAAACCATTTTGATTCAGTTGTAGAATATAAATTAATTGATGTCAGCAATTATGTTTTCAATAGATGAAATGCTAAGTCTTAACACAACTTTAACTGTTAAAAGCTCTTAGTTACTAGTTAATTAGTTAAAGTTATTAGTAACTAATAAAGTTATGGTAACTAATAACCTTAACGTTTCTGAATTTGATTGTGATGCAATAATGTACACCTTTTGTAAAGCTGCTTTGAAACAATAATTATTGTGAAAAGCACTATACAAATAAACTTGAATTGAATTAATTCTTGATATTAACAATCGCATTTCCATGAAAATGTTCATTCTTGATATCAATAACCACAGAAATTGAATTCTTGATATCAGGCATTCAATTTCAACTGGTCAAAAAATGTATATCAAGAATTGTATTTAAATGTCATTATAGGCTAACATTCACATTCAGTTGTTGATATCAATTCAATTGCTCATTTTTATTTTATTATTATTTATCATATTATTTTATTTATTATCAATATTTTAATTGTTGAAATCAGGAATAAATATCCTGAAAATGAATAAATGACAAAACGGCTTGCCATGGCAGTTCTGAAGTGTGATGAAAGTCAACCTCTGACAGAATGACAGCTTGCAACACACACTGCACACAGAGATTAGTCTGTTATCGTGTTGAGCATAAGCTAAATGACACGATGACTTAATAAGGAGACAGAAACCTATGGACAGAAACAACAGAAAGAATAGAATAGAATAGAATAGAATAGAATAGAATAGAATAGAAGTCGAGGTATGGAATATTTGCATTCAGCCGTCACTGACAACTTTCTGCTATGTTAAATCAGACCATGACATTGCATAATTTCTTACCGATATGACTAATATGTAAAGGACAATCACCACTAACTTACACATTCACATAACGTTCATTCATTAGATTAACCTCCGACTTTACAAAGATCAGCGCTTTGAAATGGTTTACGATTTTGCTGCAGGTCTTACCGACAGATGATATTCTTTTGAGTGTTTGTAAGCGGAGAATGTTTGTAAGAACAGGTGTAATGACATTTACCGGTAATCTTCCCAGGACAGGTACCATTAAACCAATGGAGCGACTGGACTGACTCTTTTCCTACAGTACTACTTCTCTTGATGTTTTAATGTCATCGAAGCTTCGGAGGCTAATATCGCCACCTAATGTACTGTATGTACGTGTTTTATCCTAGCAAAATTTCATTTATGAGTAATGTGGGGGTCACAAATTTACGTTTCGAACGAATACGATGCTTTACTATGCTATTACAGCATTTACACATTTGTATTAATTAAAAAAATGAAACATTCTTTGAAATTACAAATGCTGTATAGAGCTTAACCCATCTATAAGATGAGAAATTTTATATTAGTCTAGACATTTTTTTTCTGTCAAAACAACACTTGGTTGCATGGTTAATATTAACCAGAAAGATTTTTAGACAAAATAAGCAAATTTTGTTTTGTTTTTAATGTCAAACAGTTACATTTGTCAAACGGTGTAAATGCACATTTATCAGCAAAATACTGTCCCAAATGCATTTGAGAAAAGGCTATAATATAGCAAAAATTCTGATACTAATTGAACTTTTTTATTATTATTATTATTATTATTAATATCATCAATATAAGCATATGTCATATAAACATGCTCCACATGCACTCTAAAAATGCTAGGTTGTTTAAACCCAGATTACATTTGGGTAAAACATTGTTCAAACAAATAAACAAAAACAAACAAACAAACAAACAAAAAAGTGGGGTTAAAAACTTTTCAAAAATAATTTATAGAGTGTATATGTAGGCTATATTCCCTTAACTTTTGTTCCCTTGTTAATTCTCATTGCAGTGTATAGTGAACAACAGGAATAGATAAAAACAGGTACTATGTAACTTCTGTGGTGATATTTGTCTGATCTAACCTTTAGGGTGAGTTTAACCTCTTTTTTTTACCTCCATCCTTTATACCAAATATGCTATGTTTAAGTACATGTGTAAAACACTTAATATAGCACCAAAAGTATCACATGATATTATTGTTTTGACTATGCAGATGACATAGTTTAAAATAATACCTCTTATCTTGCCCATTTATTAAACAAAATCCACCCACATTTGCCCATGAGTGATAATGCATTGATTGCTGTTGATAAAACAGACTGTGCGATCAGGTTCACATTGTACATTCCAATAGTTTGCTTCATCATCCACACAACTATGCTGGAAAGTCCCTTTTGCATGCATTAGGTCATCTGCGTGTGAAAAAGAAGAAAACACAAAATGTAGTTTTCCTTACATATTTGGGCTTGGGACTAAAGGAACAGATAAAACATAAGCTGATAGGAGACAGGGTGCTTATCTATAATTGATCATTAAATAGATTTTAAAACTGCATATGGTTTGAGAATTCAAGGGACGTCCCAAGTGACACTATGTCACTATCATGACATTATGACAAACTCTGGCTTTGACTTCCCAGAACTATATAGTCAACTTTAGCAGATGTCCAGGATCACTGAGGAGTCAAACCTGCGGGGTCATGATGGCCACACACACTGCAGTGTTACTTTTGAATATCAAATGTAATCTTTATCTAGTCACATGCTGTGAGCTTTCATAAAGATGTCCACAGAGGAACAAACAAACTGCCCTCTGTTGCATATACATATAAGCTCTCCAATAAGTCTCAACTGCAACTGTTTTAAATATCAGTTTTATTCACCCTGAGTTCCACAGTGATATCTGGATATAATCCATTCCTGTACAGAAATATGTTGAATCTGATTTTCTGCCGCTGTTCTAACGGCCAGTAAAATGTCAGCACTAAATCCAAGCAAAGCACAAAAGGATCCAACACTGGCTTAGGCAGTAATCTCGGTATTCTTTCAACACACTATCAGAAAATCACGAGTCAATCACTAAAAGAAACTGAACTGATTAGAAGTGGTAAAAATAAAGGACTAAGGGCCAACATGGGCAGGAAAAAAAGTTCCACGCTCTTTTTATTAGATCAAGATTAGTTTCAGGAAAGAGCATGCAATCTGATATGATACACATGATACCATTGCACGGTACCTGTGTTTTGTCATGTTGGACAGATACTGTGACACGGGCTTAGATGCAGGGTTCTCATGCAGAATTAAGTGTCCTGGGAGTTCTCACCTGAAAGTAAACCCACATGCAATCAATAGACAGACCAGCGTTTGATGTATTTAGTCCAAACCGGCAATGCACATGTACACTGTCGCATAGCAAAATAATTTAAAAGTATTCAAAGAAGATCTGGAAAGTGTAGGTCATACTCAGCCTAATAAACCGTTACTTTGTCAAAAAAGACATATGATGGCTTATGATGGCTAAAGTCTGGTTTGGCATATTAATGTCTAAAACAATGTTTACTTATGATAAATGTTTCCAGAATAAATATGGAATAGTAATAAAGAGAAGTCAAAGTGTTACCAACTTGAGTGTGCGCGTGTGTCTGTGCGTGTGCGTGCATGTGAGTTTGATTTTAGCCAGAGAGAATGCATAAATAATACATGTTTTTAATAATACTTATTTATTTGACTAACAAGAAAGCCAAATCTAAAGTGAAATGTTATTTTTTAGCTCACAAGTTTGTCTAAAGTTCAGTGATTCTTACAAGTGCACAATTTAAAGTCCCAGTGAGACTCGTGTGCTCTTGCATAAATCACATAATTCCATAAATTAGCATGTCAATAGATGTGACAAGAAAACTGTTTGAGGAAACAATTGCAACAATTAGGAGGGTTACAGTCTTACAGATTAATAGCTATCAAAATCTTATAGTAGGTCCTGCATTTGGTTTAAAACTGTACATCATTCTTGAATGTAAGAATTTTACCATGAAGGTAATTTGTCTTCTGAGAACTTTTCATGTAATATTTCATTTAAAATATTTATTTAAAAACGTTTTTTTTTCTCCTGCTATTTAGTACTGTTGAAGTATATATTCAACCTCAAAAACAAACTACTGTTTCTTTTTTTTCTGCAAACGTACAGTACACTACATGAACAGATTTGACCAATGGACATTACCATTATTTTCATTAAATACCCTTATTTCAACAACAAGTGCACTCGTATTTTCTCAAACAATAAGGAAAAAAAAAAAAGTCAAAACACAAAAGTTACGATCATCCTTTCTTCTCCTTTTATACATAAATCCAACAGAAACAACTTCTGGAATGAAGAAAATTTGTGGCCGGCAAAATGAGTAACTTTGGGTGATTAAAGGATTACAAGGACACATAAAACATTACATTTGCATTTTACATTTAGCACATGATTTTTATCCAAAGCAACTTTCAAATGAGGATAAAAGTAACACTTATATAAATGCTATCAAAAGTCTTATTTAAATTTTTTGATAAGTTTTTTTTCCCCTCTCTTCAATCATACAGAAAGGAGAGCGCGTCCTACTTTTGGTTTGTTAAGCCCACTCGCCTGTGTGGATCACACTTAAAATTCAACAATGTTTCCAAGAAGTTAGAGGTGTTTATAGGAAGGTGTCTGGTGCATATGAGAGGAAAAAAAGTGTGTCACCTATAGGTGGTTTGTCAAGCCTACTCACCTGCGTGAAACGCACTAAAAATATGAGTAATTTATATAAAAGGTTGCAATATTTTAAAAAAAAACTTATTTTTTTGATAAAATTGAATTATTATACTGAATTATTTCTTGTGTTTTGGCGGTTCATTCTGCTGTGGCGACCCCAGATTAATAAAGGGACTAATCCGAAAAGAAAATGAATTTCTTGTGTTTTGGGGTTTACTCATTAAAACAAGTCTGCAAAGAATTTTACAGTGTATTTCAACAGGAGCAAATACTAACTATATTTTAAATAATTTGTTTTAGCAGGTGTTAAGACTGCAGTTCACCCCTGCTCTGTAAATATTTGGCTCTGGGCATTCTCAGATGTTTGGTCTAAAGAACATTTCTCATAAAGATGCTAGTTATGCTTGTGGTATGCCAAGAATTCCATGCTTCTTTCCTGACATTCTCACGTCTCAATCTAATCAATAATAATGATATTTTACTGGAAACACATGTAACATCTAACCACACCAAACAGTCAAAGACATTTTCGCCGAGCTGTTTGAGGACAACAGGGAATACTTAGTGCACCTGTGAAAACACAATATCAAAATATTGGTAGAGAGATCTGTTGTTTGAATGTGAAAAAAAGAGAGATTATAATGTTAAATATTTCCTGAATAATCTTGATGCATGACAATATGAATATCACTCATTCATTAACAAATGTATCTACCGCACAGCTGTTTCTCTTGGTATTTTTGTTTTTTAACTGAGAAAATTAATCAAAAGCTTGACATGAATTCATATGCCATTAAGAGAAATCATCAGTTATATGTGGACTCGATAATTAGTAATAAAAGCAAAGGACTGTGGGACATGACATTGATTAGTTAAGCAAAAAATTTTTTTAAACTATTCATAACTAATTTGAACTTTGATTAACTGATTTCAGGATTTAAAAAAAATAAAATAAAATAAATGAATTGAACAATGGAGGAAGGAAGTGAAAGTAATAAAGAAAAACAGATCACAACAGTCATTTATGAGCACTGTTTGATCATAAGGCACGTTTAAGCATGGCTTCATTACAGTCTTTGTTAAAAATAAAATTTTTAGTGGTGAAAAAAAAAAAAAAAAAAAAAAAAAAGCAGTAACTAGTGTCATTAATGCACTGCTACTGTAGCTAAATGATTGAGACACTTATTTTAGCAACACTTGTGTCAGTCACACAAGGAAGACCAAGAAGGATAAACTTCAAGGGTGTTTATTCTAGTGAATGCACAACAGTAGCAAGGTGAAGCAACTGAATATAAGCCAACATTAGAATAGTCACTTCCCTTAAATAGGTGTATTGGCATTCACAGGAGGAGAGCATCCACGGAAGAGTACAGGAGAGAAGACGAGGAGATCCATGCGTCTTTGATTCCAGCAGTCAAGTGATAGATATATATAGTGATTGCAGGTGATTAGTAATCAGGTGAGGGTTCACGGGTGTGGTGTGTGAGAGCGGTGATTGGGACTGGGGGAACGAGCAGAGGGTGTGGCAGTACTTGATTCAGGGTTGATTTGGGAGTGAATGGTGAACAGTCCTATGTAGCGGATGTCCCTGGTGGAGAGCCATACCTTATCTCCTGGGTGGTATACAGGATTAGGTAACCTGTGGTGATTTGCAGCGTCCGTATACCTCCGTACTGCCTGCTAAAGGTGGGTATGTGCTGAGTCCCACACCCTCTCAGAACCAGTGATCTACTGCGGGTACTTTTGAGGTTTCGCCAGTCCATGGGAACAGGGATGGTTGGTAACCTAGGATACATTGAAAAGGGGATAAACCAGTGGAACTCTGGCGAAGGGAATTTTGTGCATACTCAGCCTATGGTAGATACTGGCTCCAGGTGTCCTGGTGGCGGGTACAGTACGTCCGGAGGTAACGGGAGATTTCTTGGATTTTCCGCTCGGTCTGTCCATTGGTTTGAGGGTGGTAACCAGACGATAAACTGATGGTTGTGCCCAGGAGTTGGAAGAACACCCGCCAGACCCTGGAGATAAACTGCGGTCCTCTGTTGGACAATGTCTTCGGGAAGTCCAAAATTACAGAAAACGTGGTTAAACAGGGCTTCAGCTGTTTCGAGAGCCGTGGGAAGACCTTTAAGAGGGATTAATTTGCAGGCTTTTGAAGAGCGATCTACAACTACAAGGATTGTAGTGTAACCCTGTGAGAAAGGTAGGTCTGTGGCAAAGTCTACCCCGATGTGGGTCCAGGGTCGGCAGTGGTTGTAACTTCCCTTCAGGTAGGCGATAAGGAGTAGTAGTGATGGCACAGACAGAGCATCCTCGGACGTACTGGGCGACGTCCTTGGTCATGTTCAGCCACCAGTGCTTCTGTCGGAGGAGTGAGAGGGTTCGCCTGCTGCCAGGGTGTCCTGAACCTTGGGAAGTGTGCGTACTATCCAGGAGCTGAAGACGGTGTCTGGTGGGTACGTAGGTAAGGCCCTAAGGAAGTTCAGGGGGCGCTGGTTCTTCTAAGGTGGCAGTACGAATATCTTTGTCCACTTGCCATAATATTGGTGCCAAGAAGACCGATGAGGGTAGAACTGGTTCAGGAATGTCATCATGGGGAACTGGAGAGTACATACGAGAGAGGGCGTCAGCTTTGAGGTTTTTATGGCCAGGTTGGTAGGTGATCTGGAAATTGAAGCGGGCAAAGAATAGTGACCAGCGGGCTTGACGGGCATTAAGCACTGCAGAGATATTGGAGGTTTTTGTGGTCGGTAATTACAGTAAAAGGGAACTGAGCTCCCTCGAGAAAGTAGTTCACGATCACCGATTCCATAGTTTCGTTCAGCAGGTGTTAATTTCCTGGAGTAGTACGGATATGGATGGAGCTCAGGTTTCACCAGACCATTGGGATAAGACGGCACAGACTACTATATCGGCTGCATCGACCTCCACTGTGAAGGGCTGTGTGGGATCTGGGTGTCTGAGGATGGGTGCTGTGGTAAACTTTTGCTTGAGTAGTTCGAAGGCTTGGCGGGCATCTGTGTTCCAAGATAGTATACACAGTCCACCTTTAAGAAGGGAGGTTAGAGGAGCCGAGAGGAGACTAAATTTATAATGAAGCGCCGGTAGAAGTTGGCGAACCCAAGGAATCTTTGCAGCTCTTTCACCGTCTTGGGTTCCTCCCATTTGGACACAGCGTCAACTTTACCAGTCTCCATGCTGACCCTTTCAGCAGAGATTACGTATCCGAGGAAGGAGATAGAGGTCTTGTGGAATTAGCATTTTTCAGTATTTAGGAACAGTTGGTTTTCTCGAAGGTGTTGGAGGACTTGGACATGGGAATGATGTTCTGTTGGATTTCGGGAGTAAATCAGAATGTCGTCTATGTAGACAATAGGGAAGTGGTGAAGAAAGTCCCGGAAGATTTCATTCATGAAATTTTGAAAGATGCATGGACTGTTGGCTAGACCATAGGGCATAACTTGATATTCGTAGTGGCCAGTAGGGGTGATGAAGGCAGTTTTCTTATTTGTCCCCTTCTCAGATACAAATTAAATTGTAGGCGCTTCGGAGGTCTAGTTTACTGAATATCCATGCCTCACGGAGCTCTTCTAGGGCGGCTGGTAGCAGGTAGGGAAACTTGACAGTGGGATCATTGAGTACCCGATAAATCAATGCACAGCCGTAAACCTCAATCCTTTTTTCCAACAAAATAGAAACTTGAAGCAGCTGGGGAAGTGGAAGGTCTGATGAACCCCTGATGGACAGCTTCTCTGAAGTAATTTTCCATAGCTTCATATTCAGGACGGGAAAGAGGGTAAATTCTTCCGTGGGGCAATTTAGCATCTGGCAGCAGGTCGATACTACAATCCCAGGACCGATGTGGGGGTAACTGGGTGGCTCGTTCTTTGCTGAAGACAGAGGAAGAAGGGAGTGTAGATGGCCGGGATGGTGACAGATGTGGAGCTGTTAGTGTTTTCAATGGTGGTAGTGTGGACAGGAGGAGAATTCAGGGTAGGTTCATGACCAGCAGGGGGAGTGAGATGACAGTGGTTCTTGCAGGCTGCGCTCCATCCAAGGATTTCTCCTGTATTCCACTATATTTTGGGTTGGTGTTGTGCAAGCCAGGGTCTGCTGAGGATGACGTCTATATTCGCGCTAGGTAGGATTAATAGAACTAAATTTTCTTGATGATTTAGTAGAGAGAGGATGGTGACTTCCTTGCTCCGTCAGGATATTTTGCCGTCACCTAATGGTGAGTTTTGGATAGTGGTAATGTTATAGTGGGTTTCGTTACTCATGGAGGGTATATTATGTTTGGTAATGAAATGAAGTTTCCAGCCGCTCCAGAGTCCACGTATGGGGTAAGTATGAGAATCAGGGATTAGTTGAGCTTTCATTTGAGGAATGTGAGAGTTTGTAGGGGTAAGAGTAACGTTACTCACCATTAGGCGAGGCGGGCGAACAGGGCAGGCGAAGATGAGGTGAGACGTTTCTCCACAATATAGACAGTCTATTTCTGATCCGTCGTTGTGAGATGATAGGAATTAGTTTTCATCGTCCTCCTGTAGTGTTGAAGGAATTCTGGTGATGGTAACATGATCAGGAAATGAAGTGGTACAGGCTGAAAGGGGTTGAGAAACACTGGTGGCTTTCTTAATAAAAGTCTCTAGATTGGCACTGTCATCGTAAATGACCATTTGTTTACGAATGTTAGTTTAGACCTTTACGGTAGGCTGCTAGGAGGGCCACTTGGTTCCAACCGCTATTTGCGGCGAGTGCTCGGAATCGCAGAGTGTAATCATGGATGGAGGTGTTACCTTGACAGAGAGTGATTAGTTCATCGTACACTGAAAGAGGGGTGAGTGAGACAGCAAACCTCTCTTTAAAGAGGCTGACGAAGGTTTGATAGGTGGCCGTCGCTGGACTGCGTGCATTCCAGAGAGCATCCGCCCATTGGAGGGCTCGTCCTGTGAGAAGTGAAATCATGAAAGCAATTTTTAAAATTTCATTGGGAAACTGATGAGTGTTAGCCTCTATGTAGAGAGAGCATTGTAGAAGGAAACCATTACAGGTACCCGGCCGAGCGAGGGGCGTGCTCGTGATTACAGCAGAGCTCTGGAAACGCAGATCAGTCTTGAGCGATTTCTCTCACTATATGCTGGAAGGGCAGTTTGCGGATCAGCAGCTCAGTAATCTTCTGATAACGAAGGATTTCTCTCAAGGCCACTGTACCGGGCCTGTAGCGGTGAGGCTTCTTAACGCCGCCGTTGGCTGGTGCGCTTGTATGGGCAGCTTTAGTTCTTGCCATTGGCCGCAGTTATTCTGTGGGCCTGGAATCCTGTCACGGTCACACAAGGAGGACAAAAAAAGAATAAACTTCAAGGGTGTTTATTCCAGTGAATGCACAACAGTAGCAAGACGAAGCAGGTGAATGGCGTTGCAGAGGGTGAGCGATCTCACACAAACAGTTCAGCTGGTAAGCTCAGTTCAATGGTAAACACCAACAAAAGAATAGTCACTTCCCTTAAATAGGTGTATTGGCATTCACAGGAGGAGGAGAACATCCACGGAAGAGTACAGGAGATTTCAGGAGAGCAGACGAGGGGGATCATGCGTCTTTGATTCCAGCCGTCAAGTGAGTGAGGTGAGCATATATAGTGTGTGGTGATTGCAGGTGCGGGTGATTAGTAATCAGGTGAGGGTTCACGGGTGTGGTGTGTGGTGGATGGTGAGTGAGACCGGTGATTGGGACTGGGGGAACGAGCAGAGGGTGTGACAACTTGGTTTTCTAAAGGCAATTTATTTGCATATTTTAGGAAATATTTCTTTATTTTTAATAAATAAATAATTGTTCAAGTAAATAGGACAGAAATTTTGCGTTGCAGTAAATTCTACATTATTTAGCTCAGTTAGCTCAACTTAAAGGGTTAGTTCACCCAAAAATAAAAATGATGTTATTAGTTACCCTCATGTTGTACAAATCCCCTGAGACCTTCATTCATATTCGCAATACAAATGAAAACATTTTAGGTGAAATCTGAGAGCTCTCGCCTCCTACATAGCAATGGACCTGACTTGTCCAGAAAGGTACCAAAACATCCTCAAAACAGACCATACACTATAAGTCCTCAGTGGTTCAAATGGAAAATTATAAAGCTACAAGAATACTTTTGTGAGCACATAAAAAAGTGACTTATTCAAGTTTCTTCTCCTCAGTGTCAATATATATGGTGCACATTCTCACGTGTTTATTTATTAATTTATTTTCATTTTGGGAGGAGAAAATTTTACATATGTGGTTTTGGAGGTCATTTACAGCTGTCTTTTACACAATCGAATAGCTATCCGATCAGGAAAAAAATGCATGTGTGACCAGGTGTAAATAGCCCCAATGAGCGTTATTTATACGTGAAGACTTTTAACAAGCATAACAAAAAATGCTTTTGTACCAAATCACCTTAAAAAAAATGAATCACAATGAAATTTATCATTAACTGTTTGTAACCTTTTGATTTGATCTAATTTGTCAGTTTTTTTTAAATGTATGTTGTCAGATTGCTTAGAATCAATCTAAATCTGTTCAAATCAAATATTATTAGATTTAATCAGTTAAAAGATATAAATATGGTATAAATATATATAGATGTAGAAAAAGCCAGATCCATTTAGTTAAATTCTAAGAGATTGGTTTACTTATTATCCTGGGCAAAATTGACACAGCTCTAGAGTCCACAGAAGAGATGAATTAAAAAGAAGCATTTAAAACACATGAGATTTAATGATATTATTACATAAATCTTTCTTATATTTCATTTATTTAGGTTTAACTAACAAATATCAAAGTTTATTAGTTCAATAATGTTAAAAGTATGTAATCTAAGTTTAAATTTTATAAGCAATCAGAAGACATAAATATTATTTGTTAGGCCTAAATATTAATTTGAGTGTACCATCTTTAACTAAGTAGAAGTGAAAGCAACAACTCTGATGCCTAAGCTTTCAGAGGAAATAACTGCATTTTTACTACATAAATCTGTATCAGTTTGAAGAGAATTTTGATTCTATATGGATATTATCACCACTTTGACTGAGAGGAGGAATTCTATTATTTTGTTTACACATCACCACCATTTTAAAAATTATTTCTTTTCAAAGCATAGTTCATCTGATGCACAAGTGCCACACAGAAAGGATTCCCCCTGGCATATCTGTAATACATTGCTCAGTCAGCGAGCAGCTGTTGTTTTATGCTCCAGCTTGGCTGTAAGTCATCACAAGATTTAGAGAGACACTTTGAAACCTGCTGCAGTGATTTACATGTCTGACAGACCCAACAGGTTGAGGTACATTATCTGAGCTCTCAAGGGGCAAACTGCCATCCATTAGAAAGTCACACTCGCACCCACACCCACGCGCACACACACGAAATCCCTAGCCAAAATGGTTAGAAACAGATGCATCCAAAGGTGCCCTGTGTGGTTAAAAGTCCATATTAATGTCTTGCTCCTGTGGGGCCTTTAGTGTGTCTGTGTCTGTGTGTGCGTGTGCGTGTCTGATTTACACATGCAGGGTCAGAAGGAAAAAGGCGTGCTGGATTTTGCTGTAACACCTGGCCCATCATATCTGATCACATCAGTTTCTTCCTTTTCCCTTTGAGACGTTCATCAAACAAGTTCTTCATCACTGCAAACCTTAAATCCTGTCTGAATGCACTGAAGAAAAAACATTTCCCAATCCCATCCAATCATCTGGGCATCTGTTCAGTGACAATTTAACATTTATTGTTAACTAGAGTGAAAAACAAACAAACCAAGATTTTTCCACTCAGAAATTGCCCCGCAAATATATAAAATATATACCAAATATATTAATATATACCATCATCTTTGCTTTAAACTTTTATTGGTTTAAACTTTTTTATTGCAGTGTAGACCACTCAACTAAATACATTTAGCAAGCCTACTTTTACAATTTTGTAAAACAATCATATTACAATTTTTTTTATAATTATGTATTGCTTATTATTCAGCATTTATTGTAGTATGTTGTTTTAATATTGCTTATATTTATTTTCTAATATACCGTATTTATTAGTATATATATATATATATATATATATATATATATATATATATATATATGTAATAATAGATATTAGTGTTACTCATATAATTATATTCATTTATTTTATAATAAAAAAATATGAATGTAGTTGTATTTATGTATATTATTCATCATTTCATAATAATTTTATTGTTTTAAATTTTTAAATAGATATTAATTAATTTACAACATTGAATAATTTTAGACATGAATACCGTTTAATATATTTAATATAATTTTTTATATTTATTTCTTAATTCATTCATTTGATAAATTTAATAATAAAGTTCACATTATTTGCATAATTCAAACTATATTAATATATTATATTACTATATCATATGATACATAACAAATAATATTAAAATGTAATTAAATTAAAGCTATTTGTACATTTTATAGATTGTTTTTTATATCCAATAGTGAAACCCCATGATTTCCAATTTATGATTGTACATTTTAAATTATATATTCTTTAACAGTAAAAAACTGAATATGCTAGGATTTTAAATTGAAAAATTTAAATCTGAATAACAAATAGTAACCTAAATTATTCCATTTCCTGCCTTCATGTTACTTGTGACAAATTCATCCAGGAGCTTTCATTGCTGTTGACATTTTAAACGAAAAGTGTTGGCAGTGCTGGGTCCCTGGCATGGCTCATCCAGCATCAGGTCTCTGTTATGAGGGTGTTGGGGAAAAGTGGTTTAGGGTCACCCTCTGCTACCATTCACTGAACACAGGCTGACAGATCGTCAGCACTGCCAGCATGAGCCTTACAGCCTTTGCATACATATGAAAACCTGTAATGTAATTAAACAGAGATGTCCATTATACAATGTAACTACTCTACAAACAGCCAAAAATGTTAAGAACACATAAGTGTTTTCTTAATATCTTATGTGTTAATTTGAATTAAAACTATATTTAATCAATACATTTTTTTTAATCCAATCTGAATATAAAAATAAAATGTCACAAAAAAAGATTCAAATATGCAGCTAAATCAATAAATACATACATACATACATACATATAATGTATTTGTTATTGTTTAATATCTGAAAGCTTCTCAACATCCATCGAAACACCAATGTGTTGTATATATTTATATGTTATATGGTATAAATTTTCATCAGGTGACTGAGAAGCATATAGAGGAAATGTAAAACAGGCTACTAGCTTCCAAACTTCTTGAAAATGTCAGTAGATGGTCGAGAGCCACATTAAATCATTTTTTTAACATGTGGAAGGTAATACATAATTTCAGGCCTGCATGCTTTCATAACTGTGATGCATTCAATAGAACAAATTTGAAGAAATGTTTAGAAGTCAATGCAGTTTAATATAGATGTTTGCAAAAACTGAGACAAAAAAAAAAATGCAATTTGAGAACAATTTAGACAGAACAAAATGTAAAAAATGAAATGAGAAGTGAATATCTATGGAATACTGAAGAAATCTCTGATGTTTCTCCATAGGTTGAGTATGAGAGCATGTGATAAACAGATGAGTGACTGTACAGATGGGAAAAGACTCAAATCCCTGTGATTTATGAATAGACAAAAGCATAGATGATTATAAAAAGACACTTTTCAGCTCTCTAGTGGGCTCAAAAAAAAGACAAGCAAAAAGGAAAATTCATAAATATAAAATTAACTTCTAGATCTCAGATTCTAAATGGTATAGCATTAAAACAATCGTGTGACAGTGGCATAAAGGGGACTTTTTAATGCAAAGTTCACATTTATAAAATGTTTGAACACAGATGTGTGTCCACAATGTGTGTAAACAATCAGCTCATAATGGTAAAATCCTTGCAGTCCTATTTTCTAAATGGACAATTCCAAATTTCCTCCTTTTATAGCCTATATGTTAATGATGCTCTGTCTTTATTGGTCTGCAGCCAAAAATGCGACCTCTAGAGGACAGTAGCGATGAAATGAGACGTGGATTTTTATAACTCTAAATCTGCATGAATCACTAGTTCACTCAATCCTACATACTTCCCCTTTAACTGGCTAGCCAGCTAATCCGGCTTAATCAACTTACTTAACAACAATTACACGTACTTTAATATATTTCTGTCATGACAACTCTCTGAGAGATTTAGTATGGTAATAACATGTTTATGGAAATGTTGATGTGTTTGGTCTTGGTGGCATAGAACTGCTACGCTGCTGCTGATTTGATTATTATGGCAGAGCAAGTACCGAGACTTGCTACTGCCAGTATATTCACAGACATGCAGTCTGAGAATATAACACGCTGCTGCTGCAAACATAAAATACGCATAACCCCCATAGCGAATCTAAACACAGATGTAGCTGGGATGGATGAGGGTCTCCGAAAACATGGTGCATATTCCTAATGTAAACAACACTGAGGCATTTAAAATGTTAGAAGTGAGCTCACTGGCTGCTGAGGCGACAGCAACCAATCACCTGCACTATATAGTTGATGCATTTCACAACAGGACTTGTCCATGACCATTTAGAAACATTCTAGTGCACCTAGAAGATTTCTCTCCGTCATTATCTCAATGTCTGCTTTCAAAGTCAGAGCAAAGGCTTCTGGAAAACAGCTCATTTGCATTAAAAGGGACACACAGAAACAGTGTGTCATATCAAAATAGTGGCAAATTTGCCAATTACGCTATGTTATATAAATATAAATCATATGTGGGGTATTTGAGTTGAAACCTCTCTTCAGAGAGTTGTATGACTTTTCACAAAACCAAAAAACAATTGGGTGCAACATAATTTTAAACATATTCAGCCCAATTAAACGCTGTTTTTAACAGCTCCTTTGCAACAAGAAAAATAATAATAATATTATATATATATATATATATATATATATATAAAAAATTCTTATTTTTTCCGGTCTGGTTTCCCCACAGTCCAAAGATATACAGTATAGGTGAACTGAATAAACTAAATTGGCCGTAGCGTAGTGCATGTGTGTGAATGAGAGTGTATGGACATTCCCAGTACTGGGTTGCAGCTGGAAGGGCATTTGCTGTGTAAAACATATGCTGGATAAGTTGGCAGTTCATTCCGCTTTGGTGACCCCTTATGAATAAAGGGACTAAGCCAAAGGAAAATGAATGAATGAATATATAATTTTGTTGTCAATTAGTCTGGGTGACTTTTAATGAAAAGTTCAGAGAGGAGTGGAGAATAAATGACATTTGGATTATTATTAATAAAATGACGTCGACATAAGGAGATGATACACAAATGCCAGCAACTAGCAAAAAGGACAGTCAGCATTTGATCTGTAAGAAGGTCAAGTGAAAAGCAAAACAGCTAAGAAGCATGAAATCATCCGTCCATGTGATTTTTATCAGTTTTCAGGCTTCTTCCAGCTGCAGCAGCTCTGGATAGTGGAGCGGGCTGAGCAGAGCATGCTTTATTGCCTTTTACACACCCTGTAAATCACTGACATTTTGTTTTAACTTGTTAGCCTATTCTTTGGTGGAAATGAGATTACTTAACCAGCTCAGATATTTGACAATCAGGGATGTTGTTGTGAAATATTGTATGTCTTGTTAAGATCTGTGCTTGTGTTACTGAAGCTACACAAAGCTCAAAAACTACACAAGCATGCTGGCTTGTTTAGACATCAGTTTTGCTACTATACTAGACAGATATAGTTCTGAGAAGCAACATTAGATTGAATACTTATTTTAAACAAAAGATTTATTTTAAGACTTAAGATGTTTTCTTACTGCATTGTCTAATTCATTTTTTCTAAAACATGGAATACATTGTGCTGTATTTACGGTATTTTTTTAAAGACCAAACCTTCTTACAATAAAAAAATAAATTAGGATTATTTAAGATACATTCTCTATTATTATAAAGTATTATTATTATGTTTTATGGAGAAATAAGACAAATGCAGAAAATAGTTTTGCAATGTCAAACTAAAATACAATTTTATATTAATTATAAAATAAGTGTTATTGTAAGTTCAATATTTATTCATGAATCATCCAAGACCAATGTATTATGATTTTATAGCTGACTGACTGACTGAATGAACGAATGAATGAATCTTTGGCAGAATGAGTTTAATATTTATTCATGAAACATCCGAATAGCAGGTGCTTATTCTAGTACATTCTTGTTTAAAATGTGATTTATCTAAAGATCAAATTCAAGCATGCTTAAAAACTAATTAATCTTCACTGAACTTTTAACTAACCTCATACGTGTGAACACTGCCTGTTAGAAAAAAAGCAATATGTTATGTCTGGATGATCACACACTAAAAAATGTTGGGAGTCACAACTGGGAGGCTGATTCTCCATATCCTGAATTCATCTTCACATGCTGAGGGACCACAATGACTGTCAACCTTGAATAAAACTACCAACAAACTACCTTTTATTCACAGCACTGGCCAATATATTGGGTTTTTTAATTTTTCAGGCCGAAACATTATATATGAATGTCAGGATTGGGAAACACCAGTTGTGAGCATATTAAAATATTGACAGTGACCAATTTTACTTGCTGCTCCCATTTGGAAATATTTCGGAAAACAGCAGACAGCTACTCCGTGCTACTCAGTTACTTGTGAAACATCAACTAAGTTGTTTTGCCAAGTATCCATGGCTAAATAATAACTGGCATACTCTTCGGAGTGTTACTTTAAGCCTCTGACATGTAAATGAATGGAAGCCAAGAGAGATGGAAAATGTCTTTCCTAAGAAAGCACTTCATCATGAATATGGTAGCAGGCTACTGCTTTATTCCCTTCATTCAAGGAGCAGATGCGCTAATGTTGATAGGACATCTGGCAAGACAATAATAGCACTTGATTTTCAGACATTTTGTTGTTTATATACGTAACTATGCAACTCAGCTACTGTAACTCTCATTAGGCTATTGGTAGTATATTAGTAGACCGGATTAGTGCTGGAATAAAAGTTGACATACTTGGAAAGTAACATGTAGTTGGTTGAATGTCGGTTGAGGGAGCATCAAAATAAGTGTTAGCAGATATTAAGCAGACAGTCTGTTGTTTCTGTAAAGAATGCTAGTTCACACAATACTTTGGTTGTGTTCATACTGGCCAGAATGTGGGTTGACTTACTCTGTTAGTGTGGATCAGTTGAGTAAGTGTGAACACTGTCACTGGAATCCTTGTGTGTATTAGACAAGTTTTGTAAAGATGTTGTCTTCATATTTAAGTCAAACCAGCAGGAAGCGGACAGAAACTCATCTTTTCAGTGGTCTCAGTTCATTTTCAAGCAAAATCTGGTGAAGTTGGATTAAAATAGGAATGCAACATGGACCAGAGACATTTAAATGAACTACAAAAAACAGGATATGATGTGATAAGAATGCTGTAGCATACCTGTTTTCCTTGTCAACTGATGATGTTGCTCATAACAGTTCAGCAAAGCATCAGAAAAGTGTATTGCAGCAGATTATGTCTGACAGGAGAATTTCTGCTGCGGTTTTAACTCCTCTATAAATTTAACAAGCTTTTCATATGTTCTCCATTGCTTGATGTCACACCCGCTGCTCCTTCTCCTAGTCCCAATCACCGCTCTCACTCACCATCCACCACGCACCACACCCGTGAACCCTCACCTGATTACTAATCACCCGCACCTGCACCTGCAATCACCACACACCTTAAATACTCACCTCACTCACTCAGTCATTGGCTGGAATCAAAGACGCATGATCCCCCTCGTCTTCGCTTCTGGCTTCTTCTACGCTCTTGGATGTGCGCCTCCTGTGAATGCCAATACACCGATTCAAGGGAAGGGAAGTTCTTATGTTGGCAATAGCCTTTGAACTGAACTGAACTGTGTGTGAGATCGCTCACCTCCTTCGACACCATTCGCCTACTTCACCTAACTATTATTGTGCATATCACTTGAATAAACACCCTTGAAGTTTACACTTCCTTGTGTGACTGTGAAAATAGACAATCACATGTACAAGCATGTTTATCTGGTTGTTCAATATGTTTATGTAAATGAATGACTGTGTGAACATTTTTTTTGGTTCTTTATGGTTTCTACTTTTTACAATTATTAACCAAGACCCACAGTGTCAGCTAAAAATCTTCTTTAATGAGATACTCAGGAAAAAAAATCTACTGTGCATTTTAGATGGCCTGAGGGTGCAAATTAACAGAATATTTATATTTTTGTGTTATATAGCCTACTTATTGTGTTATATAAAGTAAGCAAAATGTCTAACCATAAAAAATGAAGTGTCATCAAAAATAATTGGCCCATCCTGGATATCGAAAAAGCAATATAGGCCTAAAATGCTTTTATTACAAATGCTATTTATTAAATGTCAGGTATTTTTATATTAATCGGGGGTGAAAGACGGAGAAAAGGGATTCCTGCATCAGCAATCACAAGCAGATATGTTATCCATCTGTTGCATGAGATTTAGCCTGAGAAATGGATATTTTAATGCTTCTGGAACGGAACTAATCATTTATTGTCATACCTGCACTTTGCATGGTTGTTAGCAAAATATTGTCAGAAAGTTCCTTAGAAACAACA
The DNA here is from genome assembly GCA_903798115.1 of Danio jaintianensis. Lineage (NCBI taxonomy): Eukaryota > Metazoa > Chordata > Actinopteri > Cypriniformes > Danionidae > Danio > Danio jaintianensis. The sequence goes on from CAIGQV010017386.1 coordinate 9,362,310, forward strand.
CAGATGAGCAGTAAGACATTTTTTGGGTCTGAAAGTCACCATAGTCAAGTTCAGGTAGCCTACCACAAAAAGAGCCAAATGAGGCCTACATCCTATCCATCGCACCCCCAAATTCAGCACTAACGACCTCTGACCTTGAATGAAAAGACTGTTGTGGGAAAAACAGCACGCACTTGAACACAGCGCAGGCCCAGATTCCAGACAGGTGGCAGTCTCTCTGCTTAGCAACATTTGTTTTGGGGCTCTTTTGATGAGGTTATATGAAATAACGGCAGGAGGGAACTGTTCCCCACCAGGTAACCAGGGGCAGTATATGGTGGGAATGTAACCTACTATATTAGACAATTGTGGTCGTGCACTGAGTGGTGTGAAACGGCATAGCCGGTTAACCATTTATGATCTTAGGATGAGCTGGAAGTGAAATCCACGTGCCGTGCAGTCAGGTGTTGTCATGAAGACATCGCCCTCTTTTGGTCGAATACTGTAAATACGTATATTTGTATTTTGAAAAAGAAGCTTAAGAACTGTAAAGTACAAAATTTAATATCAGTTCTGTAGACTGATATTGATCTTCATATCAAATAGACTGGTTTGCTGCACCAACAAACCAATAATTATAATGACACTTGCATCTTCACCATGATTTAAGGAGAACAAAATGCTGTTCAGTGTAAAAATAGTTTAAATAACAAAACAAAAACTTGTCAGGCATATTTAGAACAAGAATGTACTAATTCTAATTAAGTAAATATATTTGTTAAACGGAATGGGAATGGAACATAATTTCACCCTTATTTTGACGTTTTGTTTTCACAAAAGTTCTTCTAAAAGTATTACCTTTACTAGGATTAAATATGCCTTTTATGTGTATGAAATATTTTTTGAAAAACAAAATAAACACCAAAATGAGTTAAATAGTCCAAATTTGTAACATGTTTTTATTACAAGTCTATATATTTACTGTATGCAATTCCATAAATCTATTTAGCTGAATTATATTCTCAAAGCATAGCTCGATAGGACAGACATAAATTACATTGATACATTATTTAAACTTCAATTCACTACAATCAAATGAAAGATCAAATGATAAAAATGACATATGAATTTGTATAACACTGTTTAGGAGAAGACAATAACAAAACATGTCTAATGCAGGCCTTTTTTTGATAAAAGGTTTATGCCATGCTTGGCCATTCACTAAAAGATTTCCAGTAGAATGGAAGAGGAATATCCACGTCCGTCTTTTTGTTTGAAACCCGTACATATGGCTCTGTATATGATGCCAGTGATTTCATAAATGCAAGGTAGCTCTTAAAGAGACTATTAATATAAGATTCTACTGCCATGAGAAGATCATTCAGCTTTGAATTGAGCTTCTCCATTGACATTTGATTGTACAGCTCTTGCACTACACCCTTGCTGAAGTCTTTGAGCTCTGTCAATCCTCTTTTAGCCTCCTTCGTCCATTCACGAATCTTCTTCATCACTTCTAAGTTCACTGCCTCTTTGTAAATGCCAATGACTTGTGAGGAAATTTCTTCCAATTTTTCAGTCTTAAGGGAGCTCAGGAAATCTTCTGCCCTCTGGGTGTATACCTTTAAAAAGTTCATCAGATCCTCAAACACTTCCTCCGATCTGAGCTTTTCCCATTCTTTCATCGCCTGCATTATCGTATCTTTTGCCGATTTCATGGCAGACCTCAGATCCTTCAAAATCTTCTTCCCACTAATAACCTTAGTGGTACCAGGAAGGGTAAATTCTACTTTGTTAATGTGACCTGAAATTGTGTCAACAATGGCTTCCATGAGACTATAAAATCTTGTAGTAACTCTATCGATGGCCTTTGAAATGTACTCCCTGAACTTGTTGTACAATTCCTGCCCGGTAAGTTTCTCCTCCAGACCTGGGAGGTGAAATTTGGTGTTCCTCAAGAACTTCAGGGCAGCATCCAAGAGAACCCTCATGTTTGACTCATACGTCTTAAGGAATTCATTAGCACTGCTGAAGAACCTTCTGCTGAACTCTTGAAGATCATCCTGGGGTAAGCTCTCCAGCATTCTCCTCCACATCTTGTTACCTTCCTGTTTGGCCTGCTTGAATGAGGTCTGCATGGAATCAAACATGCGTGGGATCTCCAGGTAAGCTTTGTCAATGCCATTGGAGAGTGCGTTCTTCAGCTTTAAGGCAGCACGATTTAGGTCCATGCCAAGGTGATCAATGTGGTACTGGTTGATGAACTTGTGGAGAGCTGCTAAGATGGAAGGAAGTCTGTCTTTTAGGCCATTTATCATGTCTGAGAGTCCACTGAAATGATATCCCACCTGAACGCTCAGCTTTTCCGAGTTCTTCAAAGTCATCTTTAAACTCAAAAGGTCTGTGTCCTTGTCAGGTGTTGACTGTATAAACAATACAGACATTTAGTTAATTTATTTTTAATAGGCTGTACAAATGATTGACTAATGATTATTACTCTCTTACCAAATATCTGCTGAACAGTTTTGCATAAAACTGAGATGGTGACCTCCTAGTGAACTGGAACCCAATGAATCCAGCTGCTGGTGAGGATACTGAAGATGTGATCCCATTGTTGTGTGATGCATAACGAAAGCTCACATCAGAAAATGTCTGACTTGCAATGTCAATGCCCAGTGTGTGGTGCGAGGGACTGTGGAGTAAAAATACATACACAGTAACATTAGTTTTGCAATACTGAAATTAGTAAAGCACATCAAGGCTTATGTCAATCAGAAAGTCGAGAAATTACCGGGAAACTGAAGACTCATCGCGTTTCACCCTGGAAAAACAACAAAAAGTATTTGGAAACTAATTATTTCAGGAGACTTCATAAATGTGTAGGTTTGACAAATGTATGTTATTTTATTACCTGAGATTCTGACGGAGATCATGCTTCCAGTTTATATTCACATCACGATGGTTGAAAGTACTTTTTGCATCTAGACCGAAAGCTCCATTCTCAAGAAGGATTGTGGCAATTGCTAAAAATGGAATGTTACATTAAATAAACACATAGTAACATATAATTTAATATAAGTAATATAGATCCTTATAAACTTGTAAAAGTCTTTAAAGCTTACCATCTAAGTTGTACTCCAGGAAAACCATGGTGGAAGTGCAGGTGGACTTCAATGTGCAAACAGTTCCTGCCTCTGTGTTTTCTATATTTCCAGTCCATGTATTGTTATAAATTGGGGAAGCCATTTTGAAAGTGGCTGATAGGGCACCGAATTTTGGAATAAACACACCGGCTGGGAGATGGAGAGATATCTCTGGGACATCGATTTTTTGTTCAGGGATAATAATGGTTGGCAATTCAAAATTATATAGTGTGTTTGTGATGTCATCCAAACGTATTGGGTAGTCGCCAATGTCGAATGCTTTGGGAAGGTTAAATGGTGAGATGGTGATTTCATACTGTGGCAAACTGACAAACAAATGAGCCATTTTGTCTTTCAGATATTTTGTTTTAGCATTAATGCTAGGAATTTCCACTTTTGGTAAACCAGGCAAAATTATGTCAAAGGAAGGTGTGCTGATTTCATTGGGGACTTCTAGATTTGTCAAATCAATAACAAAGGTTGGCACATGGAGAGTAGTGAATGGTATTGAAAACTCTGGAACAGTTATGACTGGTGGTATTGAGAAATAATCAGGCAGGTCTGGCTCTTCAAAACGCATGTCCACTTCCCTAATCATTTGCGGAATTTTTTTAAACAAATCTGGAACTCCAACTGTTATTTGTGGAATATTAAATGTCACGCCATTTTCAAATAATTTTGTAGGTATCGCAAATAATGTTCCTTCTATGCTCTTGGTGTATATCACAGCAGTTGAAACATTAAAGAACTGTAAATCGTCAGTACTGCCGACCTCACCAAATTTAAATATGTCCCACAGACTCTTTTGGTAGACTGGCAATTTGATAGACTTCAGGAATGCAACTTTCCCCTCAATTGATTCGGACATTTCTATACGGATTTCAGACTGAGTGTTCGATAGTATCAGATCAGCGGAATGGATCAGAGTTGCAAGTTGTTCCTTGCCACTCCAAAGTAATTTTTGCTTGTCTGAAGTGATGGAAAGATCCATGTTCTGCACTATACCAGCATGACCAAAGTTACTTGGCTGTGAAATGTCAATATCAAGATTAGCTGACAAAGTTGTCAGTGGAACAAACTCAAGTGTAGCCCTCACATTTTGCTTTCCGTTTGTTGAAAGCGATGCAATACTAGCTGCATTACTACTTGTGTAAGCCATTGTAGCATAAAAACGTCGCAGAGAGGCCTCAAGGGCAAGGTTCTTAGTGACATCAATATTCCAGGAACCAGCCTTTTGGTGGTAGACTTTAGTGTTCAGATCAGTTTTCAGCGTGGAACGAAGACCATTGGCATTCAAGTAAATAGTTACTTCATTATTCAAAGATCCAGCCAGATTTCCACTTTCCATGATAGTTGCATCTGTTGTTCCTTTCCAAGCGCTCTCCAAAGAAAAATAGGATGACAGTGCCTCTAGGGCAAAATTGTGATCAATGCTTCCAGTTCCCTGTGTTTTGATTATGGGCAGATCATAAGAGTAGCTCACTTTAATATTAGAGGCTATATTTGGTTTAGACTTTGTATTTCCACGAAGCACTTGATTTATGTCCATCGTAAGAACTGGGCACTTAATTTTAGCCAAGTTTGTTAAAGAAGCCTCCATATTCCTCTTGGTGAGGCTCACAGTGCTCTCATGACTACATTCAGCACACATGTGAATCAAGGACAGGCTTGTTGCCATCTTCAAGCCTCTCCTTTTGTTGATCGTGGCACTGCCATCAAGTTTACCTTTGAGGACATCGAACACAGATGTAGACGAGACATCAAACTTGATCACCATGTCAGAATGATTATATAGGCCACCATTGGAATTCAGAGATAATATTGGAGATTTGATTGAGAAATCATATGTCATATTTCCAAATGCAGGAATCATGATATTATTCTGAATTTCTGGTATTGTAAATGTGGGTAAGGTCAAGTCTCGAAGCGTCTCAGGCACATGTAAGACTGGTAGCTCCAAAGACGGAAGCACCAGGGTGTATGAAGGTACTGAAAATCCCAGTAAAGGAATTTTAAAGCTTGGTGTGCTTACTTCCTTTGGTATGAAATAACCAAATGCGGGCAATTCAGCTCGGAAGGCTGAAACCTCAATATTTAGTATGGGAATGGTGTATCCAGGAACAGTGAAATATCTTGGCGGATGGTTTGATGTATCAATTTTATACTTTTCATGCTGAATTCTGGCTTGGTTGTAGGAATTAGTGAGGGCATCAAAAATATGGTCTCTTCCAAGTTCAAAATGCAGTCTTAAAATCTTGGCATTTTCATTGAAGGCTTCATAGATCGGCTCAAGGTTTAGATCAAATGTGTGCTTCTCTGGATTTTTCTGATACAGTAGTTTGAAGTCAATGTCAATTGTTTGTTGAGGAGTGGTCAGAAGATCTTTCAGACCATAATCCTCCCAAAAAGAAAACTCATTGATCTTAGGTGTTTTTATATCCAAGTAAGGGATTGGAATTTCTGGGATACTGATGGGAACAGTCAGGAAATCAAGATTGGCTTCGCAATCAACTGAAGTGTAGATTCCAGCTTCATTTTCATTGTTATCAAAAGTAAAGTTGTGTTTATATTTGTACTGGTTGAAGCGAGCGAGGCCTACCCAAAATGCATGTTGCTTATTGAAATTTAAAGTAAATCCAAAGTCATCCTGGAGGTCGATTTTTCCAGTCAGCTTAAGGGGCAAGATGATTTTAGAGTTTCCTTTATTTTTGCAGTCAAGTGTGACTTCAAATGGTTGAGCCAAAAAGTCACACGTGTTGGATATGCTTCCACTTACTTTTCCAATAAGCTCAGCATTATGTGAAATTCCTATTTCCATTCGGATATCTTCCATTTGAGCTTTTCCTTTGAGTGTCAAAACACTGCCCTTTATGAAGGGCGCCTCGGTTTCAGCCCTGGCATCGATGGTTATGTGGCTCAGGATTACTGACTCTGCGCTAACCGACTGCTTCATTTTAAGGTTTCTGCTATTTGTTTCACCATCAAAATTCAGCTTTGCTGTGCCAGCATTGACAATGATCTCAAAATCGCTCTTGTGTGTAATTTCATCAGAATAGTCATCAATGGACTTGGCGGTTCTTGATGGATTAGATGGAGACCACTTCCCACTTCCGACTGTTCCAACAGTCATGGATATAGACCCTGATTCAAAACGAGCCTTTGCTGTTCTGGTTATTATTGCCTGACTAGAAATATCCAATCTGGGGATGTTTAGATTATGGTTGTAGGATGTGTCCATATATGCAGATATTCCATTCTTTAAAGCAATACCTATATTGTTAACCAGATCAGCTGTGTACATATGAGTGGTGACTTTGACAGCAGTCTTGGCTGTTGCTTCTGCTGAAGGACCACTTAAGACAACAGAACCCTCGTGTTCAGTAGCAAATGCCATGTGACTGAGACTAATAGTCTCACTAATAATCATTTTTCTCATTTTAGGAGCTTCAATTTGAAGCATGGCATCCAGAGTATAGTCAAGAAATTCAAGGCTTGACTTGGCATTTGATTTCAGAGTAGCTTTGAACTGTGGAAATTTGAGTGCTGTTGTTGTGTTCTCAAACGCTGCTGATGTCATCAATGTATAATGAGGAGAATCTACTTTAAGTTCTCCATAGAGTTTGCCAAAAGCTGGCAGACATGGTTCAAAAGGAATCTCAGGGAATTTAACTTCAGGGATTGGCAGCATTGTAATCTCAAAACTGTTCAGTTTCAGTTTGGGCACATTAATCTCTGGGAATTTGATCTCTGAAAGAGTAATCTCTGAGAACGTGAAATCAGGCAAATCGGAAAGATAGAGAGCTCGTAAGTCCCCAAAGATGGTCTCTGGATCCACTTCTGGCATTTCTATCTGTCGAACTTTATCGATGAAATCAATGATGCTCTGTTTTATTTTCTCAAAGTCAACTGTGATAGAAGGAAGACTGATCAGGTCTAAAACAGTGAATTCCGGTATTGTTATCATTGCTGGAATCGTAATATCATGTATCCTTGCCATTTTAATCTTAAAGGCAGGAATCTCAAGAGTTGTGAATGGAAGCATAAAAGCGGGTACGTCTAATTCTGCTTTTTTTAGAGCATTGAAAACTCCCTCCACAGCTTGATTGATTTGATCAAGAATTTCCTTATCTTCAGCCATCTTCTTCATTTCATCAATGAGTTGTGTGAACTGTGATAAGATGTATTCGATAATGTTAACGTACGCACCACTTGCCCTTTCTAAGTGAACCGAGATTTCATCTCTGATGTCCATGTCAATAATTCTCTGCCTTACATCCTCGATAATGTCCTGGATCTTTAGTTTTATGTCTTTATATGCAGTAGTGTCAATTACATCTTTAATGTTCTTGCACACCTCAGCTATCCTTGTATTTTTCAGTTTCTCCAAATAATCAAAAACACTCACCTGCATCTCTTTTATAAACTCCCTGGATGCCTCTATTTTTCGTGGAATTTCATAAACTTCATTTATCTGCTTGTTAATATAGTCGACTGTATCTCTGACTTTTCCATTTACTTCATCGACATATGTGTTGTAATCAAACGTTCTAAAGGTTTTTATAATCAACTGAATGTAATCATTTAAGTCATTTATAATCTTTTCGAAATCCATAAGCTTTAACAGAGAAACTATGCTATCCAAGATTTCCATCATTTTATCTGAGATGTACTCGAATTGGATAGATTTTAAAGTGTCCACTACAGCCTGCACCAGCTCTTGGATTCTGTACTGTTTGACTAATATAATGGCCTGTTCGACAATTACTTCAATTTTCTTGTCAATTTCATACCGTAAAATAAGCTCTTGTGCATTTAAATAAACTCTATTGATTTTCTCAGGGACTTCATACTCCTCTATCCAGTTGACAATGACATCTTTTGCAGAATCCAGCACTCTCTCAATGTCCTCATATGGGATTTGACCAGACAGTTGATCCACATATTCAGTCAAGTCAATTGAGGTAATATATTGTCTCAGATCTTCAAGTAACGTGTTAATATCAAATGTCTCAACAACCTTCCTCAGTTCGCTCAGCTTTTCGTGAAGTTTGGTTTTAATTTCATATTTTGCATCCAGCTGTTTCAACCAAGTAGCACTGCTGTCCTGCAGTTTTTCTAAATCGACCTGTCTTATTACATCTTCAATACCATCAATGCCTCTGATTATTGTTTTGGTTATTTCATATTTCTCATCAAAAGCTTTAAGTTCACGTCCAATCTGTGCCAAAATGTCTGAAACAGAATTGGCCCATGCTCCGCTTTCAATGCCATCTTTGATTTGAATCGACAGATCCCTAATTCTGGTCGCAAAATCAAGAATTTTCTTTCCCGCAGCCTCCTTAAATCTTTCAGCATATGCATCAAGGTCATCCATTGATATTGTGTAGTCATGTATGAGGGAAATGAGCTGATTCTTGACATTGTTAATTTTGTTCTCTAAATCCAAGTCCACTATGACGTCATTCACTTTTTGAGGGAGTTCATCCAACTTATTCCTAAATTGGCCTATCAATGCATTTAAATCTAAACTGTTGAGGTAGTTTCCAAGGGATTCAAATTTATACAGAATTGCGCTTTTTATACTTTCAAAGGCAGCAGGGAAGCTCTCTATGAATGGAAAATAAATGATGTGACAGTCGCTGTTCTTATCATACTTGACAAACCCAGAAGTGCTAAACTTTTGATTGTCTAATGGAATGTCACTAGATTCTCTTTCTGTGTTGAAGAGACTAGTTTGAAGAACTCCAGAGAACTGGACTCCCATGTCATTTTCTTTGTTGTAAATATTTACGTCCTGGTTATAGGCATGATTATTTAGCTTTGACTTAAACTTCCACAACACAGTCTGTTCGTTGGGTATCAGTAAGCTGTCAAACTTGTTTTCAATGTGCGTTTCAGCAGACTCTCCATTTGGCAACATGTGTACAGCAGAAGCTCTGCATTCATGGGACTTTGCAATGGCCAGTGGCTCAGCTTTTAAGAGGAATTTGCTGTAGACCTGACCACTGTGCTTGCCGTAAAAATTGACAGTGCCATCGCTATTCAAAATGGCATCAACTGTAAGGCTAAATGGCATGGCCATTGTGCGAATGTTATTTTCAAGACGTAAAGATTTGCAATTTACTTGTGTCTTGCTGTTTATTACAGAAGACAGTCCTGCAAAATCCAAGTCAAATCTGTTACTTATATGGGAATCGAAGACTTTTGCAGCTGTATCACATTTGATGGTGCCAGCCAGATCTGCGTAAGTAAATTCGCAGCCATGATTAAAGTTATTATCTTCTCCATACTTTCCACTAAGACTGCCAGTGACATCCATCTTAAATGGCTCCATCTTAAGGCGCCCATCACTACTGAATCCAAAATCAAAAAGCTCAAGTTCGTTATTTGCACTTATCGATGAGACAAACGGTCTCATATTAATCTTGATGTCATGATTGTAGGACGCTCCATCACAAATGAAATTGTCCGTTTTGGAGCGGAAAGCCAAGGTCCATAAAGTTATGGTCAAAGTTTGCATGCACTCTGATCTCATTTTTTGCAAAGTACCCATCATGGTATTAGACATACTCAGACCTTGTTTATTAATACCAACGTTCATTGTGTTTCTTGCAGTTCCATCAAAGGCATTCCCTTGAAAAACACTAGTTAAAGATGCTTCTTTGGGTGAAATCTTACCCTTCGCACTGAGCTCAACTGTGTTATCCTGGGATGATCCTTTTGAAACAACAGACATTGAGGCTCCTTCACCATTGATGCCACCATTGAAGGTATTCTCAAACGTCAAAGAGTTTCCCTCAATAGTTGTCATGCAACTAGTGCTCAAGCCATTTCCTTCAACAGTAAGTGTGCCTTTGTGTGTCCCACGTCCACTTTCTAAATTCAGCAAACCTTCTATATTAATTTCAAGGCCGTTACTGTTTAGCGATCCAGTAAGGAGGGAAAATGCATCATGTGTTGCATCATTTGCCTGTGATTCAATTTTCAGTGTAGCTTCTCCATTCTTGACATCAAGTTCAGCTTTACAGCGCAAAGCTTTTCCAAGTGCCGTTGCGCTACAATCGGACTTCACAGACAGCTCGCCTTTCTTGTGCTTTAACTCCACCACATGTTTCAGAACATCATTTTGAGCATTGGTCTTGGATAAAAGTGACAGCTCTCCATTGACATAAGATCCTTTGATCACATTCTGTCCCTGGATGATTGAGGAGTCAAACTTCAGTATGGACTCTCCTTTTCCTTCTTGTTTAGGCATATTATAGATATAGGATTGGCTAAGGGTTGAGTTGGCATATAGAGAGCCTATCTTGATAAATCCATCAAAGTTTCCATCTCCAATCACTTCATCACTAGTGGAAGCTGACTGAGCTGAATAAAACAAAGAGGTGTCCAGACCAAGTGGACTAGATGCTTCAAGTCTGTAGTTGGTCCTACCACTGATTTTATCAGCCATACTCATAGTTTCAAAAAAACTCATACTGGCGTCGAGTAAACAGTGGTTGATGGATCCATTTACAAGGTACTTCAAAGTATCATCAACTGTACCAGTGATCATTCCCGTACCTATATGAAGTGGTAAGAAAAAAAAAGTAATGTTTAATATATGATGGACAGTAATAAATAAATGCTAAATAAAAATGTATTAGAATGCACAAAAAGTATAAATTAATAATAATAATGAAGTACTTAAATAGGGAAATAAATATTAGTGAATTAAAATCTTTGTGGAGTATGATTCTTACTTACCTTCAATTTTGTATGACAGGGGTGTCAAGGGGCAGCTGGCCATTATTTTGTACTTAGCAATGTAATTGGGAACATCAACAGTGTTGTTTCCTCCTAAGATAGAACCCTCCCATTCATAAAAGTTGCTGTTCATCTTAGCAGACAGCTCTGCTACACCCAACATGGGTAAGGAGAATTCCAAAGTGCGGGGAATTGTGAATGATGGAATCTTGTAGCTTTTCTCAGGAACATCCAAGCCGAGGAGGGGAACTTGAATCTGTGGGAGCGTGAGGGCGGGAGGGATGTCGAGTTCAGCAGATGACTTTCCTCCCAGGAGAAGAGGAAGTGAAATTGAGATTCTGCCTTTGTTGAACTGGTATCTCAACAGTGCATCACTGAACATAAAGGGGAAGAGAGAGTTTACAGTCAATATCAATGTATATAAAGTACCTGTATAGACACTAGTTGTAAGTGTGGATACACGTCACTGTATTTTTACTAAAAGTGGTCTACATAAAGTGGAGATCAACATAAGAGAGAAAAAAAATACAATTTACAGAATTCAGAAGTCAGTGATTAATCTAATCTGAAATTATCCTGCCAGTAGGAAAAGATTTGCTTTTAAGCATATTTTAGTTACATTTAATCTGAAAGAAAAGCTTAGATGAGATTTAAAAAGAACATTAATCAAAATTAAAGAACATATTTAGATTCCTCCATTATTGGTGTTAATCTGCACCTGCTGGCAACTTCAAACCCTGTTTAACTGGCACCCTAAATTTTCCAAGATGTGACTGAAACTTTCCAACACCAGGTTGTTCAGAAAAACAGCAAACTGGTGAGTAGACACAGCAAATTAAGTGATTTATAGAATTTCATCTTAACAATGTCACAAACTCATCAAGTCCCCCACAAAGGCTGGTCGTCCATGAAAGACAAATGCACTAGAGGCGAGGATAATGCAGAAGAAAATCCAGTAGACAAAAAGTTCAACACTGCAGCTGGAATTGATCACCAGTTTAGTGCTGAACTGTGTAAGGACAGTGTCTTGATGTTTAAGAAAATTTGGGATGAAAGCCCAGTTTGCAGTGACCAAACCTCTCATCAGCAGAAAGAATCAAAAGTCTAGTCTAACGTTTGCTGAGCATGTTGTGTGGAAAAGGGAAAAGAAAACTGGTCCAAAGCTCACTTTAGTTATTAAAGCAATTTAATTTATTTTGAGTCCAATAGAAAACCTTATGTTCATCATCACACTGGAAAAAGACTGAATACAAATTGTGTAGAGAAGTAAAAGGTGTAGGAGGAAATGTCATGGTTTAGGGAATGTTTTGTTCAGCAGGGGTTGGGCTTTGTTTTTAAGCTACATGGCCCTTATACAGTTTGCACAGTACAGCCACAGATAAAATCCCTTAGAATTTTAAATGGTGATAACAACAAAAATAAAAAAAACACGTAAAAAATGTAAATTATTAAAATAAATTGCTCTCTAATATTGAACTCCACTGTATATTGCCCTGGGACAGCTTCCTCATGTGACTAGCGCCGATCTCCCCTATATGTGAGCAGATATTGTTAAGCAGTCCCATAACATGTCACTTACGATTTAAGATACAGTTTTTCTGGCAAAGATGGCAATATGAGCTCTGGGGTGCTTCTCTTGTTCCTCTGTACATCCACAAATGAGCTGCCTGCCGCTATTTTATCCAGCCAAATATTCACAGCCTAGAGACAAAAACACATCATTTAAATAAAATGTTGATCATTTAAACGGAAATGGTCAAATTAGTGTCATTTAGATATAATCTGTTTACCTCTAACCCTTTTGAAACAATGTGACGAAGTTTCATGTCGGTCTTGGTGACTTTCTGGTCGAGGATTTCATCAATACTTGCCTGTAGCTGGCTACGATACTCCTCCATATTTGGAAAAAGTTTCTCTACCTCAGAGTTTATGTCTGACTTCATTTCAATTTCAACCTTGTTATTATCTGCAAAGTCAAAATAGTTCAAATCTCAGTGACGAATTCATTACAGCGACGTTTGTTTTATTAACAGTGAGTGCCATCATTACCGTATCTGAGAATAGCTTTCTGCACAGATGTGGTCTCTGGCATGTTAAATGCTGTTTCTAGCTGCAGGACGAGCCCATTGTTACTCTTTAGGGTGGCAGTGGCAGAGGTGTCCATCTGTAATGCTGGCACAGCCATCTGAAGCTCAATCAGACCCTCCCTCATAGACTCCAACCTACACAGAAACATGCATAGCTAAACTAAAATCAAACTAACACTGATCATATAGAGTATGTCATGTGAAATAAAAAGTCTTCATAACACGTATCACATTTCTTTCCCCACTATTGAGCATTTAAAAATATGCAACTGTTTATACTGTACCTAGCATGTCCAACTATGGAAAGTTGTGGGATGTCTCTGTTTGTTACATCAATTGTAATACCACGCATCTTCTTCCCTTTAGCATTGCTATCTGTAACTGCCAACTTGATGCCAACTTCAAGATCATAATCGGGAATCTGGAGGTCAGTGGTGAGAATGCTCTTATTGCAATTGTATTTCACAACTGCTGTTGTTTCAGTTGGCTCAGCACCTTAAAATAAAAAGTGTTGTTTTCATAAATTTTTTTCATAAGGTGTTATAAGAGCACTTGATTTCTTCAGTACATATATTTTGAATTACAAATAGCAACTAATAGGTGGGCCAGTGAAGCTAATCTTCAGTGGATCATCCTTCAACAGTGACATCCGTTTTAAACTGAACTGAATCAGTGTTAATTTAACTAGAACTACAGCAGCATTGTACCACAACTCTCCTGCCTGACTGATATGCTGGAATGTTATGGCTTTTTATTATCTTTTCTTTACTTATGTTAAGCTCCTTTGACACAATCTACATTGTAAAAGTGTTATAGAAAAAAGAGGACTTGATATTTTGGTATCACAATGATTAACCTTGGTTTTCTACTGTATTTATTTGAAAATATATTAAATTTGAATTTATTTTAGAAAGCGATTTATTCCTACAAAAGAAAAGCTGAATTTAATGCATTATTACTTTACTTTTCACTGTCACATGATCATTCAGAAGTCACTCTAATATGCTGATTTCAATCAGGTAAGTGCTCAAATGTCTTATTATTATCAATGCTGAAATATTTTTGCCGTCAGGATTCTTAGAAACCTCAAAAAAGCATTCATTTGAAATATAAATATTTTGTAATATTATAAATGTCTTTACTATCCTGTTTGATCAATGTTTCATGTCCTTTCTGAATAAAACTTTAATTTCTTTCCTTTTTCCATTTCTTTCTATCTGACACCAGACTTTAGCCTTTATAAAGCACTCACTGAAATACTCATCTGAAGAACCCTGGAGACTTACTGGGGGTATTACAAAACTTTTAAAATGTTATGACTTGTCTGTGAAGCTACAATAGATGGTTCTTCACCTGATAAAGGGTTAAACATATGTTCAATATCAGGATATACTGTAATGATCTTAAAACAAACACATAAATGCCACAAAGTATTTGATTGTATGGGTCTTAAAAGCAAATCTTCTAGTCCACTGATAAAATAATAAAAAATAAAATAAGAAAGAAGTGGTATCATTAAAATTGTTTGAGAACTTACCCTCAGCCTTGAGGACAATTTTCACAGAGTCTACTTTATGGCGCCCCTCTTTTCCCTCCTTTAGCAGTGCATAGGAAATGGTTGCTGTATACTCTGGCACTTCTCCTGTAGGCTGAAGTTCCAGAGCCAGCCTATAATAAAAAAATGGTTCTTTTTATTTTTGTGCTAAGTGAACAGAACATTTTTATTGCATCATCTTTTTTCTTGGTTACTTCGCAGATGATAACAAGACTGAAATGAAGCCAGAAGTACAAAAAAGTTGTTTGCATACGGAAATCTGATATAAAGCCATATATCAACATAGATAAAGTGATATATTTTATATAAAATATTACATTTGAACATATATTGTATGTACATATTTGCAACTCTACTGTAAATGAATATATAAAAATCTAAATTGTTGCTATATCTCGAAATATATGTTGCATATGTTGTATGTACAAATATTCATACAAATATTTTTATTTCTGTGAAATACAAAATGTATGTTAAATATGTGATATGCGTATATGGCCATATCAGATTTCTATATACTATTTCTCACCTTGTCTCTCCTGTGAGAGGATAGTACGGGGCATTATTGGTTGAACTAGCATTTGAATAGCGTAATATAGTGCAGTAATTCATCCCAGGAAAGATGCGATTACACTCTGTAGAGTCAATCCTGTCCTCTACCATGGAGGGCACAATCTTAGTCTGAGTTGAGGTCACAGAGAGCAATTTGTTGCTGGTGTTGAAAAGAGAAAAGAAACATTAATTTTATTATGTTCCATTAAAATGTATTATACTACATCACAAAGAAAATGTGACCTTAAAGGCACTGATGTATAAATAGAAAAACAAATTGGTGGAAGGTCATTCTGAAAAAAAAACTAGGCTAAATCTAAGTTAGTTTGGATTGTATTTCAGGAGTTCAAAACAGCTTGCTGGAAAATTTTCTTTGGCTGGCAAACACTTGCAAACTACCAGTTGTTTGTGGCAATTAGGTGTGCACTGAGCACTGAATGGAAATATTCTGTAAATTTCAAATATAAATCTGCTGTATAAAGCACTGCATACAGTATTGTTAGTGTGCCAAATTGCAGAGCTTGTATAAAACATAATCACACTGCTTTTCCTCACACTGCGTAATTGTATATTTTGTTATTAAGACAAAAATGTGCACCACATTTTTTAACATATTCATCAAAACACTGCCCTAATACCTTAATAGTAAACTAGTCAGGTTTAAACTTCTCTTTACCCCTAACCAAAAAAAGAAAGAACTTCCCAAGGAGAACACTGGGTCTTATAAGTATACAAAACTATAAATTAATTGTATCAGGTAGCCTACCTGACACTGAAAAGCTGGATGTTTCCTGATGGTGCAGGGATGGAGAGCTTGATCTGATTGTCACTTAGGGTGACCTTGGCATTCACAGCACTTTCATGGTACAAGTTTGTGTGCGTCTCAATGCCAGCTACAACAAATTCTGGGATATAAACTCCCATTTGGGTAACAAACTCTACTCCCACAGATGGCATGAATGAGAGCTGTTGCTGTGAAAAATAACAGAAAAAAATCAACAATATGCAACAATCTAGACAATTTTTCTTCTAGTAAAAAAAATACCATCATGCGGTCAATGGTCAGGCCTCCTTTGGCTCCAGGGGCCAGAACTCCAGAAAGGGAAAGCTTCAAGGGGAAACCAGCACTTGTAGGCAGCGTAAAGACTTTGTCCAGGAACATATAGTGGACAAAAAACTCATTCTCTAAGCTAGATAACAGCTTTCCCATAAACTGCAATGACAAGAGAATATCACATTTAATGGAGTTGATGAACATTCATAATTTCAGAAAAAAATGCTGTATACCAAAATGTTCAAACACTTACATTCATTGACGTTGACTTAAATGTTTCTGCGCATAGTTTAATGTACTGAGTGACGTGCTTGAGGTCACTGGTCTTCAAGTATCCCAATTCTGTTCCCAAAAACCGTAGGTAGGCCAAGCCTTTAGGAGTATCTTCAATCTGTTCAAGGCGGTTTTTGAATTCAGAGATGTATTCTTCCATACTCTTCATAATATCTTGAGGAACCTAAGAAAGTTTTATGCATATGTTTGTTATTTAGGTGCATTTTTTGTTATACAACTTAAAGTTACTTTATGTTCTTACCTGTCTTTTCATCCTTTCACCTCTTAGTGGGGAAATCCATTTTTCCAGAACCCGTTTGACAGGATGTGGAATTTTGTCTTTAACCCAGTACATTGCTTTCGAGATAGTATCGGGGAAAAACCCATTTTCACCAAAGAGAACTTCAATGACTGGCTCAAGGCCTTCACCTTCAAGACCAATCTAAAAAATAAAAAAGTGATCATATGCATTCATAAACGATACATATAACAATACACATAAACAACAATAGAATACTGATGCATAAAGTATGTCTTTTTTTGATAAAATTCTAGAGTACCTCCAGTATTTCCGGATTGAAATTGTCAAGTGTGGTGGCTAACATGACTTCTCTGGGCATGTAATTGGCAGAGTCAAAAATTACATTGCTTTCTACAGAGCCAACCAGTGGAACCTCAGTTTTGTAGTTACGGGAGAGCTTTGTGAAGTCCATAGGGAGAAAGCTCACATCTCCTTTTACAGCTTTAAGAATGTAGTCCTTTGCTCTAAAAAGAAACATTTAGCAAAATTAGGGATGCAAAATATATATCAGAAGCATATTCTTTATCAACCAATATTAAAGATTTTGAGCCATATTCATCAACAGCTTACACCAGAACAAACTTTTTGGAATTAAAAACTACTGTCTGGATTCACTGTGACAATAAGGTGTGTTTTTTTCATGGCTTCAAGGGAATCAAGGGAAACTCCTCTTTGAGATGCACAATTTATGGGAGGAGAGCATTTTAATAAATCATGCAATGCAATTTACTACGGTTTGCAATAGTCAGTTGACTCAAATTTGTATCATTATTAATTATATTCTGTACATTAGACATTTTGTTATGCCTACATTTACTTCAAGATATATCCCTTTTTCAAAAATACAACAATCACACATATGTGCTTCTTACATATCATTGTACCACAGTTTGTGCTAAATACAATGTAATCAGACTTTAACATATTAAGACACTGAAAAAAGGGCAAGTCAAATCTCTAAGGGCCCCAAAACCCCCTTAGACCCTAAGGGATAAATGCAAATAAGCTGCTGCTCCACTCACACTTTCCAAAACCCTTTTAAAAAGCCACTGTACAACATCAACACTATTTGTTCTATTTTTGCCCCAAATAAAAACATCAAAACAGATCATTTTGTATTAGAAGGCCTTAATAAAACACAAATTGTACACTGTTTGAAATAGTATTGTACGTACGTGCTCAGGTTTGGATTTTCTGATTCCAGTATGTTGGCTGTATGGGAAGAGACAAAGCTCTTAACCTGCTCATTTTGCTCACTCTTAAGTGTCCTCAACACCTTGTCTGCTACCTCAGGGTTCCTCATAAGCATCAAATATGCTGCAATGCGTTTTTGGGCAGGTGCTTCTGCATTCTCATATTGTTGCATCAGAGCACTTCTCACCTAGAAACAACAAATTAATTCAATTAATTAATTCAGTTTTTGATTAATGACCAATTGCACAATAACATAATTTAAGATATTCCAATTTTTGTAGACAGTCCCAGTTTTTCATGTCATGTCATGTCTGCCTGAATGTTTTCATTTGTTTAAAAGTAATAGCATGCACATACACAAATCTGGAAAATCTGGTCACTTTATTTTAAGTATTGCTAGATTAAAATGTTAGCAATTTAACTTCTTTTAACAAATGTTGATTTACATCTGAATCCATTTCCATGAGTCTGAAAGCCTGGATAGCTGCTTTTTGCACTGGCAGAGGGGCATATGCCTGATCCATGCAATTCAGGACAGAAGACTTCAGAGATGGGAATCCCTCCATGTATTTTCCCATGACAGCAATAACCTGTACAAAAAATACTTTGGTTAATACAAAATAATGTAAGTTATTTTGTATGTTTGCACAAGATGGATAGACAGATTTACCCTTAATGTTAGGAAAGTACTGTCTTCATCTCCAGAACAATCGCCTAGCATGAACTCCATGAATTCAGCTACTTCTTTCACTTCAGGCGTGGATGTTGCTTGATCTTGAGGAAGTCTGCAAAATATAGGTTAATACATTAAAATTCCACATAAAAAAAAGGAAATCACATAACCTATGCTAACTCAAAAACAAACAGAGTAAACATTACTAGAACTTACTGTTTCATTGTGTTGGCCAAAGCATACATGATGGCTTTGCTTGGCCTGCTTTGGGCCATACTCAGCATATCTCTAAGCCTCTGGGAGCTGCCCTGTGGTAAAAGACTCAAAGCATAAACTATAGCATCCACCTCTCTGTCTGCCTCATCGAATGTCCTGAGGATCTGCATGATGGCGCTGGTACATTCATCAGTCCCACATTGGAAGAGCGTCTGCCATGTGAGCCACTCTGAGAACTTCATCATCTCATCGGCAGCTCCAGACAGCGTCTCATTTTTCAAACCACGGACTTCAGATACCAGTTTGTGGAAGAGGCTGGCTCTCTGTTGACTCTTTCCTGAGCTGCTAAGCGTACTCAACTCTTTCATTGTGGCAAGCACATCATCTTTTGACTGTACAGGAAGTTTGTCCTCCACCTCCTCCATAAAGAGCTTTTTCTCAAGAGTGTCTGATTATAAGAAAAAGACAGAAATGTTGTTGTTTTTCTTAAACCTCTTAGAATAAGAATAATTCTTGTAGGATAAAAAAGTATTACTAAATTGCATTAAACGTGTTACCAATAAAAAAAAAGTTACAAATAATTTTTTTATATTTTAAAGAACTTAAGGCTTCTTACCATCTTTGTTGAAATATCTGTTGTTTATTTTGACCGAATCTTGTAGCGTTAGACTTTGTTTTACTTCTGAGGAGATACCATACTGCCCCCTATAGGAGAAGTTATAACACTGACAGTAAAAAAAAGGACATTCTGTCACACTTTTCAATTGTTCCCACCCCTTACAATAAAGAACCTTATGCTTTTTTATGTTGTTCATGTTTTTTTTCAAAGGATAAAATAGTAACCTTAATTGACAAATTATTATCATTTGTATAACCACAATTTTACGACAAATAAAAAAATTTGGTGTGCCAAAACCATGATTGATTTGAGGTTCACATACTTTACCTGCAATAATTTTTTTGTTGTTGTTGTTGTTATTTTATTTTCTATGGCTTACTGAAGTTATTATTCAGATTTTCCCTTCTTTGTACCTCTTAGATTTAACTGATGTCTGTAGTATATTAAAATTACATACATAAGGTGTCACATATATCACATTCACATATATCTCATCAATTATAATCATTTGTTATGGTCATTATTTTTGTCAGCTTATAAAATCACAACTTATAATTATAACTAAAAACATAACTTTTGTTTCCTGAAGTAATAAATTGTGAATGAGACTTGGGAATATGACTACTGACTATACTATATATGTATCATTATTTTGATGATCCCATTTAAATATGGACTGTCATTAATTGTAATTAGCACCCTACCGCAACTCTTATGTTGCAAAGTTATTTAGAGTGTCCTTTTGTGTTATAAGAAATGATAACAACATTTAAAACAACACAAGTGTAATAAATCATTAACAGAATAATGTTTTCTAAACAGGTCAGTGAACCAAAAAAATACGTTGTAGGAAAAAATAACGCACTCATGTGAGAATGGGATGAAAAGGTGCTTCTCTGTACACTGGGCCTCAGTCATATGCTTCCTCCTGTTATCAAACTGATAGTTGCAGGTCTGAGTGCTGCGGATGAGCTTAGAAAAAAGTCCATTCTGCAAAAGTAAATGTCAAAAGTTGTTTGAGTGACATCTTTGAGAAGAATGTAATGGAGTGGATGTTAAAAGAAATGTGTCATACCAGCCCAGGCAAGAGGGACAGAGGGCTGGTGGAGAGACTGTGAGGTGAAAAATGGCTGCAGTCTGACAGATCTCTGACCACACTGACATCTATATCAATATCCTTTCGGGTGTTTACGGTGACTTCAGTCTTGCATATACCATGAATTGTGCTCTAAAAAGGAAAGAGCAGAGAAGTTAAAAGTTATCTATATAAATCTATAACAATGTACAGTTGGAGCCAAAGTATGAAACCACACTGATAATCTGCTTTTGGTCATTTATTGTTGTAAAAAATATATATTTTCAAAGATAGAATGTAGGTACACTAATGAAACATGAAAGTTAAATTTTGACCCTCGGACCTCACTTTATACAATACATTAAAATGTGTTCTGTACAAAAACTGAAGAACACAATATATTAGAAAATAATTGCGTAGACTTGATTTGTGCGCATATATTTTTTAAATCTCACAATTTTTTTTAAATCTCACCATTCTTTCATTGTGTTCTTCCTCCAGGACTGGCACGAGAAGAGCAGATATGATTCCTCTTTTGATGTTCAAAATGTTTTCTGGTTCATCCTCCTCTGGATAGATGGAAACACTTGTTACCTGCTCCACCACAAAATTGAGGGTGTTCCTGGAAAAGGGGGTGTCAGAAGCCATTATTCAATAAAATAAAAGATGCACTATTACTACTAAAAGCACTGGGTGTATTTGCTCTATTTAAAGGCAGGAATATCCCAGATATTATGGGCTGCTCCACATACTTCTCCATAGCCGCCTGTAAGGCCTCAGCTCCAGCAGCCTGTCGGTAAACAGGCTGACCCTGAGCGTCAATGACCGAAACCTCGCTCAGGACACATTCTGTGGTGCGAAGGACAAAACTGCATGTCTGTGGGACCTCAATTTCAACCTGATGAGAGAGAGAGAGAGAGAGAGAGAGAGAGAGAGAGAGAAGTGCATACAGTACAGTTTATTACAGCATACAATACATCCATACAGTATTCTTATATATACACTTTCTTTTAAAAGTTTGAGGACAGCAGGATTACATTTTATGGAAATTTATAGTTTTGTTTAGCAAGGATTAATTAAATTGATACAATTATATAGTAAAGAGGACTATAATTTTATAAAATATCATAGAAATACTCTATCTCTATCTAAATACTCTATTATTTTATTATTATCAAATTATTACCATTTGCCAAAACTCTTTTTCCCCAATATTACTTTTTAAAATCATACTGACTTCAAACTTTACAATGGTACAGTGCTCAGCGTAATTGAGTACACCCCATTTTGAAAATGAATCTTTTTATCCATTTCACAGTGAATATAGGCAATGTATTTTGGTGCCTTTAAACAAAACAGATTTAATAAACAGATAATATTTCTTAAAATAATATTTTAGTCACCAAACATATTTAGAAATTGAAAGATAATACAATTAATTAATTTTCAATTTTTGTACTTCTCTTTATTTTTCCCTTTTTTTACACTTGTATTTAATATTTTTCTATAACATAAATTTGAGTGTACTAGTTTCTAGACCGTTATCGTAGGTTATTTTGTTAGATAAGCTCCAGATTTGGCTTCAGTACTAACTAATCTAATGTATATGTACAAATATAATATTGTATAGCTTCCTATTAAAAATATGAATTTAAAAGATAGATTTGTGAGGGGTGTACTTATATATGCTGAGCACTCTATATATGCTTATGTAAAAATGAGGTTAAGCCATGTTTTTGTACCTGACAGGAGATCTTTGGACCGTTCTTGAGGTTAGCTGTACCCGTCACCCCATTTTTGCTCTCTGCTGTATACTGATAAACATATTTTCTGAGGTTTTTGAACCTAGCAGACACTTGGAAAAGTAAAAAAAAAAAAACGAACAAAGCTTATTATAACATCAATGATAACACATAAAAAGATTTGTTGTTGCAACTCTTTCACAATTTATCTTGACTTTTGCAGTATTTCAGAGTTAGTTCTAATCAATCAGAGGAACTTTGGACCCTTTATTGACAGAGTGGCATTTCTACCATTCAATACTCTGGATACAGGGTCCATGTACCAGGGTTCAGTGCTGCTATCTTCTGCAGCCGATAGAAACAGTGTAGGCCAGACTAAATGAACTCATCCTGATTGGTTGCAGATAGGGTTTTACATGTCACAACCACTGCAGCTAACTTGAGGTTAGTTAGATGATCGTCAATATGTTGCATGTGTATTGGTTGCTTACATGGGCATTTTGATAGTCCTTCTCCAGTGTCGTCCTCAGCAACCTCAGTGCTTCCTTCAGAGACATAGAAAAAGAAGTAGCTGAATTAATGAACGGTGTACTAGAAAATCGTGATATAAATCAAGATAAAACTGAGATTTGAAAACAGGAAACATGCTTCACTGACTTCCATTCAATCACTGTGATATCATATATATCTTGTACTGCTATATCTTTTTAACATTTACATTTAATGTACCGCTTCAGACCTATAATATATTTCATACAGTTGATGAACATGATGTAGGCCAACAACTCATTGTATTGTGTAGCCTATGCAAAATGCAATAATCTTCTCTTTCTTTTGCATAACATAAAAGATTGAACAATGTTTGCAACCACTGCATTTCTTATATAACACAATAATGGCTTTAAATTATTTTCCTTTTGTGGGTTATTTATCAGCCAAATAAAATGTGACTAAAACGCAATTAATGAAATTAATTCGGTTAAAAATTTTAATCGCCTGACAGCCCAAAAATACTTTATATATTTTTTAAACCTTATAAAAATCTGTAGGTTTTATAATGTAAGACAATGCATTTAAAGAACAGACAAAAAACTAAATTAAAATAAAAAGACTGCTGTAAAGTCTTACCTGCCAATAAATGTGCACTGAGGAGAAGTAATAGACACAAGTTAGTGTCCATTTTTATCGGCACAAAAAAATCTCTTCTTTCTACTTTTATACCTTACAACTTCTCTTAAGTACTCCTACTCTACAGCATGATCCCCCCCCCACCCCCTGAAACCTCCTCCAATCAGTCAAAAGACCACAAAATGACAACTCAGATTTGTCATTCAAAGTTCAGCACATTTGAGGACAACAAAAGAAATGAAGTATAGGAAAAATGTAAGATTTAATAAATTCAAGGGTACATGTTCTTCTAAATTAAAACACGTTTCCTATATATAGTTAATATTTAAAAAAATCTATATTTTGAAATTATACACTTATTTTTTGAATTATGAGTGAAATGATATAGTAAAATGTACCTTTTCAAATCGTACACTTTTATTATACTTTTAGGTATTAATATGAACACACTGGGTATAATCAACTTTAAGGGACACAATTTTTGCCCTATGAAATTTTAATTTTTTATAAAAAATATTTCCCAATTGTTGCTTACCTTTTTTTAATAACTAATTTATTTTGTTTTTGCCAAGATGACAGTGCTTAATATTTTTCTACTTATTGCAAAATAATGCTGATACTAGTATTCAGCTTAATGTGCAATTTAAACATTTAACTAGGTTATTATGTTAAATAGGCAAGCTATTGGATAACAGTGGTTTGTTCTATAGTCAATCAAACAATAATAAACTTAAGGGGGCTCATAATTTAATCTTAAAATTGTTTTAAAAAATTTAAAATCAGCTTTTATTCCTGCCAAACTAAAAAAAATAAGACTTTCACTAGAAGAAAAAAACATTATAGGAAAAACTGTGAAAATTTTCCCATTGTGTTAAACTTCACTTGGGAAATATAAAAAAAAAAAATTAAAAAATTTTTTTATACTTTATCTATTAGGTAAAAACATGTATCTTTTGAAATGGTGACACTTCCGTGACAGCATTTTGAGCTTCATTTCTGTGGTTTAATGGCCAAGTGAACCATAAGTGACCATTTCTGGGGGTCTTCACCCCCTCCCTAGCCTTCTGACTTTATTCAATCATCCAGTGTTCTATTTTAAAGGGCAGGATGGCGTAACACTCAATTCACAGATATAATCAATATGTTAATTAAGGTACAGTGTATAAGAGGCCAAGCTGATATGTTAAACACGTAAAGCAACTTTCATATAGTTACCACATAAGAGTGTTGCATAATATTCACAATCATCTTGACAGCTTACAAAACTGCCTTTTAAGCTAAAAAATGACTTTTTTTAACATTCTGAAATCGTCCTATTATATTTATGTGCATTTGCAAATAGGTAGTTCAAGAGTTTAGCAATGATGTTCACAAAACTATTATAAATCAATTTTTATATTAAATACATTTGTCAGTTTTGACAATTAAAGTTCTGACATACAAAACATGCACCACCCAAAAAACAAAATAAAAACAGAATATTGAATTATTTCATTAAATACAGTAATATTCAGTTGTACTGGGGAAAGGAACATATTTTTATATATCTTATCCCCACATATATCCTTTTAAACCTTCAAGTTTAACGATTAACTTCGTAAATCACAATATATTTTTGATGACAATGAAACAGCAGTCATGCACAGAACAGCACAGTTTGTATTCTTTTTGTTGGCTAGTTTCAGCAAATGACAGGTCTATTAGCTAAAATGTTTTATTGTTATTATTAATTTACTGTTTGACACAATCCACTGCTCACATTCTGAATATCGCTAGCTGAACTTTGCTCATATCCTAGTTTAAAGTCATCAAATTATGTAAATGTATTTTTATTACTGAATAAGAGGCGACACTTACTTCCAACCAACTTCTGAAGTGCACATGCGCTGAATCTTTCCAATCTAGGCGAAGTTGCATGGACTTTGGACCTGACGCATTCAGATTCCGATGGATGTATTTTAGTTGTGAAGAAAATGTCTCGCAAACGTGTCAAATACAAGCGGAGATCAAAGCATAAAAAAGGGGACAAATCTAAAATTGTACCTACTAAGGGCGATCAACCACCTGCGGAAGGAACCAATGCTCAGGACGAGTCGCATGTGCCGGATCAGCCACTGAAGTCCGTCAACAAGAAAGAAAAGTCCGCCAAACAAGTGCACATCGCTTTTCTGCAAGAGAAATACGAGCCGCTGGTAGAAGATGATATTGCTGACCAACCACGAGATGACAATAGCAAGAAAAAACAAGACAAGTACAAAAAGTTCAGAAAAGTACGTCAAAGTATTTGTTTGTCTGATTGTGACTGTTAACACAAGACTAAATATGGCCTATCACTGCGTGAAGTCCGATTACCGTAGAAATAATGCTTTAAAACAAAACCGAAACATTAAAATCATGAACTAATGACGTATTTGAAATCAATTTAGCTAAGTTAAACACATAGGACAAAAATAAATAAATAAAATAAACAAAAAGTTTGGTCACAGTTCATTATCTTTGTGGAAAAGTAAAACGTGTAGCCTACTAAAATGAATAAGGGTATTTTTGTTTTATAGTACATTTGAATACAGTATTTAAAATATAAGTACAACTGTTTTCAACATTGATATGACAATTCAACTCGGAATCTCAGATATAAATTACGTTTCAAAATATATTAACAAATGTATTGACATTACTTAAAATTTAAGTAATACATCACTATATGATTGTTTTTAGGCATTTTCAAATGCAGTATGTATGATTAAATAAATCCAGTTTATTTAAATGTTCAAAAACATTTAAAACCAGTTTGACCAGCAGAGCATGTAAAAACATTAACAGGCAATTTTTTTATTTATTTGTTTGTCTTCTTAACAACTGATTTTTATTGAAGAACACATTTCTTGAAACTTCAACACAATATTAACCAGTGTCTTAACATTGAAAAAAAGACTGAAAAAAATTATTGTGACAACAATGCCAAAGAGTAAATACACGTTTTTTATGTAAATACTTATTATTAATTAAAATTCACTTTAACCCCACTTTAAGAACATTAAATCATGTTTTTTACTCATTTTTATTTATCACCTTTTTTTTTGTTTTTTTTTTGCAGAATGTAAGAAAAGCTTTTCGTTACAGCTGGAAGTGTCTAGTGGTTGGACTGCAGAATTTGAGCACAGCCTATTCAATGCCTTTAGGTGTCTCTGTCGTGTCAGAAGCTCACAGAGCCAGAGCTCACGTCTAACATGTGTCTCCAGATGAGCCATTACATCAGGATGAGTGCAATTGCCCATCGCTGGATTTTAACCGGCACTCAGTCATATGCAACTCTTAATTTAAAAGTGCACTGGATGTATGTTTATTTATGTGCCATGTTCTAAAAAAAAAATAACAGATAAGAGACTAAATTTGAGATTAAATTTGCCTTCAACAAGCAGTAGAGGCTGTGATGGAGTACTAATATGAATGCACATATTCTTCTGATAATAAAGAGAGAAATTCTGGATGTTTGATAGGAAGGGTTAAGTAAGTAGAATTGTGGTTTTGTGGGTGTTTAGTGAGTTGAGTGTCTTTTTTCAAATTTAGTACACTTGCTTAAAGGACAGACCAAGACAGGAAATGGATAAAGAGACAGAATGAATGTTATGTAGTATTTTATCAGAGATTGTTTCATTGTTTCACAACATTCAAATATTCATAATTGTTCTGAGTGTTGCAAATACATTGAATAAGCATATATGTACTTCAAAAGTGATTTATATAATTCTGCATGTTTTTGTTTCGTAATTAAACTTGTGAAGAAATTGTTTTAACACGATGTACACTTTTTACACAAAAATGTAGCTTTAAAATGATTTTATATTCACAATGTTGTACAAATGAGATGAATTATTAAATTGGACATGGAATGCTTACAAAATTGCTTACAAAATTTACTTCCACTTGTTCAACAATAGGTGGTAGCATTGTGTAGGACAACAGAAATGACGACATGAACAAAATGCACTTGCATTGATAGACAAGAGCTATATTATCGTCTAGGTTTATTATAACGGGAAAATAAAATATATATTTTTATTTTATTGTTGATATAAACAGTTTGAAGCTAATAAATTATGCAATCAATAATAATCATTAGATAACATTTATTATAAATATTCAGAATACAATCAATAATAATTTTATTACAATAATATTACTAGTTAATCTGGACTTTACTAGAACTATGTTAAGCCTTTTTGACACTCTATATTGTGAAAAGCGCTATATAAATAAACATGAATTGAATTGAATAACGATACTTTTATTTAATATATTATTATAAATTTATTGTTTTATGATAATAGTATTACTGAACAGGCTCTGAGGTAGCAAGTTTATTATAATAACATTTATCATTAATATTTTTGTTTTTTATATAAAACAGGTGTTTGTATCAACAGTCAATATAAAAATATATATTTTAATTAAATATTTATGATTGTTACTTTTAATATAATTGAATTAAAGATGGTCTGGGTGGCACATTTAAAAAATCCAGATACACAAGACAGACGGGGTGGCCTTTTGAAGGCACCATCTGGTTTACCCACCACACACGGTCCTCCTCTCTTTCTTGTTTGATGTTTTTCTAGGTTGTTCCATCTTTACTAATTAATTTAATCCACATCGCCATGCCAGGGATTTCCCCACAGCTTCATTTCCAGTCATTTCATCATTACCTCAGATTCACCACTTACGCAACACACCTCATTGCTTTCATGTTTGAGATTTACACATACTGTAGCTACGCATGCAGCCAACAGAACAAGCGCATATATGATCTACATTCACTGCAACATACCGTGGTGCTCCAGTAGGAACTCTTAGCATTGAAAGCCACCAGACAGCCTAAGTTTCAGTCATTTGTAAAGTGAATGTTGTTGTTTAACCAAGGGAGGGATGTTAAAAATCAGCCAACAAGATGGCCATCGGCAAGGAGGGGAGCAGCTGTTTTGAAGATAAGACTGTTGAAGACTTAAAATGCACTTTTTTGTATTTATCAGAGGGCGTTGGACAGGGCTGCATGGCTGAAATGTGATCTATGGACCAAAGGAGATTAAGGGTTCATGGGTGTATTCAGCTGGCACTCGCTTCCATACAGGTGCTGTGGTAGAACTTGACTTAATAGGTGGGCTGTGATCTCTCCATTAGAAGATAAGAAGATGCTCTTGTCAAGAGACGCCAGGTCAATCTGCACTAGAAGAAGCATAGAAGTTTAAATGAGCATTTTATGTTATTATCTACAGACTTGAGAATAATAGAGTCATCACTTAATTATCTCTAAGTCATAATAAAGAACCAAAAATGTCTGTGAGGGAGAAGAGTAAAACGTAACAGAAATAGCTCATATTTTGCGACCATTTGTAACTGAAGGATTGTTCAAACATTAAAAATGGTTGTTGTTAGACTCGTTGCATTGTGAAGTTTACTAGATGCTGTCAGTTGTCGTCAATTATACCTTTAAACAAAATAGTTTAAATGGGTTTAAATTCCACAGAACCTGGTTCTTTCAGTGAAGGGTTATTTAAAATAACCATTTTGGGATAACTTTTATGTGCGGTATTGTTACTGGTTGAACTAGGTATTACAGTCTGAATTCAAAATATTGGAGATCATGCAGTCTGAACAAGCAGGATATAGATCCTATAGATTGGCAGTCAATGTTTTTATCATTCATCATATGGAATTAGAAATGGAAATCACAGAAGTGATTTCAATGATTTTGTTTATCTGTGCTATTATGTCTTTTATATTTGAACATTTTTTAACTGGATCTAATATAGTTATGATCCTTGGTTTGAACTGACCTTCACGGAAAATGCAGATTTCTAATAACAAGTTCTATTCTGATTAAAATAATATAATACTATTTTTCACTTTGATTGTATCAAATTTCCCCGTTAACAATAAATGTCAAACTAATTCAACATCAACGTTTGTTTTTTTTAAAGTCTTCCAATATTATATACAGTATTCTCTTGTCTCATCACTATTTATTAGACCTCCCAATAGCTGAATTTAGAAAGCTGAATCTAATTAAAAGACATCATGCTGCTGATGTTGCCTGATAAATGTTGTATTTACCTCCAGCTCCCTATATTAATTTTCAATTACTGTCAGTTTGTATCGTTTAATAAATTTAAGCAAGGTGTTTTTGTTAGGGATCAAACCCAAAGTCTTCTGGTCAATGATGAGCGTGTGCTGTGATAAAAAAAGACAGCTGAGAAATTATGAGAAGCAGGAGGCTGCAATTATTAAAATCCTCCAAAGTTCACTCTTTGGCTGGTCAGCGTGGCCTTATGTGGGTTAATATCTGCTGCATGACAAGATGACCTAATGACTTAATCTAAATAATCTGCCTTTGTCAATAAATACACTGGGTGCAAATTAAAAAGAAGAAATCTTCCCAGCACTTGAAGACATTGACAGGCCGTGTTTCATAATGTCACAATCAAACACAGACAGACCGACTCCTTTCCAGTAATAATATCTGTCCTACAAAGAGGAACAAGAACCAGTGGACTGTTGGAAGATGCACAGAAGGCCAATACAAGCATCAGCAGTTGTTATGATATTTACATTCTCCGTTGCCTCGAATAGAAACTTGTTTTTTAAATAAATGAGGCAGAAAGATCTTTAGATAAGAAAATGGAATTTTCTTAAATTACTATTACTTGTATTTTGGCTTGTTAAATATACAAAGAAATGTCATAAAATAATTATATAATTACACTAAGGCTGTTTTTGTCAGTCACTATACTAAAGTAATGTACTATACTTACAAAAATACTTGAAATAATCTGCTGTGGTTATTCTATAGTTTCTATGCTAATTGATCACCTATAGTAATATAAACAAATGATCTAATACTGTACTAAGTGTTCTACTGGGTTATCATATATTACACAGTTTACTAGTAAAAGTATGCTATAGTATTCACTGCATTATTTTAGGTCACTACAGTTAATACTACAGTATGATGTAGTTTAACAAAGATTCAAAGTGTTGTAGTAAATATAGAGTATATACACACTTTACTCTAGCATGGAACACTATAATATTTAATATAAATAACTATGGTATTTATATGCATGTATGATGCACTCTGTTGATTGAGAGTTAAAAATAATGTTTTTTGTAGCACTCATTGATACAGCATCTGATTTTTACTGTCTTCAGTAGTTTGTTTTTATTCTCGTTTCTTTACCGACTGTGAAACAACCCGGTTCAGTGCTCATCTACTGAACAAACTAAGGGTTACAAAAACAGTAAAATGCACATCTGCTTAGAGTTGAATATGGGACAAACAAATAAGTAGGGCTAAATATTAAGACTTTAAAGGAATACTCCACTTTTCTTTTGGAAACAGATTAATTTGACAAGTCCCCCAGAGTCAAACTATTGAGTTTTGAACCCATTCAGCTGATCTCCAGGTCTGATGGGAGCACTTTTAGCTTAGCTTTAGATAAATCATTGAATTGGATTAGACATTACAGTAGCATCTCAATCAAAAATTTAAAAGAAGAATTTTGATAATTTTCTTATTTAAAGCTTGACTTTTCTGTAGTTACATTGTGTACTAAGATCAACAGAAATTTTAAAGTTGCTATTTTCTAGACTGATATGACTAGGAACTATCCTCTCATTCCAGCATAATAATCCTGGAACTTTGCTGCTGTATCACGGCTGCAGCAGGTGCAATGATAATATCAAGACTACCTAGCTGAGGACTATTTCCAGGTGCTGCGTAATATTGCATTCTTTATCACTGACTCTGAAATTGGCCTGACACCGGATGGAGAAGGTCTAACCTTTACTAACAGCAACTAAATACTATGACATAATTGGCTACTATTGATTAGGCTATCTTTTTGTGACAAAAGATTACTAGCACTCAGCAAATATTGAGGAAAGGTGATAAATAGGACAAAACAGCCAAGACACTATAAACACACATTTGAAAAGAGGGGTTCTTTACTGGCATTGATGGTTCCCTAAGAAACATTCATTCATTTTCCTTCGGCTTAGTCTCTTATTTATCAGGGGTTGCCACAGCGGAATGAACTGCCAACTATTCTGGCATATGTTTTACGCAGTGGATGCCCTTCCAGCCACAACCCAGTACTGGGAAACAAAGTACACTCTCACATTCATACACTACGGCCAATTTTAGTTTACCCAATTCTCTTATACCGCATGCCTTTGGACTGTGGGGGAAACCGGAGCACCCGGAGAAAACCCACGCCAACACGGGGAGAACATGCAAACTCCACACAGAAATGCGGGACTCGAATCAGTGACCTTCTTGCTGTGAGGCAACAGTGCTAACCACTAAGCCACCATGCTGCCAAGAAACATTCATATCCACCTTACGTTCCACAAAACAGCACAAAGCTGAAATTTGGAACACAGGATGTCTAGTGACCCTGTGTAAAAACCGAAGTATACTTCAGGCTTTACTGATGAAGCAGAGGCCATAAAATCCAAACAAATGTTGTGAAATACTGTTTAAGAAAGTTCAGATCTCAAAAAAATCTGTTTTCAATTAACACAGCTTATGATACACCTGGAAAGCTCGTGTCCTGGCGTATTGATCAAGGGTGGATGGTGCAGGGCTCCTATCACGGAGGTCTCTGCTTGAGCTGGCTGAGTCACTGCTTAAGGCACCTTATTCATCAAACTACGCCTACACTTTTTTCAGCCCTCTCCAACATCACTCTCCACAACTGACATTTAGCTATCCGGCCACCAATCAAGACTGCTGCTATTTAACCCAGCCCAATTTAACCTCAGCATTTGGGCTCTTGCCCTTAACATTTTTTTTTGAAGAATGATAACACTTAAAAGAGCAGGTGCTTTACAAGACGCTTTAGGGTATGATGTTCTGAGTTAAAAAAGACAACTGTTTAATCTACATTTCAACATACACTATAGTCTCAAAGCCATATACAGTATATATCACCATTCAAAAGTTATAGTTCTTAATGTTGTCCAAACAAGCATCTTAAAGGGACAGTTCAGCCAGAAATAAAAAGTGAGGTGGTGATTTATTCTTCAGCAGAACATTAAAAAAGATTTTTTGCTGAAACTGTGGTACTCAATTGTTATTGGTAGTTTGAGAGTCAATAAACAAAACTAAAATTTAAATAAAAATGGCTTCTAGCAATACACTGAGTTCTTATAAACAAAACAAACAGTGTGAGCTGAAAATGCAACTCTGCAGTCATTTAAAACAGTATATTGCATAAAAAATGTTGTTTCTTGGCTGTCAGAGTAGAGATCCAGGTTATAAAATGCGATTCTAAGCGTAAATAAAAGCACATAAATCGCAAAATACTGTATGTGAAACTGTTAATTAACATGTTTTGTTTTAAACAATGTGTTCATGTTGTTTTGACTCTCCCAATGACTTGCATATTGTCAATCACCAAGGACCACAGTTTCAGCTAGAAATCATTTTAAATGTTCGACTAATGATACAGTCACCTTGGATGGCCTGAGGATAAGTAAATGAACAGAAAATGTTGTTTTTAGGTGAAGTTTCACTATGCCTGTTTACTGTATTTGATTAAAAATGTATATGATTTTTTTCTGTTCACAGGTTTTGTAGCTCCATTGTAGCCTACTGTAGCAATCAATTGCATAACTCGCGTATGAATTTAGGAATGTTAGATGACGCTCAGCGAACTGTGAGGTATGCCAGCATACAGGTGTGAATTATTGCTTAATGTCTAGATAACTGTGATCTGATAAGGATTTAATACTCACTTTAGGACCAAGAAAGGGCATCTGGGTCTAGCTAATAAAATAGAAAACAGTTTATTCAGTGTCATCACAACAATAGCAAACCAAGAATGAGACATTCCTATGAATCTCAAAAGTATATGGTTGTAAATAGTCCATGCAGAAACAGTTGTTGCCACTTGCATTTACAAATCCAGCTTTTCCAACTGAAAGGTGGAAATTCATGGCTGAGTGTTTTATGTCCTGAAAAACACGAGATCTCTTAAGACAAGTGTGCCTTTCTCATAAAAGAGGATCAGCCGGTAGTCACTTTGAACCATCAAACACTACCCTGCGGCCTATGGCGGATTAGCCTTAAGTCAACTTGTGTGAGCCACCTACCAACAGGCTTGAGCTGAATCACGAGATGCCAACAGTCAATCAAAAATAATAATAATAAAAAGTGTTAAGATCACAGTTCCAGAGCTATAAACTCATTTGTGTGTTGTCAGCTTGATTAGCTCAACACAAACTCATGTGGGCAGAAAAGCTTCAGATCTCACTGTACAAGTTGTTGTTAAACTAAGCTGTCCTGAAATGTTTCTCCTAAAATTCCTAGGGAGAAATTAAGAGAAAATAAGAGACAGACAGATATAACAAGAGATTATGATGCTATAAAATTCATGCGAATGATGCCACATCAGTGCTTCTTTCTACGAGACATAAGCCATATCCGCTTTGAACTGAGAAAACTCAACTGATCTCATTAGCCGTTTATAACCTCAGTTTAGTCATATCACACATTAAAGGGAATCTTTTTCAAAATCATGGTGTACTACAGTCACTGCATCCCAGACACCAATAATTAATGACTTATAAAAGATGAATCACTGTCTGGCCATCATGAGATTAGGCATGGATATACTGTAAACACTTAAATACGGATTTTCTGTAGTATTACTGAACACTCTCAGTGCCTATTTTAGTACTATTTGTTGTTTGCTTTTGGCATCTGATAGAGCATTTGAGTCCAGAAACTCTTAAAAAGTGGATTAGAAGTTGAACACTTCTGAGAACAAGTTGACTGTTTGTCTGCAATCTTAGTTCAGGAATACTGTTAAAAAGTTACAATTTAAAAACCTGTAATATTTAGGTAATACATATGAAAAAGAACCCAAAATATTCCCACATGTAAAAGGTTATTCGATTTCTTCATGGAATCAAGTCTCATTGATTTTTGCAACTCAAAGCTGAGGAATATTGTGGCATCTTGGGAAAGCTCATTGATTTTTACTGTGAATGATGAGTGGTCAAGTGGGAGAGATGTACCTATATGCATCGTTTACAGACATTGGTATTTTTGGAACATGAGATTTTTAACCTGCTCTTAAGTAGAAGACTTAAAACACAAGACTTATCCTAAGTCTTAAGTCTTGGCAGAAATCAAATAGAAAAAAAACTCAGCACCACAGTAAGATGTTAAATGATTTTAAAGAAGTCTCACTAAAGCTGTTTTTTTTTTAAAGAAATACAGTGAAATATTATCACAAAAAACACTATGATTCATATTCTCCTTTTGTTTTTTGTTTAAAATATTTTTCAAAATTAATTGTTATTCCTGCAAGGACCATGTTGAATTTTCAGCACCCATTTGGATGCATTCATCCTATGTTGCAATTACTGTAATTTTGAGATTAATATTTATTTATTTCTTAAAAACTGCAAGTTTACAACTAATAACAACTTAAAAACTGTGAATTTTAAGACCGATCCGATAGTAAAATGAAATTATTTATACAACTGTGTAAATTGAAATTGAAGCACAAGTATCAGTTGTATCATAATGTGCTGTATATAAAGTGTGCAATGAACAACCATGTTAGTCAACAACAAAACAACATAATCAATAATCAGGTTCATAAACCTAACAGGGCCCTATGATCGGCAGGCCAGTTGTTGCTGGAGGTCCCCCGATCCAGGTATAAACAATGGGGTGATCGTTCTTTTGCAGTGGCAGGTCCAAGACTGTGGAATACCCTCCCTATAAAACTTTGCATCATCACAAATGTGGCACTATTTAAAGCAAAACTTAAAACCTATTTATTTAAAATTGCTTTTGATATTCAGTAGTGCAAAATGCTGTTTTATTGACACTCTTGTTTTGTTTGTGTTCTTACCAGTTTATCATGTTTTAATGTGTAATTTTGTTTTAATGCTGTGAAGCACTTTGGGGGGGTCCTGGTTGTAATAATGTGCTATATAAATAAAGTTGATTGATTGAATGATAACAAACAAGAAACAGGAAGAAACATAGGGCATAAAAACTATAGGAATGCAACCAGGGTAAAATAAAGGAGTTAAGAACTAATCATAAATTAAGGAGACTAACTAGGGTACAAGCAAACAGAGGAACATGGAGAACAAATCCAAAACATGCTGAAACTAAACAAGTCAGAAACATAACCCTGACACCAATAATCTCCATTGGCATTTTCAGTTGTTCCCGATGAAGACACAGATAAGACAGAAAACAAAAAAAGTGAAAACAAAATAGGATAGTACATTATTTCTAAAGTTCACGGCAAGAGCACAAGTGTGTGTAAAGTGCCAGCACCATACACGCTCAGCTGCTTAGATAAATATGTAGCATTGGAGAGAACACTTGAGAGGGTTAAATAAATACAAATCCACCCTACGCACGAGCTTTGTTTTAGCCTGCCGTCTGTGCAGCTGGTAAGTGAAGAAATGGGGCAGTAAGTAACACCTGCAGTAGCAGCCAAGATGTGGGCCTGCCTTATAAACTGTAGACACAAGAAGGATCCATCAGGCCTGACTGACCAGGTGGAATCCTGAATTGTGCAATTTTGTTCGCAGAGGTTATATTAGGATACATAACCACATACGAGAGCTTGCCAATACCAATAAACACACGCCAGGGCAAAACAACATGACTTCCTACAAACAACAGGCCATCCAATAACTTTACTTTGAGAAATAAACTGTTGGTTTAAATGGACTCGAGCTCTTTCTAATCACTTTCAGTCTGATTCGCTAATGTTTTCCCATAGGAAAGGAAAAAAAGAGCTCTAATGTCGGATGTTTCCTGCTTCCTCTAATTTGCTTTTATATGAAATCTGCTATTAATAAAAGTTTGCTAATAAAAGAGGAGCATCTGACAAGTTATAGAAATTCTATGAAATTCAACAAACTCCCCAACTCCGAAAGAGCATCCTTTCAGCAGTACCGCTCTTCCTGTGGCTTGTTTTGAATTCACAAATTCACAGCACGTCTTGTGTTTGTCTTAAGCGTGTTTCTCACAGCACAGAGGTTCAACTAGACCAAGAATGAGGAGGACTGAGTTCTCTCCCTATTATCGAATCTTACAAATCTTCAGTATTTATTTCCAAGTCAGATATGGTATAAAAGAATGTGTTGATGAACATTGAGAAAATGAAAAATAGCCAAATCCACAATCTCGCATGGTTTCAACATAAAAATGATGAGCATGAGAAAGGTTTGGTCAGAGGTCTAGTGCCAGGTACATTAGTTTTATTATTGCATAAAGGTAAAATTCAT
Organism: Danio jaintianensis; assembly: GCA_903798115.1. Taxonomy (NCBI): domain Eukaryota; kingdom Metazoa; phylum Chordata; class Actinopteri; order Cypriniformes; family Danionidae; genus Danio; species Danio jaintianensis. The sequence continues at coordinate 9,398,970 of CAIGQV010017386.1, forward strand.
GAAACCTTATACTTAAATTCTATTGAAGCCTTTATGTATTGATTATTTTGGAAAATAATGACATATGGATATGGACAGATAAGTAAGGAATGTTTTTGTTCAGGTTGCTCAGGAGTGTTGAGTTTGTACATCCCATCTTACAAACCCTTTGCTTATATTTCACTGATATTTACCAGCTATGCATCTACACTGTAAAAAAACAATTAGCTATTTTTCTTTTAAAAAGTGAGCAAACCTGTTGCCTTAAAAGCAACAAGTTGATTTTACTTTTAAAAGTCAGTAAACCCATTGACTTAACTTTTATAATTATGCACACTCAAACAATTATGTTTGCTGTTTGTTCAAACTACTTATTCAATATAAGCTAAAACAACACATTTCTTGAGTTTTTTGGGGGACAAATTAAATGTTTTATGTTTAATCCACTTAAATTTGTAAAGACTAATAAGATAACTTAATTCCTTCATGTTGTCCCAACACAAATCGATTAACATAATCAAAACTACAGTGTAGTTTCTTTACTTAATAATTATAAGGCAATTATAAGGCTCTTTTTAAGTAAAGTCAACTAATTGCTTTATATAGTGTATAGCCTTCATCATATTCATCCTTCATTCATTCATTTTAGGCTTAGTCCCTTTATTAATCTGGGGTCGCCACAGCGGAATGAACTGCCAACTTATCCAGCATATGTTTTACGCAGCGGATGCCCTTCCAGCTGCAACCCATCACTGGGAAACACCCATACACTCCCATTCACACACATACACACTACGGACAATTTAGCAATTCACCTATATTGCATGTCTTTGGACTTGTTAGGGAAACCGGAGCACCCGGAGGAAACCCACGCGAACACAACGAGAACATGCAAACTCCACACAGAAATGCCAACTGACCCAGCCAAGGCTCGAACCAGCGACCTTCTTGCTGTGAGGCAACAGCACTATCCACTGTGCCACCCCACATATTCATCATATAAAAATAAATTAAATACAATTAATTTTAGTTAAAGCTACAAATTTTGTCTTAAAGACAAATGATTTAGATGCACTTGAAATCTTACTGAGACAGGCCTTAAAAATGAAGCAAATAAGCAAATAAAAAACTTTCACTCTATTAAGGTTAAACTTCGCAAAGACTCCACAATGTTCTGAAACCATGGTTCAACTATAATACCACTCAAAATGTCCTTGATGAATGAACTAAAATATATATATGTATTTGCATTAGTTATTTTTTACCCTTTCTTGTAAAACAAAAAAACTAATGAATTATATTTTGTATTAATTATATTTATATTATATTATATTATATTATATTTTCAGCATTACAAATACTTTACAGAAACACACAAAAGAAATAAAGAGTAACTGTGGCACAAATTTTTTCCATTTGTTATTATAGTCTAATAAATTTGGGTGGTGGTCTCATAAATTTTAAACATAAAGTTTATGCCTAAAAACCTTTCACCACTGTTCTCATAAGTCTTGACTGGCTGAAGTTAAACTGAGGGTTTCCCTGTATGATTTGTCTTGCGGCTTGGTGCTCCTGTGCTTTGATCTTGGAACAGAAGGGAATCCCTCATGTTTATTCAAAGCTAACTGCAGATTGGGGACAGCTGAGATCTGAGGTGTGGTTGCGACAAATTAATCCACCTACGTAACAATTCTCATGGGTGTAGATTTTCAAAAGCGTGACACACAGCCCACGCTCTAAACACAACCAGCCCCCTTTCAGTAAAAGTTGTTTGAATTATTCATAGAAAGAGAGTTTTGCCAAAAGAATCCACTAACACTCATTTGTTTCTAAAACATACAATGTTTATAAAATGTTAATTAAACAGTTCAATCAGAATCACTGTTTTGAGTGAATCAATTGAGTGACTTAAAAACAAAGTATGTAATTTTAGCCACTAGAGGGCACATACTCACAACCAACAAAGGAGAAGTTTGATGATGATGTGACTGAGTGTGGAATTGTGGTCTTCATTGCATCCTACAGAAAATCAGAAACATCCTGCAGAAATCGTGTTCATGAATGAGCTAAAGTATTCAAAATTATCATTATTTTGTTAATATAAAGCAGAGTAAGGCTAAGCTGTTAAAGCAATGAGACCGTTGAAGCAATTGCTGATGAGAGATGAGGGCAGCATCAGAAATCAGGGGTGTATGATGTCATTAGTATGGTGAGATAGGATTATAAAGAGTTAAATAGTTAAAATTGCTATTTCAATTTGATCATTCTTCCACATTTGGTAGAAGAAGTGCATAATAAGTCAGCAAATTATATAACACATATATTATATATAATATATTATGTTCTAGTAGTTTTTGGATATTTACGTATCCAAAACCAAAGGTATCTACATATTAACGTACTCCAACAAAAAAATTACAGTCACTTACAATCACTTACTTGAAGTCTTTGCCTTAAGTTCCAGTTTACACTTGGTTTCAACATGTATTTGTTTTCTCTGATAGTTGCAAACAGAGCCGGCTATGGCCAGGGGTGCGCTCTAAGACTACCCAAAACATCTGAGTGGAAGGGCTGTACTGATTACCTCAAACCAATCACAAGATAAAACCAGAAAACATAACCAATAGTAATAACTGGCATTTCGATTGCACAAATCCCTTTGACTTTACATTTAAGAGTTCACATCCTCTTTGAACTCATAAAGTCTCTATAAATTTACCTACTAAATTTTCTGAGAGCTCTGGCTTAGAATTCCAACATAATGCGAACACAAAATTCTTCCTGGAAAGCGAAAACAACCAAACAAGCGGAAAGATTTATAAAGTGAAAAGTAACTGTGAACGTTTGAATGCTATCATCAGAACTAACTGTTGTAAGTCACACATTCTGGAAGGTATTTCATGACTTTTTCATAGAATTATGTAGGTTTATGCTTTTTTTTATTTACTTTTTTCTTTGATTCATTTTCAGCCTCCCTTCAGCTGTAAAGAAAACTCTTCCAGGTCATAATTTATCTGTGGCATATCAAATCAGGTCTTATCTTTACAGATTGAGTTCCTGGTTTCTTGACAGATGGTCATAAAAAATAAATCCCAGGAAAATATTTAGCTTAAATTTCGTGCATGAAGATGTTTTATCCGTTTTATATTTTAATATAGGAGTCAGTATGAGGGCACATACTTTTTTGGATGCTGAATGAGATCAGATTCCGTGCATTAACAATCCATTCTAATGTTTTCAACTAAATAATTTTCATTGTACCAAACTGTGCATCTGTTGTCTAAAGTAGACTGGAGTGAATGGGCTTTTAGGCATCACAGAGGAATGTGCTGCACATTGTATGAGGTTCTTCATCACAGGATTTCCTGAAGTGTCTTTTCCTTGATGACTTCTAGGGAGGTATGCACAGATGACCTTAAAATCTCTACAAGGGGGGCGTCAAAATTACTCACCCAAAGTGACTTCAGCCATCACTGTTGCAGACTTTCTCCAAAGATTTAGTTGTAGCATAAGAGAATTATTAGTCTTAGAATTAGTCTTTTTTTTGTCCTATGCCCTCTGAATCTCAAGAGTGCTGAATGCTCCCAGTGTCAACTTAACTAATGTCAGCAGAACTGTTTTCTTAACCAACTTGCAGATTATAGTTTGGTAGCAGACTGTGAAATGACGTACGAATAAAATGTGAATTATTTGATTCATATTCTGGAGATTTGCCAGTTGGGTTTTTCAGATACAGAAGACCCCCTCTATAGTGTCAGTCAGTTTTTATAAACCAAAAATTTGTCACAATCCTTCAAACAATTAGATGCAACAAGTAAGCCCTATAAATATATAGTGAGAAATTTATCATTCATTCATTCATTTTCTTTTCGGCTTAGTCCCTTTATTAATCTGGGGTCGCCACAGCGGAATGAACTGCCAACTTATCCAGCATATGTTTTACACAGCGGATGCCCTTCCAGCTGCAACCCATCACTGGGAAACATCCATACACACTCATTAACACACATACACTACGGACAATTTAGCCTACCCAATTCACCTGTACCTCTTTGGACTTGTGGGGGAAACCGGAGCACCCGGAGGAAACCCACGCCAACATGGGGAGAACATGCAAACTCCACACAGAAACTGACCCAGCCGAGGCTCAAACCAGCAACCTTCTTGCTGTGAAGCGAACATGCTACCCACTGCGCCACCGTGCAGCCAGTGAGAAATTTATTTACACAAAAAAAAATAATAAGTGGGGTTTGGTGCCACGCCTCCTTTTAAAAATTTTACATTTTCGCAAGACTGAACTTGTACGAATTCATAGGAATTAGCCACTAAACTGACAGAAGATAAAATAGTTATGTTTCCTCGTGAGATCAAAATTCAGAACTTGGTTGGTGCCAATAGCCCAGTGGTGTGCTGACATATAGCACCAAGGTGCTCACTGCGACCCGAGTTCGATTCCTGGCCTTTAGGTCCTTTGCCGATCCTTCCCCTCTCTCTGCTCCCCATGATTTCCTGTCAATTCTCTATACTGTTCTATCCATTAAAGGTTAAAAACCCCTAAAAAAAATCTGAAACTGGTGCAAACCAAAAATTGGTACTTTACCGTTATTTAAAATATAGCTTAAAGCAAAAGCACAATAGCTTAAAAAAAAAAAGTTCGGAAAAGTGCGGAAAGCAATGGATTTCACTCCAGAAAATCCAGTTTCAATCATCAAATCTTGTGTCACGCATTTACACAAGTACATCACAGTGTGTTGGCCAATAAAGAGGTGCTAATGTATTATCTCAACAGCAGTGTGGATGGAATTTGGAGAAGTGAAGTCTCGCTCCAGACACCTGCAATCGAAATCTATTGATTTTGGCAGCACATCCTCATGTACGTGTGATTCCTGAGGTGGTGATTTGACACATGCATTATGGATCTTAAGTAATCTTAACACAGAGCTTAGAAAAGGTTTAGATGCAAAGGTGTCAGGGCAACATCTAGTAGTTATCATTACAGCTTTTGGCAAGGTAAAGTATGTGTAATGACACTAATGGTCTTTAGCTAATGCCATCGTAAAGCTTTCGAAATCCTTGTAAGCTTTCAAAATCCTTTGCAAGGGTATTGTTGTCACTTACTGTGTTTTTTTGACCTGCTTGTGGAGAATTTATTACAGGAGTATTTGCAGCACAAACTGAACCAGCGGTATTTTATCCTTGAAATTAAATGTACTGCACATTCTTTGATTATTTTGTATTTTTGTCTAAAAGACAGACAGAAAAGCACTAGTGAATACTGAGAGGACAAAATTAGAGGAGAATTTCCCAAAAGGTCTGATGAAGGTAAGACACATTGCTATTGATTTTTGTATTCATGCACAGTTGATTGTAAGCTGCTATGCTTTTTTTTGTTTTGTTTTTGTTGATGTTGTAAGGTTTTCCCTGCAGGCTGGAGCTCAGTTAGACTTGCATACACATCATTAATAAATAATCAAAAGGAATTCCCTCTTTAACATCAAAGCGAGATATTAACAGCTGACAAAGTATCAGAGTGAACTTTGAAAATCAACTGCAAAATTGCTTTGACACTGTAGTTGATCTGATAAAACCAGCACATGTGCCATTACATTCATGCATATCAGAGTAAACAGAAGAAATTAATATATGTTTCAGAGTTTGGCTTATATATTTAATATTGGCAAAATGCACACAAAACAGATCAAAATGAAGTCACTAGATTTATCACCTTTATTTATGTAGCATATTATATAATACAATTTTGTATTTTTATACAACATAGTTTTATCAATAATTACAATACAGTTGTTTTTAACGCAGCTTCACAGTAATTAACGTGAAAATAATACTTGATTTAAACATTAAATATGAGACAATAGATGTCATTATTCAGCTCAACACTGTAAAAATATAAATTAATTAACAGTTGTCTGTAGCTCCTGATTTGCCGGTGTTTATTCACACTTTTTAATTGTATTATGTGACCTTGGTCTGACAACTTTTGTTAAAAATAAACTCACTACACTGCTAGATAACAGTTTAAGTGAAAATTTTGTATGAATAAAATAATTTAGTCGAAATCTAACATATTAAAATAAAATAAAAATATTTGTTATGATTTTTGTAATGTCATATTTTACAGTATACAGAAGTAAATCAGTAAAATAACAAAAAAATACAGCCAGTTTTTGTAATGTGATTTAAATATGCATCTCTTTCAAAAAAATGTGAATACAAGTCACTTGGGAAATTTAAAAAATTGATGGAGCAAACATCGAAGTCCCATAATGCAATTCAAAAGCATTAATAAAAAAAAAAACACTAACCACTAACCACTGAGCCACCGTTTCGCCCGGACAATATATAATATAATATAATATAATATAATATAATATAATATAATATAATATAATATAATATAATATAATATTTACTATGATTATAAGCTTTCAAAAAAGACTAATTGTAATAAAACAAATAACAAATCTGTAATACTATATAAAAAGTAACCACACTGTTTGTCTTCAGAGCACTCAGTTCAGTCAACTGGGCCTTACAAACTGTTCACAAGTCTTAGCATAGAAAGGTTTTACTCCATCAACACCACACTGAAGCTCTATAGAGAACGCTAATGATTAAAGGAATGTTGTTCCCTAATACTGAGATCCTCATGTCTTATTCCATATAGTGCTTTATTTTATTTGTAGTATCTGTGCAACACTTTTAAAGAATCTAATCAAACTATTACTTGAAGCTTTCACGCTCCAAAAGGAGCCAGTTGTTGTCACTAAATGGAAAAGACATGCATTTTTTTGTATTCCTAAAAAAGAAATAAGCATCCAACAAGTTTGGAATGATATGACAGTGAGGAAAATAATGGGCAAATTTATTTTTGGCTGAACTCCTCTTTTAAGATTAAATCCGCTTACATGCATTCTGCTCCTGAATGAGTCATTTCAGAACTGCCTCTGCTTGCTTGGTCTCTAAGGTTACGAATGGCAAACTGCACACACACATTCAGAGATGGGATAATAGTTTTGCTGGATACACGAGACATGTTCACACATCTATTTCCCAACAGGAACATGACAAATGTTGTTGCATTCATGAGTTCAGGTTACTCATACCATAGGATCAAATTGTCCTTGATCTTATCAGATAAAAGAAATTTAAATTCTACAACAAACGGTATACTGGAACTTTCTAAATACAGAAATAACTCTTTTATGTTTTTAAAAAGACGACTTGTTGAAATAAAAAATGACTGTTTCTGAAAAATAAACGAATGAATAAATGTTTTGTTAGATTCAAGGCTGTAAAAATTAATAAAATGGTGAAAGAATTCTAATTATAGTTAGTAAACCATTTGAGGTAGTATTCACTTGTGTTTGTATGCCCAATGCTGTATGTTGAATGAATCACATTCATTTAGCATAAAATGCTAACATATTTTCTAAATAAATATTTAAAAGTTAATTAAAATGTTGAGTAGTATGCATCATACATTTACATTTAGTCATTTTGCAGATGCTTTTGTCCAAAGTGACTTACAATAGGAGGCATTCATCAATTCAACAAGAGGTTATACACATAAGAAGTGCTAAGTATACAAAGGAACTGTTAGTGCTCAGATAATTAGTTGCTAGAGTAAGGGGGAGTGTTTTTAAGAGAGAGAAGAGTGTTTCTACAGGTGGTTTGTCAAGACCACTCACCAGTCTGAAGCACACTTCATAAATGCATATAGTGTTTTTTTTAGTAAGAACATGTCTGGCGCAAATGTGCAAAACTGGTGCAAGTGTCAGTTAAAGTGTTAGAGAGATGAAAGAGTTTTATCCAGGTGCTTTGTCAAGCCCACTCACCTGTGTGAAGCACACTCAGTTTGGGGTTTTGTTCACAGGGGTTCAGGTGATCTCGGAATGATGGGTTTTTAGTTGTCGTTTGAATGATACTAGTGAATCCGTAGTCCGTGTGGGAAGATACTTCCACCAGTGTGGAACATTGAATTAAAAGGTTTTTGAAAGTGACTTATAGCCTCTCTTCAATGGTACCACAAGGCATTTGGATCACTGGAAAGTAAAACATTTCTTTTGCCATTTTCAGTCTTTATACACCCCATAAGATCTTGTGCAAATTTTGGGAGTAACTTCTGTTTAACTGTAAACAGTCAAAGAAGTGATTTTAAAAAAAACGATGCAATGAATTGGCATTATTCTTCTCGCATTTAAGCCATTGAACATTAAAAGGAAATTTATTCGAATTTACAAATTACTTCAGAAGACCATAAATATTACGACCAAGTATTACTGTCCTATACAGAATACTAAAAGAAAATAATTCGAACACAGGGAACTCAAAAGTGCTCTTGTGATACTAACCCAGCTAACACATTTTGGTTCCCAGAACATTCCCAGAATGTCCTCTGTTGATTAGCCATGCAGGACAGTTTTCTTTAAAGGTTGAAATGATGTCATATATGCTTAACTTAAAAAGTCAAAACATTAATTTAATTTCATTCAAGTTTGAAGTTGAAATTATTACAAAATTCACAATACTGAGATAAAGACTAGTTCAAACTACAAGATTAAAAAAATAATTTAGTTGAGTTGGATGAAGCTTGCAAGTTCATTGGACAGGATACAACACAGCATACATAGTCCTGCTTATATTAAAAAAATCAAATAAACAAACAAACAAAAACATAAAAATTAGACCTCGGCGGAACAAAATAGGATTTGACCCCTTTAATCTTGTCTGCTTGCTTTACGTGAAGCACAGATTTCCACGAGACCCCTGCTACTTTTCTAAGTGGGACTCCTAGTTGATGCTAACTAATCAGAACATGTGCTGTAACGTATTATTGTTATTTGACTGTGAGCACATGCTATTTATGGATGAGTGTTAGTAGTACAAGAAGTAAATATGACAAACATACGCACACAGCTCCTTATTAAAAAAAGTGTTGTTCCAGAATCATCATTAATGACAAGAAACCGTGCATTTTACCGAAAATAACATTAATACTCCAATCTACTCAATTAAGATTTTTTTTCTAGATTTTACAGATGATTGCATGTTTATTTGTATTAATTTCGACGTGGGTGTGTAGACGTGTTTAGGATAATAATGCAAGGCATGGTCATAAGGGGTCAAGCAGTGGTTTGTTCATTTAGCTCCTGCTGGTAGAGGCTTTAACTACATCATCTGGACTCAAAATGCATTTTAATCCATTGAAGGCAATTCAAAAGTTTTTAAGTTGATCAAACAAACAGATTTTAGCCCTGGCACCATTATCATATCTTTTAGTAATATCAAGATCTAGCATAGCACATGCAAAATCTTCTTAATTTATAATACAAATTTAATCTACAAGCATTTTTTACTTTTATAAGATAATCATTATTAATAATCCAATATAGTGTTTTTCTCAGTATTACCAAAGCAAAGGGATAGTTTATTTCTCTTTCTCTCTCCCTCTCTCAGAACACTTTTTTCTACAGTTTTGCTAAACAATAATAATCTGTGGCAATTTATTTTAATGCCAAACATAACATTTAATGCCAAAACATGATGCCAAAACATTAACCGGCCTTTTTCCTCCATAAAATACATATAGAATTGCATTAATTTATTTAATCTATTGCAACCTTTACACTCATTACTCAGTCCTATGCTAAGCATGCTGATCATAAAAAACCTTTTCGAATTCCAAAGTTATATCATTGTCACTACAACTTATTTTTAAATGACACACAATACTAAGCTAATGTAATGATTATGTCAACAAAACTAATGGTTACAATTATAGAAGTTTACTACTGTACATTTAAAGATTTAGATTGAAAAATTGTACCATGCATTTATTTTATTACAATACGTGCAACCATGCATTTGTTTAATTTGTGGTAACTGGTTGCCTACATTATTTTTAGAGTCAAAACTTGACATAACAGTAAATCTGTCTGAACAATACCTTAGCAGCAACAATTATTGTTACAATTCACTTTTTGGAACTAGAAATTACACACTTCACTTTCAATCTACAACAAACTGGTAGACTGGTTATTAGTGTCATTCTGTCTAAGTATAGCATAGTCTTAATATTACAGCAGTTATCTAACCGAGCTCTCTAACTGACTTAGCAGATTTACACTGTAAAAACAAACTTTCCAGAATAAACAAGTCTCAGAACGCCTGGAAAAACCAGAATCATCAGGTGTACGTGGCCTTGTACGGACAGCTACTTCGGCTTCCAGTCAAATGCAAACATGTGGTGCTGATGTGACAACAAGCAGACGTAATGAACCCCTGCAGACATATCAAAACTGCTGTCAAAACTGTCAGTGATATCAGATAAGGCGAAGAGGTCAGCAGGGATTAAGGCTGCGGACAGAGAACTGGAAAGAGCCAAGATTAATGAGTTAATGACTGAAAGAAGATGAGTGGATTTTAGGATCAGTGGCTGAATGTGTAGGCTGGACGCTGAGGGGTATGTTTGGATACGGGTCGACATGGCTGCTGTCATACCAAACTCTGAATTATTTGACCCATCTGGAGCGCTTATTATGTGATAGTGGATATAGAGGATCACTGAAGTTAGTTTGGGTGGATGAGAGCCAGATCTGTTGACCGTTAAGAAAGAGTCTGGTGACAGATTGGTCTGCAGGGAGGCAGGGAGGAGATAAAGGCCACACGTCTGAGACTTAGGCACGCTGTTTTGCTGCGTCAAGCATGTGCAGTTCAATTCAGGTTTAGTATTAGCTCAACTGATTTAAGCAAAGTGTTATTTTAGAATGAAAAAAAAAAATGCTTACAACATGTTACTTATAACAGAGTTGCTATAGCTGCCATTTGCACAATTGTTTGTTACATGTAGATTTTTTTCTTTCATTGCATATTTAACAAATGCTAGCTACAAAAACAGCTTATAGTTCACCCAAAAATGAAAATTCAGTTATCGTTTACTAACCCTTGACTTGTTTCTAAACAGTTAGATTTTTTTGGGTTCTGCTGAACATAAAATAAGATGTTTTGAAGAACCTGTAACC
>CAIGQV010017386.1:9410390-9432289 GCA_903798115.1 Danio jaintianensis
GGCGGTTCATTCCACTGTGGCGACCCCTGAGTAATAAAGGGACTAAGCCGAAAAGAAAATTAATGAATGAATGAATATATATATATATATATATAATATATATATTATAAAATAACATTCAGTATGATCACTGCTATCTAAGTGTCACTTAGATAATGTAATAAGCACAGGTCAGAATAAGTACATTGTTTCATTTTTACAAAACAATAAAGAACATTATTTCGCCCATGTTTTGACATTTAAAGTTATTTGAAACAAGTTACTTGAAACATTCAAGTACAGTTCACTACATTTAATATGCTGTCCATGTGTCCTTTTTAAAATGAATTTGATGTGGACACCGAAACATGTCATCTCGTCTTTGACTAAATGGTTAAAATATTTAGTAAAATATGTAAAATGCAAAAACAATTTTAAAATAAATAAATAACTAAACACAAAACCTATTAAATATTCAATAATATGTTATTCTATGGCGTTATACCATGCAGCTGTGGGACATATTGCCACAAAAGGTTAATGCATATTAAATGAATTGTATTTTTTTTTTCTGGATGAAAATGATAAGACCTAATCTAAAAATGTACTGTAACTGGTCTCATTTATACAGGTAAACTGAATATATGTAGGAAAGAAAATAACTTTTGGAATGCTTTTAGAGTCTGCTTTTGGAATGATTACAATATTTGGAAGGGCGTTGTAAAGAAAAACAATGCTGTAAATCTAATTTATTTTAAAACAAACACAAATTGAATGCTTTAAACCAAGGAAAATATTTTGTCGAGATTTGAGTCAAATCCTGTGGTTTCAGGGTCTACTTGTACAGTGCACACAATATTTACACATATCCGTAAGGACACAGTAGGTGTACAACACTGATCATGTCACACATGTACAGTAGGTCTTGTGGGCGGCAACTTGCCACTACTTGTGTTGTTATCTTAGTTGTACCCGCTCATGTGGTGTATCATATCAGGTTTATTAAGTTACTTAGATAACTAGGGGCAGCTTTGAAAAATGTTTTAACCATAGATGATAAAATAAGGGAGGCAGGAACATTTCATTCACAAGTACAGTATGGATAATTTGTGAAGGGAAAGAGGAAGAGAGGGTGAGGATGGGGAAAACAGAAGGTGAGGCAAAGACTGAAAGAATGAGAGAGAGAGAGAGAGAGAGAGTCTGCTGGGGATAAAGGAGCGGGAAAGTGCACATATCAAAACATGGCAACAATAAATTATTTATTTGGCACAAAGGAAGTTATTTTATACAGTTAATGGATATTTTTGCTTTCAATTTAGAAAAATTGTCACAAAAATTTCAGTATATACAAGTTTTGAGTGCAATAAACATTTCATATTTAGCAGAAGAATTTATATATTTATTGTGTATTTCAAATTATTATTTATTATTGCTATTATTATTGTGTTCTGAACATTTTATAACATTCATCATACAAATTAGCACATTCACTGTGCGGCAGTGTTGAGCTGTGCCACAACACCGCATCAGGTTATCCCAGATAAATCCATGCAACATGATTAATAATAGTTCCCAAGGTAAATAATCCTGATTATCATCAGCTATGGACATGGAAGCGCACGGCGGAATAGTGCGCAACCCTTATCTCAGCCGTTTGAGAGCCAAAGAGGAGGGGAATGAAATATGAGTGATTTTTTTTCTATACACAAAGGGAGTGGTATAATTTCGAGATTGAGAACGAAACCAATGCTGGGAAAAGGCCTCAGTCGTCTAATAGACGTTGTTGTGGACAGATCTGGACAGTCTCCAGGAGATTCTGCCTTCCCACTCCAGCTCTCACCATGATGGTTCCCGATAATATTTTGCGCTGAAAAATACAAGTGCAGCATCCTCTTTGGGGAAACTTTCAACATACAGGAGCAGAGAAGCTGCGCGCGCACGCACTGTCATTTAACAGAAAGAGGCTTTAGGACAGAGAAAACACTTCTGCTGAGAATCTTTCCACTCGTGCCAAATTGGACCACCGGAAGATGCACGTTACGAGAGGGTGATCCAACAGAATTAAAATGCATTTTTTAAGGAGTGCTCTTAACGCGTTTCTAATTAAAGACATGCCGGGGTAATCCACATGGGACAGCTCCTTACGTCTGCAACTGACAATTAAAAAGTGGGGAACCCATGCCGGATGATCTGAAGCAACTTTACGCACCGGAGGGGGAAAATAAATAAATAAAAAGCTGCGGTTTTTCGTCAATTTCCACCCACTTCGAGACAACACGATCAACAGATGACCAGGGCTGCCTTTAAACATATAAAAGAGACTCGCGCTCCTTGTGTCATGGTGCGCTAGAGCCTGTGGAAGTACCTTTGGAGAGGCGACGCCAGCGGAGTCTATTTGATGTGCTCTGCGTTATCGTTACCAATCTATAAACACACAGAAACGCCGCCGAACAAGTGTAGACTTAATTCTGCATTGAAGAGAAACAGGTAATGTGTTACTTTTCTAAACAAACACGTGTTTCCAAAAGCGCCTTTGCGCAAGAGCGTTCGTGCGTAAAAGTGGAGAAAACTCTGGATTCTTTTGAGGATCTGTGATGCTGTTTAGAGATACCGGACAGTGCCTGAAGCGGCATTTACTTGTTTTTAAGAAAATCTTGACCTCATTTAGTGCACGTTGCAACTGTAATAGGGCGTAATAGACTCGGTTTTATATTTTAGCTGAATAAGAACACGTTTTAAAATAATAAAATATCTTTTCTGTTATAATTAATCCCAAACAGCTTTTTGGTCATTATTAATTTATTACTATGCATGCAGCTTTTACAATTTCATACACTCTGAAAATGCTAAATAACTTTTTAACCCAACTTTGATCAAGTGGGTTTGTTCGTATTTTACCAAATTCAGGTTGAGACAACCCAGCATTTTTAATGTATTAATTGAAATATTTATGCAACATTTGTCATCATTTAAGTATTTAAAATGGTAAAAATGTAAAATATGTTTACACTTACCTTACATACATTTCATTTTTACCTACATTAATATTTTAAGCACACATAGTTAATTTTACCTACAAAAGGAACATTTAGAAAATCTAAAGAGCCTTTTGTGGACTGTAAATGTGAAATTAAAAGTTTCCCACTGAAGCATCAATGCCAATAAAGAGTGCAACAGAGAACTGAAATGATGATGTGTGTTGCAGGGGTGCAGTAAGACTGGACGTCGGGCAGAAGGGCTCTCTTTGCCCACCTTTCAGCATGAGTGCAGTGCGCCCACCTGTCTTCATAGGGCTCCTACTGCTGATCCTCACCACTGGCTACTGCAAACCGAGAGACAGGGACGACGCCAGTCTGCTGGAGCTCTTAATGGACAGAGTGAGACAGACACAGGAGCATCACAGTGAGGGAAACACACAGCATCCTCCTCAGATCATCGAGCATTCGCTGGAAACAAAAGACGTTAATAAAGTCACAAAGTCATATCAACATGAACGCATTCTTGGTAAGCATCATCACATGCAATGACTGACAGAATTGATTAGATTAAGAGAACTGGCCCATACTGGTAGGCCTACCATTATGGCATTGCATTTCCAAAAAAAATTGCAACCTGAGGAATTTCTCCTGTTTTAACAGAGGTCTTTCCGAGAGATCTTCGACAGAAGGAGAAGTTTTTAAAACATTTAACAGGTAAGTAAGTGTTAATATGCACGTTATTCATTATGTTTGTGAATTTATTTAAAATCTGTGTTTGTGTGTGTGTTTATTTTCAGGGCCGCTTTATTTTAGCCCCAAATGCAGCAAACTCTTTTATAAACTCTATCATAATACCAGGGACTGCACAATACCTGCCTGTAAGTGCCACCTCACCGAATACCATTAGCATGACTCCAGAAGCTATAAGTATGACGTATTGATAAAATTGTTGATAAGGAACTGTTTGCCGTGTAATGATTGTGATTGGATAAACTGTTCAAGAATGCCAAATTAAATGTGTTTAACTTTTTTTTCTAGATTATAAAAGATGTGCCCGCCTTCTTACGAGGCTAGCAGGGAGTCAGCGGTGCACAGAGGGATAAATGTCACAGGTGAATGTTTAACATTATGCATACACACATTTAATGGTAAACTTCCTTCCGCTGTGTAACATATTAGTGCTAAAATGCTTGAGAATACACACATTTGAAGTGATCAGATATCTAGTCTTTATTTTCAAGGACACAATCATCCATTCTTGCTGCCACATGCTAAAAAACGAACTTGATAGACAGTTTCTGGTTACACATAAATAAATATATATATATTGTTTAACGTAACTATACTAAAGAAATACTTCACCAAACTGTTTTATGAAATTTCTTATATCACAGAATACTCAGACTAGGTTTTATTTCTCCTGTTTAAATGAAAATGTGTTCACATTTTGATTGAAATAGAGTTTCTGGTGTGTAGGTTCTCAGATTCTGGATCACTAGTTGTCTATGAAGAGCTCCAGGTGAACTGGCTGATAGAAATAGACAAATAGATTATTAAAACTAAACAACTCAAATGTCTTAACTTGTAAACAGTCGTAGTTCAGTGAAATAAGAACAAAAAAGCACTCTGTAATAATCAGTAAAACCAAGGCTGCATCAAGATCTTCATAAGAAACAAATCAAATTATAGGTAATTGTTGGTGGTTTTCCCACATATTTGCGGTGTTGGTTGCTCAAAGCTTGTATTTTACTTTTTTTGAACTTGTAATCTACCTACAAAGTTTGAAATGTAATAAACACAAGAGAATAAGAAAAGTGCTCACTTCAGCCTTAGAAAGTCCAGTACATGAATATGATGGTGGATTATGTTCTCAATTGACTGTAAACGGCATGTTAACCATTTAAAGATAAGAGCCACACTTACAGACAATGGCCCTTTTTATAATGACACTGTTATAGCTCCCAGTGTAACATTAAACAATTTCTTTTACTGTGTGGCTTTGTACAGTATGCACACAATTGTGCTTTTGAGGAGCAGAAACTATATAATCATGAGGTTTATTTTAGACCTTTTCATCCTCTTCCTTAAACAGACTAATTATAGCAAGAACCTGCATTAATAAATGCTCTGTAAACTTCAACAATATCATTTCTGAATACTTTTAAATGGCTTTTTTTCAAATGTGTGTTTCAAATGTGTTTCAAATGTGTCTCATAAACATGAGATGCATAGGCCAATGATAATAATGTATTATTAATATTATTATTTTATATCAATATCATTTGTCAGCTTGAAGATTTGCATACACCAGTCTAGTTCTAGCAGGTTTTTGCATGTATATCGAATATTTTATCAGTACCCCATTGTGTTTTATTCCTTTATCAAACGTTTAGTGTTATTTTATTTTACAGCCTAGTAATTGTTTTGTTGATTTCTTGTTACAGACTTCAACAAACCTGAAGAAATAAAGAGAACCAAGAAAAGTGCCTTGGAGAAAAACAGGGAAATGAAATTATTTCTGAACAATCATATTTATCATGTGAAAAAAGCTATTTTTGCAATGAAATGGAACTCGTCTTTTGACCTTTCTCTTCTCACATACAGCTTGTCAGTCTTGTGGGTTGACAAAACTGTTGTTAGGATCACGTTTACTGGCAATGACCATGGTGAAAATGAAGAAGACTAAAACAAAGCGATAAAAATGTCCTGCTGCCAAATGATAAACTCTGGGTGTCACAATCGACTGCATATATGTTATATACGTCGAATTTGCCTTCACAGGTTTTGTGTCCAGTAGTTTCTGGTTAGGAAATAACTTCGTTGTTTTGCAGATGTTCAAAGGTGTTTACTGGCTGAATGCAGCCTTTGGTCCAATATTCCTGACAACCTCAAAGTCACATTCCTCAAAGCCAGAGCTAAATCCTTTGATTGAATTATGAATTGCATGATATTTTCTTGCCTTTTTTGTCTTTACAAGACATGTCTTGGCAGAGATGAACGCTACTGGTTGGAGTTTATTCTGTGAAAGAAATTAATTGCATTTTGCTAATATTGAATGTCTTATGTTATATATTTATACATTCAAGCTATTAAATATTGCTATTGTCAAATGTATAAACATCTAAGTTAGAGTTCAGTTTGTAAATATTGTAAATATATACAGTATATATGAAACATATGATCTTTAAATAAACGTTTGTTATATAATATTTAAAAGGTGTTGACGTATGAATTTGAAGTATTTATTTTAAATAAATGCTATGCCATTGCTGCTTTTCATAGTTTCCCACTCCATTTTGGCTGTAAATCCATCCTTTTGAGGTTTGAGACTCAACTTAGGTTGTGGGAAAGCAGTACCCTGCTCTTAGCTGATGTCAAAACAGCACATTTAAGTGACAACCTTCTGAAATAATGTTTGGATTGGCATTGTACCTTAAAAAAAGAAAGAAAGGGAAAAAAGAAAAATGTAAGAGGAAAAAGCAATAATTTTTGTTAGTTAGTAAATTCCATTAGTGCCTATTAAGCAGAGGAAATGCATCATTTAAGTCATTACATTTATCTACAGTCAAATCTTACTTATAGTTTAAGTTATATTATATATATATATATAATATATACCCCTAGCCCTAACAACGATGATAAATACATTCTATATATACTTCAGCTAGCTTATAATAAATATTTCATTATCAAATAGACAACTTATTGTATTGGAATAGCTAAAAATTAAATACAAATATTTAGGTTACTCTTGTGACCCTCTATTTCTGATGGAGGATCAGAGACATTGTGTTGAACAACACTAGGGGTCACTCTTAAAAGGCCCAACACCCAATTATTTTTGATGTAATACAAAACAGGCTAATGGACGATAGCAAGGGACATTTTCAGGTCAGGGCCCCACTCTGAACCTCTAGGTATATAAGAGTCGGTGTTCTCCACTCATTCAGGTTTGTGCTGAGGAGCTGAAAATGTGTCTGGGTCATGTCAGCTCACCATTTCTTGTTGTGGCATGAAAGACACAATGTCTCCATTCCCTTTCTGAAGGTCTTCTGATGTGGGCTCCACCAAATAGGGGAGAGACTGCCATAAAAGAAGATATTAAATAGTTAGTATTGCATCTTCCATATTGGGGAAGACACAGGATGAACCAAACTCTAAAGTACATTATATGAGGTCACTGTCAGGGAGCCACTATATATGGAGCACTAAACTATGTAAAAAGGTTCACCTGCAGGGGAGCAAATTACAAGTACAGGACCTGGTTCTTCCACTAAAACTTGACACCATAAGAGTGCTGATAAGTAGACATAATTGATGTCCCCTGATCGGGATAGGGGAACTGCAGTATGGACACGTAGATGGGCCGAGGTCTCAGGACAATTTGAAAGACTGCCGGTCTGAAATCTAGGTACATGAAACATTGCTTGTAAGTCCCCTCTCGACACATTTAAGCACAGTCAAGAGGGCCGTCTTCATAAGAGGGCACTAAATTTGATTGATTCTAAGAGCTCAAGTGATGCCTCTGCAAGGCTTGCAAATTCAAGTTGAGATCCCAAGAGTGAGGTCTCTGAAAATTTACCCTATGATCATCTCTATGGGCACTTTCATTGATAATGCTCTTTCTAAGGGACTACCCAACAACCAAGAAACAGTTCACTACCTGAAGGAAGAAACCACTAAGGCAACTGCACATCTCCGTGGGCCTTTGGCACTGGAAAAAAACAACAACTAGCAAAAAGGTGTCACGTCAGGTCATATAATGGCCTATAGCCTGTTGGCCTTCTTGCTCTCATCCCTTCATATGTAATGATGCTTCATAACCTTCCAGATAGGATTTTTATTTTTACATGCCCTGGAAAGGAGCCTGGGTTGATTCCCCCTAGTGGTGGTGGTTGAGGGTACTGGTTGAGGGTATTTCAATTCATAAACACATGAGAAGGGAGCATTCCGCTATTTCAACATATAACCAAACAATGTGGTACAATCTACAAGGACCAAACAGCGAGCCCTGTGGGCAAGATGGAGGGGTAAACAGCACCCCAATGTTTGCAGCTGCCCAGGCAAGTACCGCTACTTAGGCACCCATAGGGCCAGCTTTTGCACATTTGTCTACAAAGGTAGAGATATAATGATGTGTCATATATCAGAAAACTTCTCATAAAAGATGCTTAAAAGACGATTCTGAAGAATAAAGCTAATTGAGTGGCAATGAGCTTCCAACTTTTAGTCACTAATGTATATTGGCCTTTTTGTTATACATCAGAGGTGATTAAGGGTCTCAACAGATTTACAGTAGTAACTATACAGATACTGTATAAAAGTATATTACAAATGCTACCAACAGAATTAAATAAAATTAAATACATATCACAAACTTCAACTAAGATTTAAATGGAAAATATTGAAAAAATGTAAAATAAATTAGTGTCTACCTATATTACAAAGTTATCTAGATTTGTCCAGTTATGCTAGTGACACAAGCATAAGAATAAACATTCAAATGAATGAATGACGAAATGAATGAGAAACAAGAAAAAATATATATTTGCTGAGATGTGGCATAAGAATGAAGTTTAGCTAACCATGAGGAAAATCCTTGATCTTTAATTCACAGCAAAGCTTACAAAACACCTTACTATCAAAATGTTATAGTCCAAACAATAAAGCCCAAATCACTAGATGAAGAGAGACCTTGTTTTGCCAAGAGCTTCAATACTAGCATCCATGACTGCATAAACTTGCTGCTGTTTGGTTCAGCCATACTTCATGTAATTATATCAGTCTGCTGAGGTAATGCCTGTGTATCTGTTTCTCTTGTTTAGGAACTCCCACTAGTTACCTGATGCCAACACTGTGGTTTAGCTGGTCTGACTATAATTTTGGGCAGCCGCCAAGTAAGAGTAAGAGTACAAAGAAGCAGATAATACATTCACTATTATGATTGAAACTGACCATCAAAAAGAAGAAGTCAAAGATTTTGGCATTTGTGTAATTTAATAATGTAGAGAAGCAAATAAAAAGTTATACATACAGTAGCTGGATTATTTCATAGCCATATGGTTCCATGTAGTCATTAGTGGTAATGTAAAGTGACACAGATGGGCACAAAGTGGTCATTTAAAACCAAAGATCAGGAACAATACTGGCCAAATCTGACCTGATGATTATAAATGAACCGTTCAAAATCTGGTGACTCATACCTCTAAGTCAGCCTTAACTGCATGCAATGATTGTGACGTAAGCATCTGAGCAACAGCACTGCATTTATTCCCTTTATGATTAAGGTTTATAAACATTTCATTGACTTACATATTATTTGCAGCTTAGTCTAACAGAAATGCATTGTACAATCGTCCTCTTACTGTAAATATATATAATTTTATAATTATAATATAATATAATTTAAGTATACATTTGCAAAAATGACCAAAAATATATTGCTATTATTCTACAAAGTTTGGCTAAAGACATTTTTTGCTTCGTCAGGTTCTTTGAGCCAGCTCCAACAGAAGTCAAAAACATCACTGAGGGGCTTAATTTCAAGTTGTCTGGATAGGTGTTCCACAAAATGCCACACTGGCTTAATGTTCCCGTTTCCCACTTCAGTTGGTAATTTGCTGGAAAAATGTTCCCGGAATAGTGACATGAAGCATTCAAAGAACTCCATAAGCTGATTACCAGACCTTTGTTGAGCACATGATCTAAGTTCAAAGGAGCAATATATCCGCCAATGGAAGCTCCTCAAGCTTGTGTCCATAAGAATGTATATAAGATTATACAAGAAAAATATCTTTGGCCATCCCTGAGATTATAAACAATACCCTGGCATTAACTCTATCAGACTGTTTAGCTAAATATGCTTTGTTAATGACACAGAAATGTGTCAGGGAAGCTTTGAAAATGTTACATCGAACTTAAGCCACTTGGTCTGCTGATCATACAATCAGAACTCAATAAAAAAAAAATGGTAACCAGTTAATACTTGTCGGTTTAAAGGTTTTTACTATAAATTTGTAACACATAAAGCATAAAGAAAAAAAAAATCTAATTTCTGCATTTTGTTGCTTAGTAATGTAGGTAGACTAAATTAAAATGTCACTAAGTAGTTAGTAAAGGGTTTGGCAAACATTTAAACTCCCATAAAAAAATAGCAATAATAAGAACAAACCTATCCAATACGCTAAATGAAGAGAAATTAGCACTGAATGTGTGTTGCATATTATTGTTTTTAAGAAAACGTGTTCTTTTTAAAAAAAAATTTTTTAAGGCCTGTTGTATTAGGACTTTTGTGCTTAAAATCAACATTGCTAATAAATTTTCTTGAATAATTAAGTTGCAAAAATAAAGTTGGTCTCTTCTGCATGCCAAGGCTTTCAAGATATTTATTCAATCAAAAATACAACGCCTTAACCATTTATAATTAAACTTTTATTATTGAAAAAAGTTCAAAAAGACAGTAGTCAAATATTAATATTTTGCAACCTTATGAATGTTTTTACTGTTACATTTGATCTATTTAACTCATCCTTGCTAATTAAATATGTTAAAAATACTTACTGACTCAAACCTTTAAATACTTATAGGTTACAAGTATTTCTACAAATTGTTAAGAAAAAATATGTCAATATTTCTAATATCCCTAAACCCTAAAGCATCAATACACCAAGTAAGTTAACAAAAGTACAAAAACAACCTCTGCAAATCTCCTGCATTTGTTACGGTCATTAGTCATGTCCAGATCTTACCGAGAGTCAAAATCAATTAGAAGATTTTCAAGTTATCCTAACTGCAGTCATTAATCCGCTAATTTAGGACTTCTGCGGAGTCAGAGATCAAACAGTAGTGCTTTGCAGTGACAAAAGAGCTTTGGAAAGCCGTTAAACATATCAGACCAATGACTCTGTTTTGCTGAAGAGGAGCAACTCTGTATAATCTGCATAAGGGCTGTTTATGTTGAAGCCAGGTGTTTGTTAAATGCTAGAATGCTGTCTACCATGCAGTGGATGAGACGCATGTAACATTTCTCACATAGTTGGGTGTGGATGACTGACAACTAAGGGGGTGGATGTGAAGCCCAGATGGGAAAAGCAAACTACACGTCTTTCTCTAAGCTTCCAAGCAGAGGCAGGGAGAGGAAAGTTATGCCACTGCCTTTTGGAAGTCAAAACTTTTGGGGGTCATCTTGGGCAAAGTATAGTCCAGTTATCCTGATTTCTTCTCTGGCTGTGTTTACATCAGATTGCTTGATCATTTCATATTGTCAGGGAGCACATGACCACCAGAGGAATGGCAATGAGATGCTGCGTGTGGAAAGCGAGTAACATTCAGGCTTTGTGTTCTCAAAAGTTTGTAGTAAATAATTTCTATGTAGCTAAATTAAGGGATATTATTAACATTTTGATTTGAGGGATTGGATCGCATTTTATTTATACAAAACAACTAAATTTAATATTTAACAGTCCTACAGTGTCTGAAAAATCAGCAAGTGTTAAGTGCAGATAATATTTAATAAGATAAATATTTTAAGTGACTCCGTCCGTGCTAGAAGTGAACATAACAGTATTGAAGGATATTAAATTATAATATTTTAAAAATAAAATAAAAACATAAACATATTACATTCGTGTTGATGACTTGCCGGTACTGTATTGTTATATTTTATAATGATAACCTATTATTCCATAAATCCACATGGGAAAACTGTTGTTTTTTTTATCTTTAGACTACTTTATGTAAAACAAAGTATCCAAATTAAACAGATTTATTAGTAGTAAATTAATAGTAAATTATTTTATACTTAAATAAATAGGCTATCTTTTTTTTATTAGAATTGAATGACCTATGTTGTGGGTTGTAGTGTAGAGAATCACATATGAAAATCAATCAAAACCAACAAATGAATATATAATTATCATTAATATATACACTAAGCCCTTATATATTTATGTTTACTGTATTTTTACATGAACTGTAAAATTTCCATACACTTTACTTGGAACAAGATACAAGTGAAAAACTAAATCAGAGCCCTGTTTATAAAATGCAACAAAAATTAGATTTATCAAACTACTGTACATTACTGACTCATTGCTGATATTTTTTTATAAAGAAGCACATACATCCATATCTATTTACGTCCAGATAAACAGCCAAAAATGTATGAATTTTTTTTGTTTTCTGATTTTACCTGTTTGATAAAATACTATAATTCTCCTATAATTTCTACTAACAGTTTGACCTCAGTTATTCAGCATTGTCTATAAACTCTCACCTGTGCTGAAAAAGGCAGGTTTTATCTGTGTTGATAGTTTCATTACTTTTAAAAATAGTATTATAATTATATAGACATACATTGTCTGTGAGAAACGTCACTCATAAACGGCATCTCTTCGGTTTCAGGCGCGCTACCTGCACTGTTGATGAACTCACCAGAACGCGCTTCTGTGTACACCAGAGCGCGCTAGGGGTCCTAGTCACGTCAAACGTCATTTTTCCTTGCTGTGTCCCAGTGTTGCCTGAATCAAAAATGCTGACTAGCACTTTGATCTTTGTATAACTTAGAAACAGCGGTTTATAATTGTGACGGTCCACTTTGTTCACGGCGTTCCTTATTATTATTAAGAAACGTTATATGTCAAACGTAATGAAATGCTTTTAGATTAGATTTTTTTCTTACGGGTCCTTTAAGACCAAAGTAAACAGGTTTGGCAGGTGTATCGGAAGTGTTCGCAATCACTTCTGCACCAGGTGAGACTACATAAAAGTCAGCTTGAAACTTCGAGAAGTCGACTTTCCTGGAAAATATAGTCCGGTTTTGATAAAAGTAAGTAGAGAATGTTTTTAAATTTCCCTCATGTATGTAACACAACGTGTAATCGTGTCAGTTGACTTCTGGGCTCAGACGCACTGTTGTATAAATGTGTTCTGCTTATTCTGTGACATTTGTGTTTTGTTCACAGATCCTGAGCTTATTACACTTTTTAGGGTGTGCTAAATAACCTACATGGGAAATAGTTTGATTAAAAACAATCATGGTATTCATTGAATGTCAGTGTTGCCTTACAGGAAAGCACTATGCAAATATACAATCAGTATAATGACTTTTACAAGCGAATATAACATTTGTTTAGTCTTAATAAACGTAGCTATGAGCTATGATGATTACTATTGTCAGCTATATGGAGTTACAGTCTGTAGATTATCTCCATTGGTTCTGAATTAACACTTGATGACCACGATGATGTTTTTAACTAGTATTTACTAGTCACTCAGAGTAGATGATGTAAATACCTGGTGCGTTATGACGTGCTTTTTGTTGCCACACATGGTAATACATACTGTTTGCTTGATTGACAAGCATTTAATTGAACACCTGTGGGAAAGTAGATACCTGTGTAATATCTCTATAATAGACACCTTCTCGTGATCTGGATTGTCCCTTTGACATTGATTGTGGTAAAGTTGGTTTTATATTCGCACATTTGGACTTTTTCCTTAATTTAATTTCAGAAAAATATTATCTGCACATTCTAAATAGACATTGGCTTATAATATGATTTTTCTATCAAAGTACAGCATTTTTCACAGCCAATTAAATAGTGTTTTGCAGTCATACTTTCCTGTAAATTACCCGCAATTTCAGACCGACTATTCAAAGAAGTGTAGTAAACCATATAGGGACCATTGAAATAAAACACATGAAACCAACTTTACCTCAGTTTGACATTGCAGTACCTCTGTTAATGTGTTTAAATGCTTTAAAGCTATGATTGTAAATAAATGGTTGGTAAATCGAATGTAAATGAGTAGTTCACACCCAAAACGGAATATTCTCTCGTTGATTCTCCTATAACTTGTCACAAACCAGTTTGAATTTTTATTTTATTTTTTTTCTCTCTGTTGTACACAAAATAGGATATTTAGAAAAAATGGTGTAAACTGGTAAGCATTGACTTCTATAATAGAAAAAACAAATACTATTGAAGTCAATGGTTAAGGGTTTCTAACGTTCTTCAAAATATTTTCTCTATTGGTAACTGAAACTTTTATAAAGCTTTAGAACCACATAGGTAAGATTTTTCAGATGGGCTAGTAAGTGTTATGTATTAACCACTTCATTATTGTGATTTGTATGAGAAAAAAAAATAAAACCAAGTCAGCCTGTAGATTTTTATATTTTAATTTTTTGTGTGAAGTACTTGGGATGATTTGGGGCTAACATCAGTTGGATGTGGGATGTTTACACTTTCCTGAGGGCCTCTCTTCCATTCCGTGACTTGAAAATCATTCTTATATCGTGTTCAGTAGATGCAGCTCATTCTACTGTATACGGTCAATTAAGCCATGTAAAGACAAGTGATTTAATTCAAACTATCATCTCACATAGCCAAATCCTTACAGTTTTTAGTGGCATAAACTTTACAACTACAAACTATTATTATAAATTACTTTTTATTTTTATTTTTTTATTTTTTTATAATTTATATTTATATTAAAACTAAAATAATTAAAATAATTATGTCAGCAAATATATAAACTTAAAAAAACAAAAACACTATGTACAAAATAAATTCTATTTGGATACTTAGATGCTATGTCTAAAATATATAAATTCTCAACATTTTTTTTTAGAATTATACATATTTATCGATTACCACTGAGACATTTGTTTGGAATGCAACTGAAAGAATGAATGAATGAATGTTTTTCATCTGTTACAAGTTTTTGTGACAATGAAACTGAAATCCTGATCACATTTTTGGTGGCTGAGGTCAGTGCTGCACTTTTTATCAATTCATGAACTATTCTGAATGTACATAATTCATACAAAATGTGTGTGGCCAGTGTTTAGAACTGGCACCCCTTATATTCTTCTCAACCACAAAGGTAATTCCAACTTTATTATTATTATTATTATTATTATTATTTGTTTATATTTTTTTTTTACTTCTAATCAAAAGATCTAAAATAACTTCACTGCAAGTTTATCGGGACACCTTACATGTGCAAGTACATCACTTAATGGTCAGTGTCGCTAATAACAAGGGTTTTTCAATTCTACATTATATGGCCTTTTAAATAGTTTGTTCGAACCAGCCTAAGGTGTCTATTTGTACCATTTTTGTACTTTTTTTTATTTTTATTAGATTTTTTTTTTTTTTACATTTATATCCACACCTGTTGCATTCCTTGCACCACACCTTGGTACTCTCGGTTGATCCCTGAAAAAGGGAATGTCAGTAATTTAGTGCCAAAAGAAGTTTTTTGAATCGTGCCGATTAAGTTGTTTGTTTGAAGTGTTAAAACAGCCTCCACTGTAAGTGTCAGTGACAGACAGATGTTTTCGCTCGCTCTCTTTCTGGATCATTGCTGCATCCGTAATTGTTCATTATCTCTCCCAACTACAAATTAAGACATAATTGCACTGTCCCAGGTATTTGCATTTTACATGCTTTATTTTGCTATGTTAATCACTTATCGGCTAATTATCTGCG
The DNA here is from genome assembly GCA_903798115.1 of Danio jaintianensis. Taxonomy (NCBI): domain Eukaryota; kingdom Metazoa; phylum Chordata; class Actinopteri; order Cypriniformes; family Danionidae; genus Danio; species Danio jaintianensis. Next base: position 9,425,845 of record CAIGQV010017386.1, read on the forward strand.
TAAGCGGTAATTATTTGTACAGTAGTAATCAGAAAAATCGTATTCTCATTGTTATGTTTGATATGACAGCTGCATTTATTAATCCACCTCCTCTGTATGACAGCACAGCGTTTACAGGCATGAGGAAATGGCTGGAAAACAAAATCATCCATTATTATTGGCACAGTAATAAGCCTTAAGACATCTTAAAAAAGGCTTTGTTGCTACCATCCTTATCAGATTGGAATAGACGATTACTCAGTAAGGTTATACAATGTGAAGTTTACAGTATTCATTATTGTTCTCAACTCTTGGGAAAATGTTCCCCACGTAATAGAGGGAACCGCCTTAGTCCTTTAAATCCCCATCCAGCTGTTCACAGGCCACAAGGTTCTGTGCTGTTTTTGCCTTTGTGACCCTGTGTTTGAATTCGCTTAGTACTTAGTCGGTTTTTTTTTTTTCTTATGCTGCTGCAGACACATGTATTGAAGTCATGGGCTTATAACAGAAAGAGCAGATTCTTGTACTAGGCATAAATCAGAAAAGGACCCAAGGCTCACATTACTCAGTGGCAGCTGACATTAGGGTAGGAACTAGTGCTTTTCAAATGATTTTGCTTTCATTCCTAATCATACTTTTATCCAACAGGGTACCCAAAATTTTATTGTACTGTACCAGTCAAAAGTTAAGTTAAAAGCTTTAATTAAGTTAAGGTTTTTGGAATGATCATTTCTGCTCCCAACATATGCATTTACTTTGTCAAAGAACCATAATATTACAAAATTCATTCATTCATTTTCTTTTCGGCTTAGTCCCTTTATTAATCTGGGGTCGCCACAGCTAAATGAACCGCCAACTTATCCAGCATATGTTTTACGTAGCGGATGCCCTTCCAGCTGCAACCCAGTACTGGGAAACATCCATACACTCCCATTCACACATAAACTACGGCCAATTTAGCTTACCCAATACACCTATAGCGCATGTCTTTGGAGTTGTGGGGGAAACCAGAGCACCTGAAGGAAACCCACGCGAACACGGGGAGAACATGCAAACTCCACACAGAAATGCCAACTGACCCAGCCGAGGCTCGAAACAGCGACCCTTCTTGCTGTGAGGCGACAGCGCTACCCACTGCGCCACCTTATCGCCAATATTACAAAATATTTTTAAATATATTTTTAAGTTTATTGTTGCATATAATTTAAATGTAATATTTTCATCATGATCTGACAGTTCAGAACTCCACAATCCCTTTTATTTGTAGTTGGTACATCGGAATTGTCATATACTGTATCATGGTGATTATTATTATTATTATTTTTTCCCCTTGTATTTGACGATTTTAATTGGGGGGGGTGGGGGGGCAGTCTGTGCTATGTATGTATGTATGTATGTAATTTTTCACTATAGGCTTTTTTTTTTTTATACTGAATTTGTGATCAAATGCAGTCTTTGTGAGCAGTAGAGACTTTTTTTTGTTTTTTAAAAATGATAATAAAACTGTTAGTCGATAATTGATTGTTTATTACACTGCATGAAGTTTCAGAAAAATGAAAGAATATTGCTATTGCAGTGTTTAAGTATTCTCAAACCCCCCAGTAGGATTCCCAGTGAACTTCTCTCTGAAAGCAAATGCAATAAGTTCACTCATTTCTTTACTGATAAGGTCAATAATATCATCTAGGCAATCAGCTCATCCAATCAACCATGTTGTACTGACATTAGCAGGCTCAACCACAACTTAAGAAATCAGACATTTTGTCTGATTTTAAGGCAACTGATGGTAAAATCTTGGAAGAGATTGTACAGATTATGAAAAAGTCTGTTTTGTCACACTCCGCAGGATACTATAGGTGAGATGACATGTGGAGTCCCACAAGGTTCATTTCGAGCACCTCTTTAGTTCAACTTTATATGTTCCCACTGAGCCAAATAACAAGGAACCATATCTCTTACCACAGCTATTCCGGTGTAGCCTTACCACCTAATGACTACAGCCCCATTGATGCCTTCTGCCAATGCATTGTTGAAATTAACAGCTGGATATGTTAAAACTTTCTTCAAGGCAAAACTGAAGTCATTGCATTTGTGTACAAAGATGAGTTTCTCAAGATGTAACCGTACCTTGGCTATAGAGGTCAAATAACAAAAAAAAATCAGGTCAAGAATGGAGTCATATCTTAGTTTTAGTAGTCATGTCAAAACAGTGACTATCAGCATACTGTCATTTTAAAAACATTAGATGCTTTGTTTCCAGTGAGGACTTAGAGAAACTTGTTCATGCTTTTATCACCAGCAGGGTGAATTACTGTAATGGACTCCTCACTGACCTTCCCAAAAAGACAGTGAGACAGTTGCAGCTCAACCAGAACACCGTTGCCAGGATTGTGACCAGAACAAGGAAATCAGAGCACATTACACCTGTTCTCAGGTCTTTACACTGGCTTCCAGTTCCATTCAGAATAGATTTTAAAGGGGTGGTTCACAGTGTTGTTTTTTTTTAAGGTTTGATTGTGTTTATGAGGTGCAAAACAATGTGTGTTTGATTTATTTGTAAAAAATCACGTTATTTGTTCACATATCTTACCTTCATTTTATACAGCTACTGAGCTAACATGGGAACGACCATCATATTTCCTGGTTCCTCCTATAAGGCCCGCCCTCAAGGGGCTCTGATTAGTCAGCTAACCTAATGTGTAGTGATTGGTGGATCGGCTTCACTGACATTATTTACAGTCTGACAGACAGCATGCAGGAGAGGCATGACATTTCCTAGTGACGTGAAGCCGTATCAGTTTGAGCCTAAGTCAGACACCGAAAGTGAAGAGGACACAGCTGAACCCATGCAAACACGACTCTTGCAAGATGTTTCTAAATGGTATGGTTTTTTTTTTTTTTTTTTGTTCGTTGGTAGGAGGAGGAATGTGGTCAAGCCATCAGCATTTCATTTCAGCATCTCATAGTAGTGTATATAGGAAATGATACATTATAAGATGGCTGTAAAGTCTCCGTTTCTAATAAATAGCAAGTAAAATGGTCTACTTTGGCTTTTCGCTCACTTTCTGAGGTTTAACCACGTCATAAAAAATAAAAAAAATCGTAATGACATTGTACTGTAGTAAGCTAGGACAAATTAAAACGCACTTCAGGTATTTATAAAGAGTATGTTTATGCTGAATAAATAAATGAAAATATAATGAAAGCACCGACAAACCTATTCTGAAAACAACGCACTTTTGTAAATAAATAAATAATGAAACATACGTTGCAGAAAAAGGAATAAATTATATGATGTGGTATTTTCTTTATTCTCAGTAAAACGGTTCACGAAATTACCGTAATAGTACGCGTGCTCAACAATGCATTGCTGCCGTCTTGACTGTTTTTCTGAAGTGCTGCTGGCTTGACCGCAGTGTTGTACATCCCTTTTTCTTGTTTTACATCTAGTAAAACAAGTAGGGGAGGGGGCGGTGGCGGCGCCTCAGGGAGACTTGGGATGTCTGTACATAATATACTCCGTTATTTCAAATGTAAAACTCACAGAATGCTGACGCATACTGTTACATTGCAGTCGCTGGTGAAGATTGTGGATGTTTACAGGGGTAAAACGGATGCATATGTTTGTAGCTAAATCATACCTGCCAAACTCCTGTTTTTCCTGAGAGTCTCTCGTATTTCACACCCAACTCCTGCCACCCTCCCGTCTTGTTATTTCTCCCGGAAAACTTCCGTAATTTCATCCCCATGCTATGTCATCAATTTTGGTATAGCATCTGATTGCTGCCGGCCGAGAATATGGTACAGTTATTAACATAACATACACCTGCAGCCCATACATCCCATACATGCGCCCACCCGCCCCCGGTTCTCAAATTTGTTACTCAGAGACCACCACACCAAACCAAACTCCCCACACGCCCCATTCTCGGGAAATTCGGGCACAAATGTTGGCAGGCATGGGCTAAATTGCTAATAATAATTGCTAGTGACAAACCGCATTTCTCATTGTTTATATCCTTGTTTACGTCCTTACTACAACATAGCCTACAAATGCATTTAAATATTAACATTTATTAAGTTTAACATATTTGTCAGCTTTCATTTTGAGTTTAGTTCAATTGTTGTTAACTTTTGGAGCCTTTAGAGGTTATTATCATTCAGGTTAGCACATGCAGTCATAGAGATTACATGATACAAAAAGGGATGTCATTAAACAAATTACTGGTTGAAATATGTGATTGAAATGGCTTGCTGAAGTGAAATCAGCCAAATAAAAGCAAATTAACTTGCAAGAAAATAAAGAAATGTCAATAACTCACAAAATATCTTTACCAGGACTTTTTATGCTAACTATAAATGACATGAATTAAGCGATACTGCATACCATATGGTCTGTCAGATAAGAAGACACCTTATTTATTTATTTTTTCCTTTTTGCCATTTGCGTTGTTCTATGCGTACAAATCCACTTTAAAACCACGTCATGAGATCAGGTTACACTTATGACTCAGACAGACATTCTTGTGAGAGGTGATTTGGCAGAATATCTGATAGATGAGATGTTTTCTGACATAAGTTGCTTGCGTAGAAAACTTTGGGTATCTCCCAGTTTGAAAAATGTTATGTGCGTTGATGACTGTTCAGTATAGTAATTTTTGTAGTGTGTTAATTACGTCAAGGGTTGTATGACAAGTGGTAGAAAAATTCACCACACACAGACATTTTAATACCGTAGTGAAAGAGAATCATAGAGGTTTTACCAGCCGCAGCCTGGCATGCTGACACACTGTATATCTGCAAATGAGATATTATTACTATGCAAAAGCACTTTGCTGTTTGATGATGGTCTTCAGGTCCTGCAAAGATTCACTTATCTCACATATTTTGTGTCCCGTTGTTTGCAGTTCTTTTCAAGCTAGAGCAGACTTTGTCCTCCTCAAGATAAATAATGGTTTGTAGGCACTTTAAATGGCATAAAAAAAAGAGAATATGACCTTGGTTGTCTTTTTTTATACATTTTTTTTTTTACTTCGGAAATAATCTGAAGCAACTGTGAATGAGTTCTTTGTTAGTCATCTGCTTTTTCATGTGATGTTCTAAACATGGGGTAGATTTTATGTGAAGGCAAGAATCAATATTACTATTGCTCATACTTGGGGGAAGGAACAAACTAACCTTGTGTTAAACTTTGCTGTATGTATTGGAATAAGCCTACGCTTAAATGTAAAGGTTACAGAAATAAGTCTGTGTTGCTGTATAAGTAGTGTGTGTAATGACATGTTCATCTTTCTTAAGGTGCTAGTCACCCACTACCGGCTTATGGCAGGATGTTGTATCTTATCGAAGTCAATACAGTGTTTATTCATTCAGAAAAGAGGAAAACTGGTTTCCTGGCTGAGCCTAGTTTTTTCCTCAGGTTTGGCCATTTCTGGTGTTTTATTTTCTAATTCTTGGGTCTACAGTGTTTTAAGACCTGCATACTTTTGAATAATATATTTTTATTGGCATTGTTTCCAAACTGCGACTAAATTGTTAATGTTGCTTTTTCTTTTGGTTTAGTTCCCTTTGCAACATTTCAAACTATACCTGAATGTTTAGGTAAACTGTCCTCTCATTCGTCAGAGAGCTCCTGTTTACGTTCGTCTGCATCGCCATAAAGATGGATTTCCCCCTTTTCACTGACATGGTCCCTGTTTTGAGTTGATTTTCCAGTTTGTTCTGGAACACGATCTGAGTGTGGTTTGCAATGTTTACATAAACAAACCAAACCAAGGGAGAAAAATGCCTCGAAAATGAACAAGGTTAGAAAATGCAGTTAATATTCAGTGATAACATTGTTTTGACTGCACTGAATCTGTTGTATTACACCTTAAGAATTTTGTTTTATTATGAATGAATTGAACTACTTGTATTGAAATGAACAGAATATTTAATTCTTAAGAATATTTATTTATTATTATTATTATAGTAATATTAACAATCATAATAATTAGGCATAGGAATCGGAAAATGAAATCGTATCCTTAACAAATAAATAATAATAATTATAAATGTCAACAAAATAGTTCATTATAACAAGAACTAGAACAAAAGTGACATGTTTAACAAGGTCATTTTAGACTTTTGGAGTGTCACAGGTGCCTCAACAGGCCATTTGTTACCTTAGGTTAGAAACCTGCATGAAAATACTATAATAATTTATGGAAAATACTATGTATAATGTTTTTTGTTAACCATACTTTAGTATAATGTATTTTTTTTTTTACAGTATATATTATAGTATTTAATTGGTGGCAGTTTGGTATTGCTGTATTAAAGGAGGTGCACAGCATAATTATTCCATGTATGTGGCTGGTTTTGCAAGAATTCTTTAACCGGAAAGACTGCGTTAAAAGTGACGATTTTCAAGCACCTCCCTGGCTAAACCACAGAGATGGTGCACATGTAGCAGAAGGGTGCTTTA
>CAIGQV010017386.1:9442189-9455990 GCA_903798115.1 Danio jaintianensis
GATAGATAGATAGATAGATAGATAGATAGATAGATAGATAGATAGATAGATATTATTATATTAATTATCGACTTCCAAATACAAAGTTATTGGTTACCATAACAGCCAAAACTTTCTGTGCATTACTAAAAAATCTTGCTCACTCCAAATATAAAAGTTATTAGTATCTGCCAAAATGTTCATATTGGTGCATCCCTAAAACATATTTTTGATCCCAAGCCTTTGAATGCAAGTATAATTAAACAATATTAAATATAACAATATTCCACCCAACAAATTCGGTTATTACAACAATAGTGCATCTTCTCATGAGCTGTGTTGTTTATTCTTTACATATATCAAGCCTAATTATTCATCTTTGACAGAAATGTGGAGGCAGATGTGGCGGTTCGCAGTACTGCGGCAGTTTACTCGTACTGCAAATCCCGCGGCCTCTATGCTGGAGTGTCTCTTGTCGGATCTTACCTCATCGAGCGCAAAGACACCAATCGAAAGTACGTAATATCATTGGTTAAAGAGTTTGTTGCATTTAAGTTTTCAGGTGCTGGTGTTACCCGAGTATTGACCTGTATTGACTTTTCATCACGTTGTAATATAAGTATCTTATGTGTGCTTTTACTGTACGTTCATTTAGGTTCTATGGGCAAGACATTCGTGCTTCTGCTATTCTCAATGGCGATGTGGAACCACCATCTGAAGCCTATGATTTGTACACCATTTTACAAGACTACACTGAGAAGTACACCACCGACTGGCAGAACAAACACATGCACTCCTCAAGCAAGGTCACTGTCAAGTAAAATTTGAAACCAATGCTGTGAAATTTAAAGTAGTATATAAATGGGTGACAGAGACACAGAGTTTTCAAGACAAAAAAATTGCTTCAATTTTTTTTGGTTGTATGTATATTACATTTATAATAATATAATATATTATATATATTCGTTTTTTATGATATATTTTTTTTTCTCCATTTAGACCGTGTACTATTTAACTTTTTTTAATTCTTAGTTTAATTAGATTTTTTTTCTTTAAAAATGTTTGATTACAAATTTTTTACTTATTATTTTTTTTTTATGATTTTCAAAAGATACTCAGGGTAACAATAGTTTATTTAGCAAAAATCTTGAAAGGTAGAATAATATTAAAATATTATATTTAAGCATCACAGTACTGCATTTTATATTTTTATACTTTGCATCAAGCTACTAGGTTAAACCCATTTGTCAGCAAGAAGTTTTTGATCATTTAATATACAATAAAACTTAGTATTATCACTATACTTTTATATATGTACAGGTCAGATTAAGTACGTTTCATTTTTACATCATTAAAATCCCGTTCCCGTTTAAAAGTTTTAAATTCATAAGTAGACACTTTACTTGCCTTTTAACATGTTTTCTTTGGATGATACCATTGCTTTTGATAATTATCTTTGATTTAGAAACCAAAATGGGACATCTCATATTTGACCCAAATATAAAATGTCAAAACTGTTTTAAAGCCTTTAAATTAAATAAGTAGACTTTGAGGGTGAGAGTATCAAATCCATAGATATTGAACAATCGATATTTCATCAAAAAATAGTGATGAAGGGTAGCATTTAACTAAATATCTCACTGTCTGTACATTTCAAAACATAACTTAAACAGCAGGACAGGAATTTGTTTTTGAACCTTGTGTTATTTAATCTTATAATTTACAAGCAATGTTTCTGACTAAACTGATTCTCCAGAGTGAATCAGATTAGATGGCAGTACAATGACATTACATCTGAAAGAAAGAGAACCATGTCGTCACAAAAATTTGCACATCTTATCAAAATAGTTGGCGTCATTCATTTTCTTTTCGGTTTAGTCCCTTTATTAATCTAGGGTCGCCACAGCGGAATGAACCGCCAACTTATCCAGCATATGTTTTACGCAGTGGATACCCTTCTAGCTGCAACCCATCACTGGGAAACACCCATACACCCTCATTCACACACATACACTACGGACAATCTAGCTTACCCAATTCACCTATAGCACATGTCTTTAGACTGTGGGGGAAACCGGAGCACCCGGAGGAAACCCACGCGAACACTGGGAGAACATGCAAACTCCACACAGAAATGCCAACTGACCCAGCCGAGGCTCGAACCAGTGACCTTCTTGCTGTGAGGCGACAGCACTACCCACTCCGCCCCCGTGCCGCCCTAGTTGGCGTCATAGCGAATTCAAATATTCAAGACAACAATGATAGCATATAATTAATTATATGAAACTAGAACAGTACACTGATGAAATAGTTTTACAAGACTTGCACAGTTCATTTGCATGACCAGATTATCAACAAAATAAATATCCCTCACCTATCCATTTACTCTTTTACTTTGTTTAAATTGCCCATGTGATTTGCCATTGCATGCAGAAACATCAACATTAAATAAACTGACAGTATCACTCATCGTTTCAAGGGTTGAGTTACTTTAATCTTGCTGTATTTGATGGGATTTTTTTTTTTTTTTTTTTACTTTTTCTCAGTCAGATGAACAAATCTTTTGACCCATTTTGTTCATTTGAGTTAGAAAAGTACACACAGAAACCCCTCTAGTGGCAAACACTGAAGTACACAGTAAAGTATGCAGTCATTCTGTGAGTTTGGAATGAAGAAATGAATAAACTACTCCTAAACAAAGTGTGAGAGCTATAATCTGCTGACAAAGTCTTTCAACACATTAGACGGTGATTGTGAGTTTTATTTAATGGCTACTATAAATCAGACTACTATAAAACCCTGCAGATGACAGTAATATAGACCTTCTACTTGGCACTTCATATTTTGGGGTATATACTTAGTTCATTGGAGTTATATGGGATAAAAATAAAACACTGGCTCATGGAATCAGGTCAAAACAAAAAGTGATTTCATAGTAAAGAATATGCAAGCTGCGGTATGGACAAGTTAGGAGACCACTTGGATCATTTGTTGTGAATAAAAATTAACCAAATAATAACTTTACTCCTTATTAAAGTTAAAATATTGGCTTTATCTAAAAACATCTTTTTTGTTATTTTATGCTACAAAAATGCTTTACATTTGGAAAAACTAACCTCAACTTACCTCAAAGTGTATGTATACTGTGTCACAGTACGACACTATTATAAATGCAATGCATGCTTACACTTAAAAATATAAAAAAGATGTTTAAGGAGCAATCTAAGCTTACATGTCGATTTCAGTACAGAAAAAGGTTTTTAATTGTGCTATGAAAGACTTGTTGTTTAATGGCTTTACTGCCAGTCTCATTTTATCATGTTCTCTGGGGAAAGACAAGCCTATTGATGTATAATCGGGTGTCTGTGTTTTCACAGGTGAGTTCAGCACCAGCTCGACCAAGGCCTCCCACACAGAAATCTGCCTCCTCTTACACACCCAGGACACAGGGTAAGACCCCGAGTGACCCCTCAGATACACCAGCATTTCATCTTTCAAAATATGCTTACTGAGTGAACGTATGCACATGTCTTTGAACAAAATGTCTATGAAGCATAATTCTAGGACTGTTGCAATAGTGTCAGAAGCACAGCAACTTTCATTCAATGAGGTACTCATTTATGGTTGTATGGCGAAAAGCTCCTATTTTCACAGCTCCTGCAGCTGTGAAGCCTGCTCTCTATCCAAACTTGGACAGCTGGGATACCAAAGGTTCAGGTGAGTGAAATTTAGTTTATTTTTTATTTTACATTATTTAATTCATGTTTTAAAATTTGTTTTAGTTTTTTTTTTTTTTGTTTGTTTAGTTAAAAATGATTTTATTTATTAAATTTTTTTATTGTACTTTTTTTCTTTTTTTTTTTTTTTTTTTTTTACTTATTTTGAGTGATATTTTATGTATTTATTTATTTTTTATTTTATATTTGGCTTTTTTTAAAATCTTTTTTGTTTTGTTTTGTTTGTTTGTTATTTAATGTTGTCTTTTGTCTTCACACCTGTGACTATGGAAATGAACTGACAGAAGTGGATTTCACTGTATACTTTGCAGCCCACCCTGTGTGTTCAAGCATATTATGATGCAGAATATCCAAACAAAGTGGATTATTCTTTCTGTAGATGATGAGGTTAATTAGACACTTCTTAAAACAACAAGAAATACCTGTGAGAATCAAAATGACAATGCTCATGAATTTCGGTTGACACTGATAAATTATAAAGTGGATTAAAACCGCTAGATTAGCAACGGCTAATTAAATGGCAGAAATGCACCAGAAGAAACACCCAGTGCTGTGTGAGATCTTTTCATTAATCAGCTCAGCTTGTGGAGGATGATTTGTCTTGTCGTCTATTCAGCTTCTCATTTATTTTCATTAGGTTCCTAAAAGCCCATGTTTAAAGTTGAATTACAAGGATTAGATAAAGAACACAGCTTCGCCTGCCCCGCTCAGACTGGCTGGGAAGATTTCAAAAGAAGCCATGAACTAGAGACTGGCTGTTTTCCCATCTTCCTTTGCTCATGAAGGGCCTCTGTGCTCTTCGCAATGTCACAAGTCGGTTACGCAGCAAACGCATTCTTTCCCACAGCGAGATGACATTATCATCAGATTTAAAAGGTTGCTCGCTAATAGATGGTGTGTGTGTTTGTTTGTTAATGAATTCTGGAATGGTTTACTTTGTCACATACAGTCACGCAAATCAAAACATTTTCAGCCTCTCTGTCCACTTGGAGGGTGACTTTAAGACTGCTTTATTGCTAATGGTACATTTTATTCCCAACTAAACAGCAGACGGGTACATGTGTCCGTCTTTACTTTATACTGTCTGTAAAGGACAGCAGTGATTGATCGTGAAAACATCCTAATAATAATAACATTATTTGAATCCAGGGCAGCCAACAAAAGCACTCCACATAAGATGATTATAGTGTGTTTTGCTCATACAGGACAACTGAAAAGAACCAAATGCTGTGGTTTTGAGATAACTGCTCTAATAACTTTTTTCTCTGTGGACTTGATTAAAAGAACCTGTTAAAACCAGCCTACATTGGTTTTCTGGTCTTCCAGGCTGTTTTGTTGGTTGCTTTTAAAGAGGTTTTTGATATCAGATGTTTAGGTTGGGAAATAGATCTGATAAAACCATTTGAGGGAAAAAAAAATCTGTACATACATGTACTGATCAACTGAAAAGCATTACCATTTCCATCTGGTATTAACATGCATTCAAATATGTCTTTTGTGACTTTTTTTTTTTTTTTTTTTTTTTTTTTTTTTTTTTTTTTTTTTTTTTTCTTTTGTTTTTTTTTTTTTTTTTTTTTTTTTTTTTTTTTTTTTTTTTTTGTACAGATTCGTTAATTCATATTTATTTTCTGACACTTTCGGAAAGTGGACAAGCTCAATGTTTTAGACCATGTTCACATCTGTATTTAATTTTGTCCACTTGTGATTGGATGGACAAAAACAGGGCCTGCATAGCAAGGCTTTGCAACTTTTGATGTTGTTGTTTTTTTTCTGAATTAATTTTGCCTCCAAAAGATGAAGAATGCAATAAACGTGCAGTGTATTTTGGGGGTTTTGGAGCGCAGCTGCTCAAAACAATTCTGATAGGTAACAATACCAAACTACTGAGATGAAGGACTTTTTAGAATGACCAAAAAAAACATTTCAGATGTTTTACAATGTGGTAGGTTTACTGGTTGGTACATTTTAATGGTGTCCCATTGGCCATTGCATTTTTGTTTTCACATACAACATGGCTTTTGATTGCATCAGGTCTTCTTGAGTCCCTCATGGTCTGACGAAACCCCAGTGGAAAACAGGAGTGCCATCCGAATGTTGCACATATTTTACAAAGGCATGACAAGAGATGTTTGCTTCTGGGTTCTTGTCTTGTGCAACTTCATTCAGTGTGAGCGAATGATGCTATACAAGAGGGCAATCAAGCATGCCATGGCTAATATAAACTAGACACATTGTGTGATTTGTAGATAAATGACATGGGGTTTGTTGTCTCAGGTAAAGTCATTCTTAAGCGCATGGATGCCAACAGTCAAACATAGCTTTTACCACAGAGAAACAAAGTTGGCTGTACAGTTGCATTCTTTCTAATTTCAAGTAATACTTTATATTAATTCTTTGTTAAAGTGCACACAATTCAACTCATTCAAAATCACTGAAATTAGGCAGAAGAACTAAATGATTGTGTGCATTTGAGTATTATCTTGCTTTTTTCCTTTTAAACCTTTAAGCCTGAAGCATTCATTATTGAAATGATTAGCTAATTTTCCCTCATTTCCTGTGTTTACTCTTTCATTCATTTAGATGCTATTGTGGTGCATTTGCTAGGTTATTTTTAACTCTGTTGATTCAGATGCATAAATGAAGGTAATTGATTGAAATGTGCACGTGCCTCAGCACGATCCAGACATTTAGAGACTGCCGAAGACAAGGTTTCATTGTTCGCTTTTCCTTCAGTTGGAAAGAGGAGTCCAATTCCCTGGGTGACGTTTAATTACCGGATTTTGTCAAATTACATGTTAATATTCTACTGGTTGATAACAGTAATTCTAAATCATCAAACATCTGGCAGCCTAAAAGATCAGTTGAGTCCACTGCAATCTCTTGGCCAGAGGTGGATCATGAGAGCCAGGTGAATTTTTACAGGAAACCGATACTGTTAGCCAAGTACTTGACTTGTCTTTCCACAGCTAATTGTCATTGCCTAATTCAGGATTAGTAGACTGGTGTGTCTCTGTATGTCAAAACACTGCACTGGATGGCTTAAGATCAGGACAACAGATGTCTGTTTTATTTTTAGTAAAGACTAGACCACTGAATATGAATAAATTATAAGGCTTTGTGCTATAGAGGAATTGTGTTGGGTAAAGGGAACTGTCACCAAACATAAGTCAATGTTTTTAAATAGATTTCCCAGACACTCATCCAGCTTTCTCACATTGGCTCAACCAGTCTGTTTGTTCGACCAGTGTTGTTGCTGTCGGGCTAGATGGGATATAGTGGAAGTGCCTCAGAGACAGTCAGTACTTTTTTTTCTTCTTCTGTGAAATAAATATACATAAAGCTTCTCTTCTCTTACATAAAGTCTCATGAGCTTCACATCCGCAGTCACATGTTAAAAGTCATTAGAAATGTCATGAATGTTTTATAAATGATTTTCATTTTTTTGTGAAGAACACAAGATATTACATTTAAAGATACAGATTTTTTTTTAAACATATTAACAATATTAAAAATTAAATATTAACAATATGAATAATACACAATCATATTTCAAGACCATCTGCTAAGCCATGTTTTGTCTTGCATTCAATCATACAAGCCTATAATAAATGTGAACATTTTAGACCTGAGAGGATTTCATACTAAATTGCTTATATGCATCATTCGCCTTTGTGTAAAGCATATATGTTAACAGACGTATTGTAACATGTGAAAATTCCCAATCACTGGTTGTAAAAGCAAAGGAATCTGTAATAAAACCTGAATCAACACTGGGTTGAACTCCCAATATATGAAAGGCTTCAAAATTGACCCATATAGTAGTAATGTTGTTTATAGTATGCTTTACTTGGCCAAATAGATGTAATTTAGAGCCATATAGATCAACTGGAGGTACAAAGCATTTGTAATGACACTAACATAACCACTGTTTTTAATAACCACAGCATAAGCCTAATCGCATAACACACACAGAACGCCTAAAATTTGCTTTCAATATGTTTAAGCATTGAGGAGATCAGCCTCCAATACAGTTTGGCATCTTTCCAGCACATTTGTCTGTTGTAAACAAAATCCATTTCACCTGTTGACAGACTTTTGATTAGCATGGTCTAAAGATCAAGTGATTTAAATTTCAGTGAAAATTGTTTCTAAGACTTATCCTAAATGTTTTTTCCAATTAAACATTAGCAAAAACAAAAACCTGAAGTTTATGATTTGAGCAAGGAATCTAATGGGGGAAAAAAAAAAAAAGAATTTTCCATCAAAGCCTTATGGTTAAAGTTAAACGTGAGTACAAATTTGGACAAGTGGTGACGCTTGAGAGTTTCACTTAGAGGCTCCAAATTTGTTGTGGTTAATGTAGAGCCTGTCCTCTATCAGTGTGCCAAATTTGATAGCATTCCTAAGGGCTGGCATTTAATTCATGGCAGAAGACAATGACTATGAAGAAGACTACTACCAAGAAGAACAATTACAATTGGTGCCTATATGCACCTTCAGTGCTTGGCCCCTAAGAAATCTCATCCTTATTCGTAACTCCAACTTTTAAACTAGAACATTTTTTAAAAAGTTGTACCACATCCACCTGATTCATTTGTATGCTGCTTTTAGGCATGTATAGTGTTGGCATAAAGTGTCATTTGGAGTCAGTTCAGAGTAGACGCTAATTATGGCATGGCTAAACTATTCTTGTTGTTTTGGACTATTTTTCACTGTATGGACAGAGGAACAATCCTCAAATGGATCTCAGCATCAGGAATAAACACTTGTAATGAAATGATTTAGACTTTTGTTTTGATATGTGTTCTGTCCTAGTTCATAGAAGTTGCAGATGTGTTACTAGAAAGACTTCATCTTGAGCTGATAAAGCTGCCTACAGTCTTTGGAAGATGAGTCAAAGAGATACTTATCTGTATTGTTACAATCTGGAAAAAAAAGTCCCTGGGTGTGTGTTCACATTGCTTGTTATTTTACTGGCAGACATTTCTCTCTCCCCCCAATTATCATGATATCATTTGTGAAAAATGAGACCTGGAAAACTCTCACTCCTCACTGTTTCATTAACACTCCTTACCCTGAAGATCATTATAGCCGTAAATAATACAGTCATTTAGATGGATCCCTGGCCTTAGGAAAAGGTGGTTAGAGAGCCACCCTGATTTCTAAAGACTCTTTTGTCTATATAGGGAAACTTTTTTATGAGGTTTTGATTGTTGAGTGTAATAGCATGTCGAGCAGCTGTTGCGCAGGTTTCTCTGATTAATTTGGCTTTTTTCCCTCTTTCCCTCTTAGGAATTAAAAGTCAATACAGGTTGTCAATTGTTAATCAGCTCTTTTGCATTGCCAGTGATTTATCTATGGTTGCATCAATTGGATATGGTCACCATATACCTGATAGGTGTATCTCCGATCTGAAATATTTTGCAGTATAGAGGTGAAATGGCAGGCCCTCCTCCCTGTCATGAGCTGTCACTTTTTCAGATATTGCGTGTCCAAGTAGAAAACCGCATAGCTCAGATGTCACCACTCTGCCAAAATACACAGCCCTTCCAGATCTGAAGAAACTCTCTGGATTGTATTGCTGTCTTACGCCCGGCTTGTCATGTCTTGCGCTTGTGGTAGCGGGAATGAACATTATGTTGAATGGATGCAGTTATTTTAGGATACAAGTCAAAAGCATTTAGTGTGAAAAACGGCTTGACTGAAGCTTTTGGCAACGCCTGAGGTTTATTTGGAGTCAGGAGATTTCACAGCAGGTGCCAACAGTGTGAAACTGCATTCCACCTCTGTCTGATTCCCTTCTCCTCTTATATGTCTTCACTCCTGAAAACCCAGTGCCACCGTTTTTTTTCCCCTCTCCATTTTCCCAGCAAAGCATATTGCAATCTAGTTCACATCCTATAGTGGAGCTTCATGCATACACCACCATTCTGCTTGTAAACGGATGAGCTTAAACATTAAAAGGCTGGGTAAAACATCTTTCTTTAAAAAATATTTTACGATTTTCAAAATGTCAGGAAGCCAAAATCATGTGGACAAAAATCCTAGATTTCACCATTTTGCTTCGAGGTTCAAAATCTTTGAAAAGATGAAATCAAAGTCTCTAATGTGAACACAGCAAATCTCGCAAAATCAACCAACTGGTCTTCAATCTCTGCTGTTCAAATCCATTTCACTTTGTGCAGTACTATGACTGTGTTATTCTTCCGTCTTGTCGCATTGCTTTCTGACTGGATGTTGTTTTGTTTCATGTGATTAATCTCTGGCTCATATGTGCGTTTGTCCTCGGGGTTCCCCCCCCACACACATCTGGATATCTGTTGAATATTTGAGATTCTCAATTGGAATGCCTCTGACATAATTCCAATCAGATTGTCTCACTTAATCTGATAAGATCATCTTTAGAACCACAAAGATAATCAAGACATTATCTAGGATTGTTGGAAGAGGAGAAATCGACTCAAAATCAGCCTGATTAATTTGTGATGTGTGCGCAGCCTGAAATACTTTGGCTCCATCATGCGCTGCTAAAAACAATACTGAGGCATGAGATCGACAAGACTCCCAAAGGCGTCATGCAGTATCTGGTAGCAAGACATTACTAACAGATCCTGTAGGTTGCAAAGAGCCAACGTGGATTGTTCATGCTGGTGTCCAACACATCGCACAGGTGCTCAATCACCTAAATGCATCTTAAGGGTTAGTTCATAAAGAAAGAAATTCATAATGGATTAAACTCACATGAGGGGGAGTCAATGATAAGGTCATATTCATTTTTGAGTGAACAAGATCTTTAAACTAGCTGAAAACTCTTGGGTAAAACATCAGTTGGTCCTTTTCACAGCTTAATGAATTGGGTTCATTTTAATATGGGTACAAAATGAAAATAGTTCCAAAACCACAAATTTTAACTGGTGTGTGTGTGTGTGTGTGTGTGTGTGTGTGTGTGTGTGTGTATTTATTTTTAACGTGATTGCAAAGTGAATCTCATAGTTTTTCCTGTAGGGGGAAAATGACGCAACATAATTTAATGCTAGTGGTTAGCATGGGGTACTGTATCAACATTTCAGTGCTGCATATGTTATATTCTATTTACTGATGCTACACTTTCATCAATGTTTAGGCTGTGTTAGCCATAATGTTAGCTAGCTATCTATAGTATCAAGTATGTAACCTCAAACCATTCCACTTTTGGGTTTGTCTTGATCAGGCGGTCTACGCCATTGATTTTGACTTGAGGCAGATCTTCAAGGCAGCGAGAATAGAAAGACATATTATCATATGACAGTTCGCCTGAAATGCCATGGCAACTATTCGAAAACCAAGAAATAACCAGCCATGCATGTGGTCAGTTTGGTTGGGAGTCCAGGACAACACTTTGTTCTTCAAACCATTCCAGAACAATGTGTGCAGTGAAGTAATTATATTATGCTGAAAGAAGAAAGTGTTCTTGGCTTGCAACAGGGTTTAGGTAGGATGCATTCTTTCTGTGCAAACATTTTTGATTGGAGTAACTTTTTTTTTTTTTTTTTTGGTCCTACACCTTCCACAAATTATTAAAATGCATATATACATTTGGTATCAGAATGTGAAGAGACTTTCAACCAATTTAAGAAATATAGTTTTTTTTTTTTTTAAGAGAATCACCTGTTGCACCTTTAAATGTTCATTATAGACACTTGTAGGCTGGTAAACTGGTCTCTGTAGGCACTCTGATTGCTTGGCGGCTCTGCGTCCCCATCAAATATTGTGTCTAGATACATAGTAGACCTTAGTAGACCGGATGGCCTGCATTACCCTTGTGAATTAATGAGCATTGGGCATCAAACACCCTGTCAACGGTTTGTGGTTTGACGTTCTTTAGAGCAATGTTGGTAAATTCTCACCACTGCTGACAAAAAGCAAACCACAAGTATTGCTGTTTGTGAAATACTGTGACCCGGTAAACTTGACATAACAATTTAGCTCTTGTTAAATTCCTCATTTTGTTATTATGAGGCCTGATTGTTTGCTTAACATCCACACTGCCTAGATCTTAACATGTGGCCTTGTTAATAGATCTACAGTATTCAGTTAACTTATAATGTGAACACTTGCTTATGTCTGAATGGGGAAAATAGTCTAAAACCACACTAGACTATTATAAAATCAAAGATTATAAAATGAAACAAGAAATGGGCTGGACCTGGTTCAGTCCATCATTTGTTGATTGGATGGAAGCTTTTAAAGCAAGTAATTTCACTTGGTGGCCATCTTTGAAATGCCTCTCAGGCAAGTGCAAGCTCCTATCTTTCTCCTATGGAGAAACCTCAAATTCTCCAAAACTGTTTTCCATCTTACGATTAAATTTCATATTTAGAAGCACCAGTTAAATACATCAACAACTGTGCCTTAAATTTTGTTTCTAAATGTTAGAATCATGACAAAGAACTGCATGTTTCAGGTTGCACAAGCTAATACACATGCGCACAGTAGTTAGAACCAATAACATGTTACACTATTTGATCTTCTGAATAATGCTTCTTGCTGTGAGGCGATCGTGCTACCCACTGCGTCGCCCGCATATAAAACAGTTTCTGGAAAAATTTTTAACCTACCTAAGCCATACCTACTATGTAGATATCAGAAAACAGTTCAGCTGCATCAACTGAATCTAAAATGATGGTAAATAACATTTAAATTCAAATTAATGAGGGGCAATAGCAAGCATTAATTAAACAGATGTAGTAAATGTTCTGTTCATGCAATTTCTTTTTATTATTCTTTATTATTGATATAATTTCCACTAACCATTTAATTTTGTACACCGTGTTTATCCATGCATGCATAAAGTGCTTTTTGTTACATTTCTTCCAAAATACCACTAAAGTAATGAATAACTGAAGTTGCCATAAATCTTTCAATCCATCAAACAAAGTGCATTTATTCAAACTTGCTGTGTTAAATCAAACAGTCAAGGGTTTCAGTAATTGAAGGTTTACATTTGTTGTTTGTTAACTTGACAGCACAATTGATTGCACAGTTGTTTATATCTTGACATGTTGATGGACAGATAAAGAAAGGGGTTTTGCTTTTGGCTGACAGATCCTATCCGCAGATGTTAATACTGTGCTGTGCACCACCATCTATTAGAGGAAGCTCTGGAAAGTTTAGTGGTATGCATGTGTGTTTGTGTGTGAGTGAAAGCTTAAGTGGAATTAGCTTTTTTTAGGAGAACGCTTGCTGCTCTCTGGTGTTAATAGTTAAGTATTGCAGTCTAATATACAGCATTGGTTGTTGTTGTTGTCTTAATATCATCATGGTCGTTTTAATGCAATGTCACCTGAACAATTGCAACATTCATTAATTCACATATATGGTCATTTAGCAAACTCCCTTACAAATAAACAAACGTGCAAGGAATTAATTAGACAGTTGTTTAAATTTGTATATTATAATATACATTTTGTTCCAAAGCAGCACCGAAATGCAGGATTAATTTAAAATAAATGCTGATCAATATTTGCATCTTTTTTTTTTTTTTTTTATTAAATAATTTGTTTATTAACAATAATGATTTACCATTTGGAAATCATTGTATGTATTATGTTTTAAATACCTTCATATTGTCGTGCATTTAGAATTGAAATGTCAAGATGCTACATTAAGTAAAATATATTTATTGCAGTAAGTACTTATGTACAGTATGTTGTACATTTGTATTATTTTCAGTTCAAACATGTTTTACTATACTTGCAGCTTTTTGATATAAAAAATTCAAATGAAAGTCTTATCTTTTAAAAAAAACTTATTTGTATTTATTGATCTTTTGTTGATTTTAAGTTTACATCAAATGTCTGTTTTACTAATTGTGTTAATACTGAAGAATTACTTACTAAAATTAATTTAACTTTTTTTGTATATTATATTTTGTTTCATTTTTAAGGTATTTATTGACTTTGTTTTAATTGCATTCTTTTGTTGGATTTACATTCTTATTTAAAATCAATTCATTTAGATATTTTACTAAATGCTTTACTATCTTTAACAATGTAACATTACAGTTACCATTACACTAGTTGTTAGAATTGCTATATATATATATA
>CAIGQV010017386.1:9456390-9498327 GCA_903798115.1 Danio jaintianensis
TTTTTTTTTTTTTTTCTTTGACTGTTGCAGATCAGGCATCAGGTGGAGCTCTGGTGGTCACGGCTGTTCATCCGTTCACCGGCCAGCAGCCTGGAGATCTGAGCTTTAATGCTGGAGACCGTATCACCGTTGTCACCAAAACAGACTCTCAGTACGACTGGTGGGAAGGTGAATTAAAAGGGCAGGTTGGGATCTTCCCTGCCAATTTTGTGTCGTATAGTTGAAAGTTCTTAAGCTGAACTGGATAACAATCTGGCATTGAAGGGTCCTTTTCTTTTGCACAGTTTGAAATAACGTTTGTGATGGTGTATATTTATAGTAACACTTGTGGCAGGTGTTACCAATGGGTGTTACTTTAATAGGTTGTATTATTGGATGAAAAAGGGTGCTTTTCTATATTTAATATATTTCTATATTACGGTTTAATATATTCTTTTCATATTTTTATGTTGGCCGTTTACTCATGTGTGGGTTGACTACAAGATCCAGTTTTATAGATTTCTATTTTTTTTATGCTATAAATGCAATGGAATACTATAATGTTTAAACACAGTAATTACAGTATGACTGAAACACAAAGTTTTTAAGCACCAGGTATTTAAATTATTATGCATAAACAGTCTGTTTGCTGTTTGTTTTGCTATTTGTTTCTCTAACAAAGCACAAGTGTTACAGATTATGGTTATGAAGACTACTGAAATGCCTTTTGTAGTTTTATGAACTTTTCCCACTTAACATCTGCCTTGATTGATATGTTACTTTTTTAAATGGTGTTTTTAAGGAAGCTGAATGTTTGATTTTTCTTGCTTTTATAAGCAATGTTTTGATTAATAAAACGTATAAAATTTTTTAACTTATAATAATTTCTCTGTTGTTCGTAAAAGCGTGTGTGTGGGACTTGACTGACTAGAATAGCTAACAAATTCCGGTAGAAAGGTACAACAACCTGCGTTACAACGCAGTGTTTATAATTATCACAGTACGATACAATACCAAATACCCTAAGAAATACTATTTTGCAAGTATCAAGCAACACGTCGAACTTAAAAACTAATGGATGCGAATGGGACCAGAAGTGGTCACATAATATTCATCATAAAGATGATAAAATAAATGGCGGTTTCATTCCCATAGATTGCGAGTTGTAACATTGCGTGGCCACAAGGTGTCACAAGTATATCTTGTCCTGAGTTGGTTAAGTATCAAATATGGAGCGGTTTCTGTTATTAAAATTCTAATTAGCGTAAGTTGTGACAGGCAATTCCTTTAAACCTGAATAAGAAAAACGACTAAATCAGTGATAAGTCTAAAGTGTCATAAGGAAGAAAAAAGTAATACTTCAGTTAACTGATAACTTAAGATAGAATGAGAATCTGTATACATACATTTTCTACCAATTGCAGATTCTTAAGATACTGAATAGTTCTGGAAAGACCTTTTTAATAATATAAAGGACATTTGTTCCCCTATAAATGGAACAGTTGATCACAGAATCACAGATTGCAAAAAAAAATTTTTTATTAAATAATTTATATATAAAAATAAAATTAAGTGCACATTTAATCTGAGTTTAAGACTCTTAAACATGGCCATTCTTGAAGTACTCTTGTTGCAACTGCAAGGTTTTTAGTGCAATGATTTAACCGGCTTACAGTTTATTTCGCTGTAAGAGTTACATAAGACCTGACCACAGAGTGTTCTTAAAAAGGTAAAAATTTAACTTTTGAAAGCTTACAAAATTAAAGTTATACATTAAAACAGAAAATGTGTGTGTGATTCTGAGCTCAGGAACTCCTCTCTAGGCATGTTGTGAATTTATCAATAGCAGCAATGAATGATTCTAGTATAACACAAGTCTCATTATTAACATACAGCATCTAGTAACACTATAATTCACTAGTAAAAAATCCTTTTAAAAGACTGACTTTCTAAACATATACCCTAACTTTTATTTTATTATCATAAAAAGGATATTAAAAGAAATGTAAAAACAGCAAAAAGTGATTCTTTCATGATTTTGTTCCTGTTTCCTGTTGACTATGTTGAGAGGGGACTGCTTTCCATTTGCTTCATGTCCTCCTTGATAAAAGCTTCTGTGTTCTGTGTAGGCTTCATGGACTCACTGACATTAGAAAAGACATAATTAATGTACGATCAATCCAGGTATACATGTACTCTTACTTATACTTTGTACTTAAATATTGACTATAATATTTGAGCTGTGGCTTTCACTGAAAAATGAAAATATTGCAGCTAACCAACATTTTTCCCCTTATAGTTGAAGACAAAATTATTAAATTATTACCTACTGTATATATATATTTTTATTATTATTATTTTTTATTCTTGTTCTATTATTTCCCTAGTACATCTATTCAACAACTTGTTAATGCAAACAGTAATGAGCCAATCACATGGCCTCAAGCACTGTGCACTGATGTATACACCCCAGATGCGCTCACCTGGCTTCCTCTGTTTGAAATGAAGAACAAGAGCATCCGAGGTATACGTCAGCAGGCTACTGGGCACTAACTGCACATCGTTCTCATGAACACGCACAATATACTGACACTGAGAAGTTGTCTAATAAAGTCGTTATTTTTGTTTTATGTGTGCACAAAAGGATTTTCGTAGCTTCATAACTACGCAAATTAACCACTAAATGTTTTTGAGACCTTTCTGGAGTCAGGAACCTTGCTGTCTATGGAGGATGAGGGAGCTCTCAGATTTCACCTAAAATAACTTAATTTGTGTTACAAATATGAATAAAGGACAAAGCTTAAACCATCTCAAATGTGTTTTTTGAATATAACTTTGAGCTCTCCATATTCAAATGACCTCAGAGTCCCCAGATCTCAATATGGGATGTACAAAAACAAATCTACAGCAACAGAGTGATGCTATATAATGTCAATACGGAAGTCTCTGAGCCTGAGGAATGTTTCCAGCACCTTATTGAAGAATTAAGGCAGTTATGAAAGCAAAAATGGGTCCAACCTAAGTCCAGTGAGTGTAATAATTTGCATATTAATAATACAATTTCATGTAGAGTATCTCACCGTGCACCACATGAGAGCTTGAGTCTGGGCTGTTTCTCACAGTCGTGCACTGTGTCTGGTAAAGGGATGCCACTGGTCTCTGGCAGTAACAGGCACAGAGCTGCGCCAATGATCGGCCCACCGCTGTAACAGATCATAGCTGGCAGAGGAATCCCACCCTCAGGGCTCATCACCGCATTTATAATACAGGCCACTCGGTAACAAAGACTAACCACGCCAACACACTTCTGCCTGAATAGTGGAGAATATTTTGTTAGTAACAACAAGACTTCCATTTAAATGTGCATTTCAAATGTAACTGGTGGAAAATACATTGAAACAATTGTGGTGTTTCCAGATTGGGCGGTTTTGAATTTGACCATGAGGGTCAGAATCGGTTTGGTTTAGGTGGGAAAAAATTTGGGCTATTTTTGAATCCATTTGACAGTTTTCAAACATTTACATTTTGTAGGCTAATTGGTTAACAAACAAAAACTAAAGTACTCCTTCCAATCAGTCATCGTGATTTTGGTAAATGCATATGCCTTCTACAGAAGTGATCAGTGTTGTTATTGATGTGAGTGAACCTGCAGTTTTAGCCAATTACCAGTGACAGCCAACATTTGTGATGAGTCATGAGTGATGGGTTTTTAACACGATAAGGGATTTGTTTAAAACTTCTAGCTGTGTATTAGTGATTGTTATGCTAAAGAGGCATGAACTGTAAGTTGTAGTTACAGTAAAGGAAGGGAGAGTAAACTAACTCTCTAATCATTGATTGTTCTGCTTGAAGTTAAAGTCCAATACAAAGGTAATCCATTAACATTGTCATTCTTTTTTCATTTTGTTTAAGATCAATGACATTTTGGTTTTTCACACTAATTACGTTGTTATTCTGTTTGCTTGTACTGTTTGGCATTTCTTTTTTTGTCAGAACTTGGGAAACAGTAACTATGGATTTTGAGTTCAGACCGTCTTGTGATAAATTGAATGTTAAACTATGCTCAGAATTTGAAAATTGAGGGTGATGATCAATTTAATAAAAAAGTAAACATTTTAAAGGTGCCATATACAGCATTGGTTCAATTCGTTACATTGTTGTTGGATATCTACAAAGTAGGTCTGTGGTTTAGGTAAGTTAAGTAGAAACTGTTTTATTTGCTCATTTACCTCTAGAATCAGAAGGTCCTTATTGACCTTATTTGAAATGGTCTTCTCAGATGCAAAAATGGTTGTGATGTTTTTGTGGGCATTCCCGGCTATGTTCTGATAGTTCTGATATTTTTTGAGTGTAGTTATTGGATAAAATGTGAAACCTTTTAGAATATTTA
Organism: Danio jaintianensis; assembly: GCA_903798115.1. NCBI lineage: Eukaryota > Metazoa > Chordata > Actinopteri > Cypriniformes > Danionidae > Danio > Danio jaintianensis. The sequence goes on from CAIGQV010017386.1 coordinate 9,460,760, forward strand.
TATTGAAGAGTGTAATTGTTAACTTTCATTTAAGAAATTTTGTTAATCTTTATAGACCATTTTGAGGGATGTAAACAAAAACAATGGTCCTAACGTACTTCCTGTTTTACATTTTTAATTTCCATAGCTTCTGAGAATCCAAAAAAGTCCAAATGTTGATAAATAATCCTATGGCAGCTGTTTTAACGTAAAGTTATTATTGAATTGCCTCTTGTTACAGTTATGAAATGGTTTGACAACAAGCAGGAAATCTTCATGGGCCAGTGACATCACCACATTGAAATGGTCTATAACTGTGTACTGTTATAGGAAAATCAATAATTAAGAAACTTTATAACACTTAATGTTATAAAAAGTCAATAATAGGTTGCTAATTACTACAGACCTTGGCAGTCGAAAAACAAATCTTCAAAGGTTAGAAACAACTTATCTGAACACTATAAATTAAGCGTGGGAACGTTATCTCTTACTGTCTAGTTCTGTGCTGTCTGCGTACACACACACACAAATGTTATGTAACTGTTGGAAAAGTGTTTTATAATGTCTCACATGATTCAGCATATTACGCTGAATGTCTACCTGCATCAATCCAATATCCGAGTAACAGTGCCGGAAATGCAGCAGATACTTATATGTACTGTCTCAAATGCCTACGATTAGCATATGAAATGTATGCGATTGTTAAAGAGCCCCTATTATGGGTTTTTGAAAATGAGCTTCCATGCAGTGTGTAACACAGCACTAAGTGAATGAAAACATCCAGCTGAGGTTTAAATCTGAAAGTGCACAGTGTTTAAAACTACTGATTCTTTAGCGAAATCGTTGACTCAGAGTCGAATGAATCGAGTTGGGTTCGGATTTTTTGTTTGAACGTGTCCATAGATATATACACTAGATATCGCATACAGACCCTGACCATGCGTCAATAGCACCGCCACATTTGTACAGTGCTCCCAGGACAAATGTCATTCAACCGCACTAGTCAAGAAAGTGTGCCTATGTGAAGATGCTGGACTTTAGCGCTGCTTACGGGTGTAGTAATGAGCAAAGGTAAAGGAAATCTAGGTAAGATTTCGTTTTTTACGTTTTTTGTATGTTACAAACTTTTGTGCTCAAGTAACGTTATTGATGATAACACAGTCACTCACTGCACTGACCATAAGGCAAAGTAGCGTCGACTTGCACTGAATTCTAGGCTTATGCTAGTTCTGTTGAATAAAATCAGCAAACAATGAAAAAGAAATATGACAACAAGACGCTGCGATGCTAGAAACTTGTGTTATTGTCGGCTAAGTGAACGAGTCATTCGTAACGGGAATTCATTCACAAGCGAATCGCTCCCTCCGTTAGAATGAGAAGTGAAAGCAGGAGAGGGGGTGTGTTTCACGACACGGATTAGATCAAATTTAACAGGGAGGGAGGGTAATACATTTTCATGCACACAAACACACACTGTTTATCGGCAATGCCCGTGCGGTCACTTATCCATCGATGTAGAAAAGTGATGTAAAATTATAATTTTCGTAATTTAAAAAAAATTTGCATACTGACCACCGGGGAAAACTCTCGATCATAGATATATGTATATATGTGTATATCTCTGTCGTTTGTCCAAGGTGCAGTCCTCCACTGCACCTTGGTCCCGCATTCATTTCCAAGGAGCGCTACCCTGTACTAAAATGGCGGCTCTATTGACGCATTCCTTCCAATAGACAACAACAGGGTAGGCAACATCTAATGTAAATATCTATGGAACGCGTCTACGTCGATACGGTACATCACCAAATATTTATTTCCATATCCGGTAAAATGTGAACGCGCATTTGACTTCAGACACTAGCGGAGCGCTGAGGATCACGGGACTGATCATGACGGGAAGATGACGATCACTGACTGATGGAGATTCAGCTGCGGGGAATAAAGGGTTAAAGTTCATTTTCACAACAACACCACAGTATTGACCTTATTCTTCAATGCGGAAGTGCGCTCATTTTTGCGATTGTTTTAGAACTTCCTAGTCATTTCTCCCATAGGCAACTGAATCGGAATAATGAACGGCAGAAAACGGTCAAATTACTTGCTCTACAAACAAGTGTTTGCATTACTATACAGAGAAAATATAAGTAGAAAATATCAGTTTGCAACATCAAGCTGCAAAACGATCTGTTTTAATGTCCACAAATGAATGGAAGTGAATAAGACCGGAAGTCTCGAGCCAAAAATATTCAAATGGCTGCGCCCGCTCGTACGCATAGATATATACACTAGATATCGCATACGGACCCTCAGCATGCGTCAATAGCGCCGCCATATTTGTACAGGGCTCCCAGTACAAAAATCATTCAACCGCACTAGTCAAGACAGTGTGCCAATGTGAAGATGCTGGACTTTAGCGCTGCTTACGGGTGTAGTAATGAGCAAACAAAGCACAAAGGCAGAACATTTCATAGGTAAGATTTCGTTTTTGAATGTTACAAACTTTTGTGCTCAACAAGTAACGTTATTGATGCATATTGATGCATATTGATGTCTCTTACTGCACTCATCATAAGGCAAAGTAGCATCAACTTGCACTGAATTCTAGGCTTATGCTAGTTTTATTGAGTAAAATAAGCAAACAATGAAAAAGAAATCTGACAACAAGACGCTGCGGTGCTAGAAACTTGTATTGTTGTCGGCTAAGTGAACGAGTCGTTCATAACGGGGATTCATTCACAAACGAATCGCTGCCTCCGTTAGAATGAGAAATGAAAGCAGGAGAGGGGTGTTTCAGGACACGGATTAGATCACATTTAACAGGTATAATACATTTCCATGCACACAAACACACTCTTTATCGGCAATGCCCGTGCGGTCACTTATCCATCGATGTAGAAAAGTGATGTAAAATTATAATTTTCGGAATGAATTTTTTTTTTTTGAATTTTTTTGCGTACTGACCACGGGGGAAAATTCCCGATCATAGATATATGTATATATGTGTATATCTCTGGCTCTGGATGGCCACAGTCCTCCACTGCACCTTGGTCCCGCATTCATTTCAAAGGAGCGCTACCCTGTACTAAAATGGCGTCTCTATTGACGCATTCCTTCCAATAGACAACAATAGGCCAGGCGACATCTAGTATATCTATGGCTCGTACGCAGAGAATAAGGTGAATAGACACCACAGTATAGCCAATCGTGTGCTGTGTTTGTTCCTGTCATATTTCAGATTTTTGATACAACCTACGCTGCAGCGTGGGATTCGTCGGCCATTTGCTATTAAAGGAAGGAGCAGCAGAGACTATTATGTATGGGACTTTGTCAGGCTTTGACGGGGACTTTTTCAGTAACTGTTGCAGTTCATATGGACCAGTTTCTTCTTCCTCCGGATCATAACATGTAAGTGTAATTAAAATTGTTGCCTCATTTTGTGTAGTCTGCAAAATGTGTGTTTGATTGTTTTAGAAGTTATAATCGCCCCGCGCGGCTTGTAATCACTTATCTATTATGGATCAGTGCTTGTATTGTATCTCTCAGGTTAAACCTATTCACTAGAAGTTAAAGCTATTCACATATTGTGTCCAAAAGCACGTTGAAAACTTCTTCCTTTACCGATTTAAATGCGTTTCTGAACTCGTGATCCTCTGCTGTTTGTCGTTGCTATGGCCACCATCAGCTGTTCCTCACACGCGCGGCGCGGTCAGTTTTCAAAATAGTTGAACTTTTGCCGCTGTGTGGATTAATACTGAATGTGTGTTGTGGTTATTACTTGGGGTTAGGGTTAAGAGTAGAGCAATATGCTGGTGTTTATCTGCATTGCTTTATTGCATTCCTGCATTGGGCTCTCACATACTCTCACTCTCTGGTTGGTACTTCCTAACTGTGGTGGGTATTTCTGTCTCGCGCTGAACCCTGTCGACCAATCACAACAGACTGGGTCATCGGACCAATCAGCGCAGATTAGCATCGCGCTAAGGAGGGGTTTGGGAACAAATGAATCGCTGAACGAATCATATGGGAGTCGTTGGGATAATTAGGTAAAAATAAATGCATATTATAAGACAATGAAAGTGTTTATTGACCTTGCATGCATATCAGCCTGTTGTTGGAGACCCCCAAAACCAAAATATGACCATTTATAATGCAAAATAGGGGCTCTTTAACATATTAAAACTCCAAATAGCATTTAATTTCATGTTCTTCTGTCTGTGAGATATTTGAACATTAACTTTCAAAATTATATCACCAATAATGTGTTTTATTAGCTGGTCCTATTGAGAAATGGTATACCTTATTACAGTTGGGAACAGCTCAATCCCATAGAGCGTAGACACACAATAGGTAGACTGCATACACAGCTTGCCCATCAGTGCCAGAGTTATAACAAGAGCAGGCATGTCTGTACAGAAAAAGAGAAGATTGCAAATGACAGTTGCAATATTCATCGATTATTGCACCTACAGCAAGCACTAAGCAATATCAGATCATGATGAAAGTGTCCTTGTGTGTTTTATTTCACGGTCCCTCACCACAGAATTTGGACACAAGGAGTGACAGCATACAGGAAATGCCACTGAGGAACAGGGAGCCCATGGTGAACAGCCTGCGGCCCCATCGCTTTAACAGAAATGGAAGCAGCAAAGAAGGAGCCTCTGATAGTCCAGAGAAAAACTGTGCCAGATAGATATTTACTCCGAAACTTCCAACACTGAAGCAGATCCCATAGTATGTGAGAGCAGACGCAAAACTGTGAAAGATCATGTAAATCATTAGTATAGGTTCATAAAGGAACAGGCTGTAGGAAACTATGAATATATGCTCAAATATTGTCAATAGTTACAGAGGGAGAGGGAGGGGTCTGGATGCAGACTCGGTGCAGTTGCAAGCTGAGCTGCATGCAACGCGTTTGATGCCCACACCTAACCCTATCCCTCATAGTCACTAGCTCTTGTGTCTGACTTGCATCTATGCAGTCTCAGCTTGCAAATCCAAGTCTGCATCCAGATACTATTGTACAGAGGACATAAGTTATAATAAATGTCTCCAAGTTTTGTATAATTATATACATAGATTTTATTTATATATATATATATAATTTAAACTTTCTTACCCAATATAGCTCATGATAAACAGGCGTAACAGTATAATAGGTGACGTAAAGTTGGTGAAATTAGTGGAGGATTTCTCTGAAAGTGACTTCTGCGCCTCATTGTCCACAGAGTCCAAAAGCTGTCAATGAAAGGAATGTGCCATTTATGTCAACATAAGTTGAAACTACACATCTCCACACAACAAACAAGCACAGCAAATCTGCTGAATGAGTTCATGTCTTACAAGATCCAAGTAACACTTGTCTTCAGAACTTCTATTCTGATAGCTCTCGAGCGTTTTTATCCTCTTATTTAGAAGCAGCCATCTAGGGGATTCTGGAAGAGAGCTAATAATAGCAAAAATATATAACAATTAAATAAGAAACTATACAAATAATTAAATAAAACAAACACAATGCAATAAAGTTCACTCTACTAACAAATAAAAAGGTAGAAAGAGGATCTGAGGAATGCCCAGCGCCAGATGAAACTGCATCCAAGTACTGGACAAGAAAGCTACGGCGGCCAATCCCATCATTCCCAGACTGAAGATGAAGGAAAACAGTGTGGGTGGCCAGATTCGATATTTGGGCAAGCTCCATTCAACCCCTGTAAAAACAGATGGACACTCAAATTATGCACTGATCAGAATCTATGTTGTGTGTTTTTGACATATATGTAAATGAAATAGATTTACATAATAATAGCAGAATTCATATTTACACATGGATCAAAGAGTTTTTCACTTGTGTGAAATAGTGACAAAGAAATACAGCTTTGTATTTGTCCTCATACAGCACAGCATTAGAATATATCCTGTTTTAATCTTTTTAATTAAAAATAATTACTATCATCCAATTTACTTTGATTTATTAAAGACACTAAAATTCCAGTCAGTGTAACAATAGTTTACATAGCTAAATGTCTTGTTACAAGACAACAAGAATCATTTGATGACAGTAGATTTTAAGATCGCAATGCAGCCCCAAAATTATAATTAATTGTTTTTACCCAATAATCATCATTTATTAAAATATCTTTGAAAAATATTTTGTACAACAAATTTACAAATCTGTGTAATTTATATATATATATATATATATATATATATATATATATATATATATATTTAGATGAATGATTTTATATTTTATTTAGATTTTTTATTTTTACAAAAATTATTTTTCACAATTTAATTTGCTTTCTATAGCTCTCCATTGGGAAAAACTGATCACCTTCTTCTAGTTTGTAATTGTTTATTTAATTAATAAAAAATATATATATGAAAAGGGATTTTAAAATCTGGCTACTGAAAGATTTCTTGTGGTCAGTGAGAATGAGCGTTACTGTACCTAAGCTGTAGGTGCAGATGTGAATGGCACAGCAGGCTACACCACAGATGGCGCGTGCAGTCAGATACACAGGCACATATGGCAGAAATGCCACGATAACAGTAGCGACTGCGTGGACGGCAGTGCAGCAGATGAGAAGTATTTTCTTCCCATACCTGATTGAAGTAAAAAATGATAAAATACGTCATTTCTGTATTTAACGTGTAATGCCCTGTAATACTGACTTTGAAACAGAAACAAATACCAACTTGTCAGATAAAGCTCCACCGAATAAAGAGCCAATAAGTAAACCCGCCATGTATGTAGCTTGTCCATGTGCGAAATGATTCGCCTTGTTACACGTTTGACTCTGTTGCAAAACAGGTACTGTGTGTAACTTTAAGGCACCAAATACACGTGCTGGGCTTTAAATAGTATACAAATTGTGCAATTGATTACTCACACTGGTAGGGTCGCTGTGATTGTCCGTTGCAAAAATGGAAACATTACTGTCCACTGTGCGGTTCAAAGTCTTGGTCGCTATATCCACGCTGCAGGGCGTGATATGTAATGTGAACACGTCCACGAAAAATGTAAAGGCTGTGAAAAAGATTGGTAAAGTAAGGATGACATAAACATGTCTTTGCAGCGTACCAGCAAACAGACGAAAAGCGGCGCCGTCCGTCTTCATTTCGCCGCCTGCTCGTAGCTGAAGTTTTCTTGACGAGTAGCTACTTTCCCTAACAGCACTTACAGCAAGAACGAGCACTGGTCCGGTCAGCTTTTGGGAGGTGTAGCCTACACATTCCTGTCTGTCACTGTGACTGGGCTTCTGAAGACGTCTTCTCTCCACCCTCTGCAAGTCTTTCTGATGGTTTGCATTTACAGAATCTGTCAGGAGTGTCGCAACGGGGTCAAGAAGGGTTCTGTGACTCTGGCTTTGTTGTGAACTGTGGCGTGTCTGTGGGGGAACTGTGAGAAATATAGTTGTCACTGGGATGGTATCCTTTCAAAAGGTACCAATATAGACTCTTTCGTTACAAATGTGTAGACCTACCCTTTGAAAATGTACCACCCAAATGACAGGTTTTCTAGATTTGTTATAGTGGTAAACAACAGCTGTATAACCTACTTCCTGTTGTAGTTGACAGCCTAACTAAACTGGTTTTTACTACAAATGAAACTAAGAAAAAACATGGTTAAACCACGCACTGTAACCTCAAAATAACTTGGAATTTGTAGTAAAACTGTTGGCTAGTTATTCAAATAGTGATCAATAAAACTAAGGTTAATATTTGTAAAAGGTGAGACTTTTTGAAAGTTGCTCTAAATCATTGACTCATATGTTGGCCTACTGTACATAGCTTAACTATTCTAAATGCCTGTGTATGTAAAGTTGTTTCTTTTTTCTTTTGTGCTTCTATGACTTAATCAATATTGGGAGAAAGGCCTAATATTTTTATTTATTTAACTTTTCTTCCTTATGCAAATCAGTAGGCTACTGCTTTTTCAGTGTTGTCTTTCAGAGAGATGTAGTTTGATCACACAAATGATTGAACATGTACATGTGTGAAACCCAGCGCTCAATATCAAGAGCTCAATAAGAATAAATTGCCTATCCCTAAACATTTGGACTAATACCAAATTAGTTATATAAGAGCTTCAGAATATGAACAGTGACTAATGTGGCAGCTGAATTTGAAGGTAGTTCTCTTTCACATGTAAAATATATCCAGGTGTGTTTTGGGGGAATTTAAAATATATATATATATATATATATATATATATATATATATTTTGGCTGGTATAGTGGTAGTAAATTTGTATATATATATATATATATATATATATATATATATATATAGAGAGAGAGAGAGAGAGAGAGAGAGAGAGAGAGAGAGAGAGAGACTCTCTAGTTTTTCCAAACATCTCATAGTCATGTAATTCATGTTCTGATTATTGATTAATTTGACAAGATTAGATAAAATTATGTTTCAGCAGATTGCGTAATTTATATGATGTTAATTATTACTACCATTCAGAGAAATACATTGAACTAAACTAGAGGAACTGTAATGATTCTACAGATCTGTTTACAGGTCATAAATCAACCACAAATCCAGTATATAATAACAACAACTGTTAATAAGTGATAGTCTATATAGAAATGCAATTCAAGTCAAGTGCTTTTTACAATAATTGTTGTTTCAATGCAGCTTTACGAGGTGCACATTATTGCAATCAAATTAAGTTAAAGCTACAATCAAATATAAGTTATTATATACAGACATAGTTAACCTGCAATTTTATAGCATATAGGTGATGTCTGTGTACGTTTAATGAAGTGTGTTTGTGTATTAAGTGTGTGTTGTCCTCAAACTAAAAAAAGAAATAAAAAAATTATTATGCACAGTTTAGTTTGAAATTTAAAGAACACAATCAAATTTATCACAGTCTAAATTTTAAACAGTACTTTATTTAATAAAATAATAAATAAAACATTTCCATCAGCAGATTGATACTTTGACTCAATACCGACACCAAGTGGTATCTCTAAAACAATTCTGCTCTCTAATGTCCAACAATATTTAGAAAAGCAGGATTAAAACAAGATTCATTAAAAAAGAAATAAAACTTTTTTGCAGTCACAAACTAAGTAGCTATATTATTATTACATTAAAAAAAAAACTCTACTTAGTGAGATGTATAAAACTCAAGACTCCGTTCTTCAATCGTTACTGACAATAACTGCCACGCAATTCCCGCCAACTGCATTTTAAAAAGCCCGCGTGAGTTGCGTCTCTTCATCATCAGCGCGCTCCAGCTGAAGGGGCGACGGAGCTGCGCATGAAATGTTTGGCTCTCCGGGAGGTCGATAGGAACGGTTGGAAGATGAGTGGCTTTTTTACCGGCCTCTGCCGTCGGTTCCCTAAACCGGAGGACTTGGTTTAAAGCTGCCTTTAGTCCTGCAACAGTTTTCATGTAGGGGAACAACCGTGTGAGGACTTCCATTTTGTTTGCTATCTGTGTTCCTAGGGATTAAATGTAACTATAATTAGAAGAACAAAACAACAGAATAAACATGAAACAGTTGTATTTTCTGTAACGTTAGACTGTTTGTTTGAGGCTTGATGTAATTAACCTAGATCGTTAATTAGAACTGTTCAGTGTTTTAAAACCGACTTGAATTTAAATTGCTGTAACTTGTCTGTCAGTGACGTAGGCTATAATTTTTTCAAGTTGCAAAATTCACATTTGAGTTATTACATTTGATAATTTATGTCAAATTAGCATTAATGTTGGCCAAGACAAGACCAAGGTTTAAACCTCGCCATGTGCAGGCTTGCAATAAATGCCAACTATAGAAAACATCGTCTTAATGTATGATAACTGACCGCTCAGTTGCTTGAAAATATCATATTTAAAAAGCTTCAAAGGTGTAAATACCTTAATATAATAATCCATAATTCAGTATATTGTATATGTTATAATTTTGTACACAATTGTGCTACAAATTATTAAGAACCGATTCATGACAACAGTATTTTGCATTTAAAAAAAAACTGTTGAGTGTTAATCTGGTAATCTTTGCTTTCATGGAAATTATCTCTTGAAGATCTAGAGGTGCATCATTTAGGCCATTCGCTTATCTGACACTCAACATGAATATGCTGCATATTCATGGATACGCTAACCATTAAAATCCAGTATTGAATTACTAGTATTTATTTAATTGGATTGCTACAGAAGACATTTAAATACTTTCAGTTTGTTAAGTTAAAGTAACAGTAACTTACCTTTTAGTATAGGGTCTTGAAAACACTGGCCTATATGCACAGTACAACTGTTTTAACAATGTTATATCTCCTTTTATATAAAAAGCTGAAATGTCTTCAGGCTAAAATTCACCTGCTCTGCATCCATCAACATCAGTGAACCCTCTGTCTGAACACTTAAGGTTGTTGTATCTAAAGGTAGATTAATTGCGTAAGGAATCACATGGCTACCTGTCTGTGGCCTATTTGGATCATTGGCCCACAGCCCGCATGGACTGACATTTGGACATTTGCAGTGCTAAAATGCAATAAACCAGGTAAAATAATTATTTACGTAAATCGTATTAAAAAATTAAGATGGTAAACTTGGCATTCTCTATTAGACATTTTACAGGTTTTATATGGTTTTACAGCAAGTTACTGAATGAAAAAAAACATTAATTCAAGACATTACTGACATCATTCCAGCAATGTAAACTTTTTCTACAGTATATTTGACCTTGACTACTCAACTTAAATCTCAGCAAGGATAAGGACAATCAGATGTACTTAACTCTATGACGTCAATGGAGTGTGTTTCTTACTGTATACTGTAAATATAAAGCTTTGAAACAATAGCTCTGATACAATAAATGATGCAAATATTTGACAGAAAACAAGTGATTGAGATTAATGGTTTATTTCTTTCACAGAAATCCTTGCATCTCATATGGCCTTTACCCCAGGGACTTTACCATTTTTCTACTACCATTCTGCTGGTGCTCGGCACTATGGGAAAAAGAAAATGCAGGTGCACATAGCAATAGTAAGTACACTAAACAGTACTCCTGTTTGGAAATAAGAAACATAAAAATGTACAAATTGTCAAAATTGGGCAAAAATGAGAGACAAAGGTAAGGAATTTCCCAACATTTGAAAAACAAAGAGGCCTAAATAGAAGCTTTCAGTTTTTAAAAATGAAACAGAATGGTTAGTTTTGTAATGGCTTGATTATTTACATTGGTAAAGTATATAGAACTATTATTATTATTATTATTATTATTATTATTATTATAGTCCAACTTGTCCAACAGATACAGTAAAATTCTATTTGGCTTGCATTAACTGAAAAACATTCTGTTCAGATAAACTTGCATCTCTCTCGTTGCTCTAACTAAAGGTTGGACACAAAGGAAAAGAGAATGTAAAGGTGCTTAAAATATACATATTTTAAATCAGTCTCTAAAATTAGTTTGTCGAAACCTGTTCCAAGAGGGCCACTGTCTATTACAATTTAGCTTCTACCCCAATAAACTTGTTAATCATGGTCTTCCGACTTACTAGAAACTTCTATACCCAGTCTCTCTTCCTCTGTGTACACACTTATGTGACGTAAAAATATGGCCATGGGTTTGAGACAAGTGTGTCGAAACTGGTTAATGCTATACTCTGCTGGACACTGGCCCTCAAGGAACAGGACTGGACACTCCTGCTCTAAACACTCAATAATCTCCATTTCAACTCCACACTCATTCTACAGCAATCTCCCCATAACCATACAGTCATGTGCCCCCCTTCAAACTCATACACCAACTCTTCCACGAATGTGATCTGGATGTGCATTTACCTTCTAAGTGCTCACTTTTGATTGTACTTTTCATCATCACATAGGCAGAATCACATCACCATTGAGCATTCAAAACAAAATCCCTCAATAACATTCTGCTTACGTTCATTCTTCCCTCAACTTACCAGCCAAGATAAAGGTACATTTCCATGTTCTCCTAAACTGCATACTGAGAGCTAGGAACATTTGATTAAACAAAATCAGAAACCCTCTGTTAATATCACTTTTTTTTTGAGAATGCTAATGTCTTCTGAAAGATAAAACTCTCACTGATGGAACAGAGCAAAACTAGAGTTACAGAATTACAGAAAGTTCCCCCATTGCCTCTTCTTCTTTATTCCTTGGGGAATTTTGTCAGCCAGCTCAATCATGGCCTTTCAGCTAGAGTTTAGACCTCTTCGGTCTTTGTACTGAATGAACAACTATTTCTTACAAGTTAGAGTTGTGTCTAAGTGCTGCCTTGAGCGCAGACCATGCTGCTGGAGGATATAGCCAAGACAAAATGATCCTCGCCACTAATGTAGCAGTCTGTAGACTCGGCCACCTCTCCATCTCGTTCACAGATGGCCGTCATTGGCCTACTGGTAATCCGGCTGCGGCTGTTGTACCGGCTGCTGGCTGCAGAAGGTGGTGTACGTGAGCGCCCATATTTTAGGGTTGTTTGTCCAGCGGTAAAGCGAGGCAAGGCTCCCTCCGTCCGTGCCCACTCTTCATGTGCTCTCCTGTTGCTTGCCGGAGAGGACAGTCCGTCAGCTTGTGCATTCTCTGAATTAGCCCTCTGGAAACGGGGGTCTGTGCATTTCAGAATCTCAGAGGCTGACATGCGGAAGCTGGACTCTGAGCGGCTGCCCTTCTTGAGTAGCAAAGCCTTAAAACTATCATTGCTTGTGGTTGAGCGGCGTAGGTTGCGCTGGATGGAGCTGGTCTGACGTGGCAAGCTGGGGCTGGAGCCAGTTGGAGTGACAGGTGGGGAAGGGAGGAGGTTACGGCAGCGTTCCTCTTCAGAATCGCCACGGCCCAGGACCTTCTTTTTTGACCTGGGGATTAAAAGCCAGCAGGACATGTTGTCAGGTAAGCCTTTGGCATGGTTACTGCATGTCTTGACATCAATGTTATTGATGGTATGAGTGGAACATTTCCATATTTAGCATTATCTATAAATCTGTGAGTGAGACTGTCATTTGTTGTACGGCTGTAGACAGGTTAATCTGTCTACTAAAATAACAATGCAAGATTAAATAATTCAGAGGTGATTCAGCGTATTAAAAATGTAGGTCTATAAATGTTTATCATTCTGATTTCAGACTTGGTGTAGATGGCGTGGTTTAACATTTTTTCCACTACACTATAGGTTGCATTGGGTTTAACAGGCAACACTGGCAGAATTTTTGTGGTGAAACCAATGGTTATCTAACCAAATATAGGTATATGGCAAACCTGTTTAAACATTCATTATTGCATTGTTGATGATAGAAGTTAAACATTTCAATGTTTAAACATACAGACACTACTTTCTTACTGCTTTTATTATACTATTATAGAGTTTTATATAAAAAGTTATATACCCTTAGAAAATAACGCCACATTTGCATTTATATAGTTTCACATTTGCCTGCGTCTTTCCTTAAAAATCAGGCCATCATGTTCCCTTAAGGCTGTTTAATAGGAGCACTTGGATGTCTGCTCTTTCTTGACATTAAACTTTGATTCACACAAATTAATGATGACAAAACCTCTAAGAATAACACAGCATCATGTAATTCTTTGTTATTTCCTGAAACTACTAGAATAATCCTCTAAGCTCTGTGTTTGCTTACTTTCAAGTTGGTTGAAATACACATTTAACTTTTAAACTTTTATGTAACACCACAGTACAAACACAATGAAGCAGAGCTTGGGGATTGGAGAGGGCAATAATAAGGATAATTCACTTTTTAAGGGAGCTACTGTTACTGGTATATTCTGAACCTTGTCAAACTACAGGAAGACAGCACAAGCCTATGAGTTACTTGCCAGTACAGTCCACACCTGTAATTGGATGTTCATGTTCTGTCTACGTAGACTGCTCCAGATGACACGTTTAGACAAATGATTCAACACAAATGCATGAGCACAAGACATTTCCAATATGGAATGAGTAAAATATCACTACTTGTCATAGACCTTGGCATAATATGCAATGGGATCATCTAAAATACCAGGATAAATAATAAATCATTTTCATTTTCAAATTAATTTTGAAATTATAATAAAATGTATTCTTATGAGAAAATGAATAGCATTATAGTGTGATCATCAGGGTTGTTCTCCATTCAGATCACAAGCCTTTTAAAACTGATGTGACAAACTCCACAAATGAATTAAAGTAAGCAATAAATATTGTAATTGTTCATAAAGTACAGAATGTATAGTTTTTAATAATCATTATTAATTGTCATTTCATTAAGTGACACTCTGGCTTAAATTAAAATTAGTTTGATGGCAAATAAATTACAATATGGGAAAAGAACTAATGCAATAATACTTTCCATGTTAGCACAGAAAACTTTGGTTCACATTAAATAATTAAACAAATATTTTCTATAACATTTATTAATAAATACATTTTTATTTGCACAAAATAAATTGTCCATTGTAATGAAAGACATTATGTTCTAGTAAGCTAGCAAGTGTTTATACAAGTGGTTACACTAGTGTTTTTTTTTGTTTTTTTTACTTGCAAAAATCTTGCTGGCTTAAAAGGTAAATTTTAATAATAAAAAATCACATTACCTATGAATGGCAGCAAAGAGGTCCTCTGTAGTACGAGGGCGAACAGGCGTCACCATCTCCTCCACAGCTTCTCCGCTAGCATTAATGTCAGATGTGCTTTCAGTGATTGAGTCAAACACAGCACCTACAGCCCACACACACACACACACACAAACAAACAAACAAACACTCAGCTTACCTCTCAAAGTGAGAAGAGACAATGGAGACTGAGCCTACACTGACTGAAAATCCGAAAGACATAAAACCCATGCTGCAAGAGACATTTTCAGCTCTTTAAATTATTCACACTCCTTTAGTAGTCCTGCTGTTGTGCAATAACTGCACTTTGGTGAGAACTGCAGAGGCTTGAGAATATTACAATCTAAACCCTCTAACCATCACACACTCAAGGGCTCTCATTCAACTTTCTTAGCTGATTCAAGGGTAGCTAGTTATGTAACAGATAAAAAGAATCATGGAGTTGTACTCATTCCTGTAGCATATACAGTAAGACAGGAACTGTGTGGGTGGTAATGAAGAGCATCCACTATGCACAAGGTGGAATCATGGGAGGTTGATGGGGGTGTTAATATAACTATATCAAAGCAATTTAACTTCTCAGAAGAGGAAAATATGAAAATATTCCTGAGGCTTGTCATGTACAGAGAACTTTCTGATTCATAACCTAATAAAAATAATAATATCTAGTAATTCATGCAAAAACAACAACAACAACAACTCTGCTTCTATACAGATGGATGAAAAGCTGAAAAATAAATCCTAATGCATGATCTTTTGGCACGCTAGAGAGAACTTCCATATAAAAAGGCAAGTAATAAAGGAAGCCCTTACCATTTTCCTCATGTTCATCCTCTTTTAAACTGATGGATCCTGAGCTGCTGCTTGAACCATCATCTGATGTGCTTTTGTCATCACAGAGCCCAAAATCTTTATCACTCAGGCTGAGGTCATGCTCATTAAGAATAAATTCAGAAAGTTGCAGGTCTTGGAAACTGCTTGATGATAACTCACTGCAGAAAGATAGTCTGCTTTTGACCACAGGGGTTGATAAGTCTGAGTCACTCTCTTCCTCTACCTCAAGGTCTAAAGGAATTGCTTGCAAATGAACTGTGTTTGTCGAGGATGCATAATTCACTTGCTCTGACTCAAGGGTCTCTTGTGCTTCATAAACCTGCTGAACCTTGAGTCCATTGGAAAATGGTACGTGCATTATGGGTGGTATAATAAGGGAAAGATTGGGCTTTTTAGGTGATATAGGAGGCTTCTGTTTCAATGGAGAACTCTGAGGAGAAGCTAAGGAATTTGTGGACTTGGAAGAAAGGTGCACTGGATAATTTTGCTTAGTTTTTTTGACATGTTCATCTGGGTCAGAGGGTAGAGTGCTAGTTGATACCTCAGGGAGATCTTCTATGAATTTGTTCACCGAATATCCACGGTCAGATGTTTCCATACTATTTTCTGACTGAGTAACACAATTGACAGTCACTGTTTGCCCTGTATTCTCACTTTCCAGGGACTTCACTGAGTTTGTATCAGAATGGTTTTGTGCTTGGTGATCAGAATGATCAAAACTGACAGATGTAAAAATAGTTTCTATTTGCTTTAGCTTAACAGGTCGTAACTGCACCATCTGAAGAGCCTGGGCAGTGATTATTGGTCTCTGAGTCTTCTCTTGCTCTCCAGTGTTGTTTAGTTCTTTTTCACATTCCACAGCTGTTGTAGGTGTAAGACAACTCTCTGTCTTCAAAATGGCGGCTGATTGAAGACTTGTCTCAAGTAATAGTGGAGGAGGTAGAGGAGGAGGGGGGAAAAGGGATGAAATGCACAGTGAAGGTTTGAAAGGAAGAACTGGAGGAGGTGGGGGACTGTTGGTATCTTCATTGCTTGACAGAGATTCAAAAACGTTTGAATGGGGAGGGGGAAAATCAGGACTATCACATTTCTCAGGTGTTGCAGATATATCTGAAAGCAAATTATGTCCATCCTCCAAGTCAGATGATACGTCCTGTAGAGGGGAAAAAGAGAGTATTGGGTCTATTGTAGCTGCTGTTGGAGAGTAAGAAGCAGGGCTGGGTGACCCACATAATGCAGTTGTCATGTCAGGTAAAGGTGGAGGTGGTGGAATGTTCCTGATGGAATCTGAGGTGTTGGAGGACAGGGATGTAGAAGAGGATGATATAGAAGACCGTAGGGAGGACTTTCTTTCTGGCACTTTTGGTTTCGGTCTCCCTGCTGGAGACTTTGCTCTTATTAGAGAAGTAACTGGAGTGCCTGCAGTTGGAGTGTTGGACTGACTTGAGTAGCCACTTGATGGTGACGTGAGGTGATGAACTTTGTCCGGAGATGAGGTCAATTTTGACTGACTACTGTTGAAGGGGGACGATGGGAATTCAATGTTGTAGGATGCATTACCTATCTCCCTGACTCCCTGATTCTCCTCAGCACTTACAGACCTAGTGATTTGTGAGAAAAGACTCTGGTCAGACCGTGGACATGGGTAATCCATGTAGAAGTCCCATGACTCTGCATAGTCTGAGCGCTGACTGCTGCTGTCACTGTGTGTTGGTGTGACCGGACATACGGCAGCTGGTGCAGACACCCCACTGCTAGCTGCACTTACGGTACTCTGACTTCTTGGTCGGAGCACCCAAGGGTCTTCAAACCTACCACAGGGTGACTGTTCAGAGCAAGATGTAGTTTGAGTTTTTAGGTTAAGTTCTAAAGACTGCTGGAGACTAGAGATCAACTGCTCACTAAGGACTGAACCACTGTGGCGACTCTTCCTCTGGGGTTTACGCCTTAAGGAGTCAGTTCTTTCTGGAGGGAGTGGGGGCTTCCTGGCTTTTCGCAAGGAGATGCTACGAGTCAGGGAGCGGTTGCTATGCAAACTTGCAGTATCACTGTGACTGTGGTGGTCCTTGCACTCATACAAACTGTGCCTTGGTTCTCCTGCTTTATTGATGCAGCCGTGACTGTGTGACTTCAGACCAGAGTCTAGGCGCATGGAGGTGTAGTAACCTTCATTGTCAACAGAGAACAATGAGCTTGTATCCGTCTTGCTGGGAGAATGTTCCTCTGTGTTGTATATATGGCTGACAGGTGAGGAGCAACTTGAGGTGACATTGTCTTTTGGAGAAATTTCATACGTCCATTGGTCAGTGGTTAGTGTGCTGCAGCTTTGGTTGCTGCTCTCTGAGAAGTTGGAATCCCTGCGAACACAGTTAGGACTGCTGCAGTTTCTGCCATCAAGTGTGCTGCACTGGGACTCGGTCTCTGTATGAATACCTGTAGAGAGGGACGCTGTGGATTCATAACACGAGGAGACACCTGACAATGAGGCATCAGCAGAGTTAAGCAACTGGACTGAGGAATGAGGTGATTGCATTTGGTTCTCCTCTGTCATTTTGTGTCCATAAGGAATGGAGTTCTGTAGAGCACCACTGAGACTGAACATACTTGAGCTATTATTTTTATCAGAGCCTTCATAATTTCGATTTTCAGTAAGCTTGGGGCTGTTGAAAATACTGCTTCTAGAGTCAGACAGCATATGCAGCGATGATGAAGAGCCCTGCTGCATGTTAAAATGGTAGGACAAGGGGCTTGTAGAGCCAGAATTCGCCCTGTAGGGGGAGCTGTTGTACTTTGTTTCACTGTGTTGTGAGATGTAAGAACTTTGTTGTGGCAAACTGTGAAAGCTCTGATCACTATCATTAAGCTGTGTGTAGCTAATGCCATTACAGTCACTTATGGTGGAAATGCTGCTTGAGGAGGAGACACTGGCCATTTGGGCAGCAATTCCATGGCCTCTTTGTGCTCTGATTCTGCGTACTGAGGGAGGAACAATCTTCACCTCTTCTGTTTGACAACAGGAGTCACGGGTGTCTGAGCGTTTCAGGGTGGAGTTAACACTTCCCACTCGACTGAGGGTAGAGTATGGATCTGCCATACTTGAATGTGTTCTGGAGTCAGCTTGTTCTTTATTTG
Organism: Danio jaintianensis; assembly: GCA_903798115.1. NCBI lineage: Eukaryota > Metazoa > Chordata > Actinopteri > Cypriniformes > Danionidae > Danio > Danio jaintianensis. The sequence goes on from CAIGQV010017386.1 coordinate 9,479,304, forward strand.
CTGTAAGAAAATAGGTATGACTTTCATATAATATGTATTTATATAAAAAATATTGTAAATAAAGTAGATAAGATAAATATCATCTATTTTTTTATAATAATAATAATAATAATAATAATAATTCAAAATAAATTAACCATATACCAGTTCACTCTAGGATGCATTCAGTAATTTATATTCAAGTTTTGTTAATATGGTGTTCATCATGGATTCTATGGACATCCAGTGACATAAATAGATTATTACACTTAACAACCAGTGGCACTGGCCAATGCAAAACTACTCTAATAACTGTCAGCCACAGCTTGATTAAAGCATTTCTACCAAAAAAAAATGTCTAAGTCAAACAAATTAATTTTTTATATCTCCTGTGTTATTGCTGAACTGATTTAGGAATTTTGTTGGTTAATGACTGGACTGATTTTAGAAATGTGATTAGATTTTTTTTGCCTATTTTTTAAGTATTTTTCATTCCTCCATTTGTAAAATATAATTGAATGCGGGGAAATTAATGTGAGTGCTAATTTCATTTAGTTAAAGGGGTGGTCCACAGTGTATTTTTAAGGCTTGGTTGTGTTTATAAGATGCAAACCAATGTGTGCTCATGCTTCACTTGTAGAAAATCACGTAATGTTTTTCATATATCTTTCTTTGATTATATACAGCTACTCAACTAACATGCAAACGACTGTCATATTTCCTAGTTCCTCTGAATGGCCTGCCCTCAAGAAGCTCTGATTGGTCGCTAACATAATGTGCTGTGATTCGCGGATTAGCTCCACGTGACTCCCCTACAAGCACGCTTCTGACAGTCCAGTCAGAGGCTCAGAGCAGCTGTTAGCAGCGTTAGCTGCCTGAATCAGACAGAAATGAAGAGCACACAGCTCACTCCTGCTCTCTAAAATAAAATCTGACATGTGTCTTTCACATATATTCGGAGTAAGCAAGTGTAAGTAATATAAAAACGTTTTAATATGTTTTGCGAGTTTGTTATTTGAGATGTAGAACGCTCGGAAAGCAGCCACATAGAGAGACACACATAGAGAGACACTGCACGCGCTGCTGAAGATTGTGGCTGTTTACAGCGGTTTGACTGATAAATATGAATTTGTAGCTACATTGTTAGTGGTGCCAAACAGCATTTCCCGTTGTTTACATCCTTGTTTACGTCCTCGTTAACGCTAGAAACTGCCTGTAGTTTGTAAAATTGTAGTCCAATTTTAGCAAATAAAAATACTTGCAGGTTGTGGCTCACAGTCCACAGATTCGTCTGTTGGAGGAGTTTTAACCGAATTCAGCACTGAACTGGGAGAGATTCTGAAAGCTGTCCTTTGTCAAATGCTAAAGCTCTATTGTTTATATAATTCTCTGGAACATAAGTAAAATTAAACTGTAAGCACTTCTGTCTTTGTGTCGTGTCCTTTGGAAGCCCAAATACAGAAACAGAAGAAGCTCTGTGGAAATAGCAGCGTTTGGACGGCATTTTAGCTTTCTCTGCTATAACATTACAGCGCCTCTGGCCACGCCCCTTCGCTGCACAGGGTGTGTGCGCGAGGTGAATGCGCGTAACCTGAAGCATTTGTGATCTCATCAGCCCGGATGTGTTTTTTTTGTAGTCCTCAAATTCGTTCGCTGTAGGCTTTGCTTAGCTAACTCTGTAAAAGCCAATGTCTCCCTTTGCATTGAACTTTGAGCATATTGCATTCAGAGATGTTGTTTATGTTCACACAGCTACATTACACATCAACTAAAGTTTAAAATATGATACCGTAGTGGACCACCCCTTTAAGAAGGGTGACGTGTAGTAAAGAACAATGAATAGAACAATACCTAGTTCAGTCTGGATGTTGTCAGGTACTCCTGTTATTGTCTTTCTTCTTTGAACTCTCTTAGGTCTTCGTATTATAGTATCAGTGTTTGCCATGGAGCGGCGAAAGCTGGCCTGGCGGTCAAAGTTCTCACCTAATGATATAAAAACATAGAAAAAAGTAACCACTAATGGCATGCCTCATGCTGAAGCAACTCCTCTGGTTCGAATCAACCCGCACCAAGTGGGATTCAAATTCTTTTGGTTGATTTGGTTTAGCACTGGTGTCTCTTAATATGAGGGGACTTTAACTGGCACAGCTCAAACTAACTGGTCTTCATTATACTCACCTCATAAACCTCATATCTCTGTTGTGTAACAATGTAACACCTTCAGTTTTGATCAACCCACCCCAAGCATGATTCAAACTGGTCATTGTGCCAGTTATAACATGAAAATAATTATTGCATTATTGGTGATGAGAGCTTTAATGTCTGCATATACGGAACCCACTATCTAAAGCTTAAAACAACATAGACCTGTTACAATGTAATTACTGACAAAAATGAACAGCAAAGTAGTTGAAGCGACTGCTCTAAAAAATGTTACACTGATTACAAAAGGATATTTCAAGAATTAACAATGGAGATACCTGTAATGTTGATGGGAATTATATCAGTAGCCACAGATTGGGCCTGCAGTCTCATCTTCATCTCAGGAGTGGGCAAAGGTAGACAGCTGGTCCAGCTTCTCTGGATGTCCATGTCAGAGCCATGCTCCAGCAGAGGGGTTTGTGGCGGCATTGAGTACACAAGTTTATCCTCTTCGTTAGGTGAATCGGAAGCCTGAACACAACACAGACATACGGATTTAGTGAGGCCAGGTTTCGGTGAATAATAGCCTAGCCAATGCCCAGTAACAGGTATTGTCTGATACTTGGTCATTTCTACTGTTAATTCAATTAAGTGCTTTCCAAAAAGAGCAGAGTAAAAGTGCTCCTGAAGTGCATTTCCCTCAAGTAACATATTACTCTAAGCAATAAGCTCAGGGGAGCCCTGAATGGAGGAGAGCTGCTTTCTAAATTATTCATGCTAATTTGAGATCAGTGTTACAGGTGGTGTATTCAACCATAATGTGTCTCGATATTCTTTTTTTAAAATTATATTTATTTAGCAAAAAGACAAATTAGGCTGAATCTTTTGTTCTGCTATGCATAAACAGCCCTTATAAAATGTGCAAGATTGCTTGAGGGAAATACACAATCTAATTATGCATTAATTTGTGTTTAATTGTGTAATCTACCGTACTTATTGTTTCTAAACTGTAGAGGGGAAAACATGCTCAAGGCAGGTGACTAGCACTAGTAGGTTGTGCATGACGATGATGCTATAAGGATTTGTTAGGATCTGAAGCCACCCTTAACACAGCACAGTGCTACCACTGACTAGCAATGTCAGCAAGAGTGGTACCTTTGTTTTCCAAGATCTCAAATGACAGCAGAGAGAGAGGCAAGACTGTGATAGGCAGTCTAGGACTTTAAACCGCTTGATGAGAGGAAAGAAAAATAAAATAAAGGAACAAAAGTGAAGTGAGACATTACCTTTCTTTGGGATGACAGTATGTGGAACAAATATTTTCTACTTTGACTCATTCATTCAAGTGGAAACTAAACTACACCGCTAGCATACATAAATCCACAAGAGGGCGATGCAAAACAACAGACCCATCTGTTCTGTTGTGTTTGAGTATTTAGGAGTCTGTCTGTTTCATGCAATACAAGCATATAATAGCCTTAAAAAAAGAACCTTCTCATACATATGTCATTCCATTTAATTTCAGATTTGTAAAATAAAGCCTAGATGTCAACATATACTACTTAATTAAAAAATACTTTTTAATATATAATATGAGGAAATTGTTTAGAGAGCAAGTTGGCGCAGTGGGTAGCACAATCGCCTCACAGCAAGAAGGTTGCTGGTTCGAGTCCCGGCTGGGTCAGTTGGCATTTCTGTGTGGAGTTTGCATGTTCTCCCCATGTTCGCGTGGGTTTCCTCTGGGTGCTCTGGTTTCCCCCACAAATCCAAAAACATGTGGTATAGGTGAATTAGGTAGGTAGGCTAAATTGTCCGTAGTGTGCGCGTGTGTGTGAATAAGTGTGTATGGATGTTTCCCAGTGATGGGTTGCAGCTGGAAGGGCATCCGCTGCATAAAACAAATGCTGGATAAGTTGGAGGTTCATTCTGCTGTGGCAACCCCAGATTAATAAAGGGACTAAACCGAAAAGAAAATGAATGAATGAATGTTTAGAGACTGCATTACATATTGCCCAGACAAGCAAAACTAGTTTTATTTTCTAGCAATTGCATGCATGTGAATTTAGAGGAAAAGATTGTAATGTGTATTAACCTTCTTTTTCTTCTCTGTTTTCTCTTCATCCAGATGTACACTTTCACAAAGGCTGGTTGCAGAGAATGCTGGGCTTTGGGAGTAGTACTGAGAACTGCGAAAGCCATCTTTTCTGAGCTTGTCACACTCTGGAAAGGCAAGAATAACCATCTAATTATAAACAGATTGCAGGGTTAATGAGTTAATGCAGATCACACAAACCTATTGAAAACATTTACACATGGATCCAGGCTATAAATATTGTCCTGTCCTATAATTTAGGAATATATATAGTATACTGTAAAAATATTTAGGAAAAAAAGAAGAACAATTGCAGTACATATTGTCTTTAGTTAGATGGAAAAAAGAGCTGACTACCACAGCTAAGCATAGAATAAGCACCATGCAGAACAGATTTAAGTTACACATACTGATGACTTACATCCCACTCAGCATATTACTGTACCACTGCAGTAGTACAGTACAGTAGTACACTGAATTTGAATGTTTTGTTTTAAATCGGTTAGAATTCAATAATTCAATAGTTGTGTACCAAATGACACACTATGCACTTATACACTATACACTTAAGCATGTATACACACTACACAATAAACTGTGTAGTGTAGAGTTTAGTGTCGATTGAAATGGAACACATTTATTTATTTTTTTATTTTAATGTTTATTTTACTAAACAAAAATTCAAACCATTTCGCAGGCTATGTTTAACGGTTGCCAAATTAGGGAAATAAATGACCTAACTACCAAATAGTACCTACCATGAGTACAACCGCGTTCACAGCATTGATAAAATCAACTGCACTGATAAAATCTTCATCTGAAGCATCAAGTTTCTTTCAGAAGGTGATTTTTTTCAACAGTATACATCAGTGTTTATATCCAAACGTTTATCCCAGTACTTCTGTGATTATTTGACTTTTTTAGAAACTGAATTAATACGGTGTGGTTGAAAACTGAGACTAAAGAACGTACATGACAACTGGTCTCGCTTTTAATCTTTCAATTAATTTTCCCAAGGAGCCACATAAGAAAACGGGTCAGTTTGAGGGCCGGACCAATAGTTAATACAGTTCTGTATTATGTTTATGTTCAGTGAGAGAAATCACCCTACCCTGTGTTGGGCTTGAACAAATGTACAGAAGTCAGGTTGAATATCTGAAGTGGATAAACAAAGAAGTACAGCACACAAATGATTATCACTGAGAGAAGATCAGCATCTGGATTTGTTAAACCATTTGTCTGAGGTTATTAGTCTGTTGTTGTTACATACAAAGTGTGAAGCTGCCTGGTTGGTTCTTGTCACAAGACTCTCGCTGCGCTTGTGACATTCTAAAAAGTTGAGATGTTTTCAATTCACTGCACCTGGAAAACATGAGGATGACATACTGCATGCATATTGCTTCCTGTTTGCACTTGCAAGCAGTGCGTCTCCATTTGAAATAAGAAACTTGAGCATCCAAAAGACATGATGACGTATGTGAACGGCCCCTTTTATTGACTCGCTATTTCAGACCTGTGCATTGCACTGCACCATTTACAGTTGATTTTAAATTAACCAAATACTTCACACGGCCTGATCAAAGATGTCCAGCGTGCCACATGCGTAAAATGCCCAGGTCTGTTCTAAATACTAACATAATGGTGGAAAGAAATCTGTTTTTAGACAGATCAACAGAAAGATGAATACATAGATAGATTGGCAATCAGACCAATATAGGCAGGTAGATTCACTCACACATCTATAAGTAAGAACTCCAGTTAAATAAAGTAGGACTGAGAGTTTAACCTAAATATGTCAGATCTGACTGTTGGGTTATGAATGGCCTGCAGAGTAGGGGGTCTCCACCTCCTAATGCCACTGACATATCCATTTATTTCTGCTGATCACCTCCTCTGGCACTTTCATAATGAGTGCCTGCTGAGAAACACTATGAGCTACTCTCTCTCTCTTTCGCTTACTGTGTGTGTCCTCTGTCTATTTTGCAGAGCTCAGTGTAATCACCTAATCCTTACTGCAGCAGCTCATGAAAAGACAAGACACCTTAGCTAGTGTTGTGTGCTGTATGTACAAACTGCATGATATCTCAGCTTGTTACTGTCTCATAATCTGTAAATCCAAGCTTCAGTACTAAATTTACCACATTCTACATTCTTTCAGGCCTGAGAAAAACGGGTCAGTATATAAACTGATTATTTTTCATGATAAACAATTCTTATTTCAGTTACTGTATGCTGTAAACAAATATGAATTTAATATAAACATCTGCGTTGAACATAAACATGAGATTAATAATAATGGATAGAGGATGGTAATTTAATATAAACTGTATACAGTATTGTACTGATTGTGGCACTGACCAGGTGATTTTAGTACAGTATAACATAAACCTGAAATGTTAGTAGCAAGCCTACAAACACACACGTATAATGCAAATAGGAATTATGTGTACGTATATGTATAATATTATAAATCTAGCAAAAGGCACATTTAACCCAGTGAATCATTACTAAAGCCATGAAGTTTCTTATTCTGAATTTTGCCAGAAGCAGATTATGTTTTAGAAAGCTTAAAATATTACTTCACAGAGTGCTACTCTGTTAAGCCCCATTGGAGTCAACAACTATAATTAACTGTGCATTTTGAGCAGTGATTAGCAAGCAGAGGCTAGTACAGGTCAATATGTTAGTAGCTCAAAGAGTGAAGGATAGACAGTGAGAGCAAGTGTGAAGGATGTTGTATTAATCCTATAAGTGTAAGCACTTGTGTTTTTACCTTTGTCTCTCGCTTCTCATTTTAATGCAGATCAAATGCACCAAAACTGTTTACTGTCTGTAAGTGCTTTATGTTTCTATAAACAGCTTCCTCTGCCATCTATGAAGGTTTTAAATATCAAAAATGAAAATTGTCATCATTTATTAACTTTTTTTCAAGCTAAAATTGTGTATTCTGTTGTATGGAAAAGAGCACTGTAGCAAAACACCTCATTTGGTGTTGGTCTAATTGATATGAAAAACATTGTGTAGGTTTGGAAAGAAGATTAATGTTCAGTGTCAGTGGATGATTTTTAACTAATAGTTGCATGGGTATCAGTCAGCTGCCAAAATCTATAACATTGATACAGAGATATAACTCTACATCTGCAGTGGCTGATTCGACTTTTAATTATCACATTGTGATTCAGGGAGTGAGAAGAAAAATATTCATAAGCTCTGATGTGGGTGGTCAGTGAATGCAAATTAGAAACAAAAAATATATTTAATTCACAATTTAAACAAACAGACAGACAACAACAGTGACCCTGCCAAAGCTCTCTGTGGGAAAAGGGCGAAAACAGACATTTGGTGTGCCACCTGCTGCCTCCGCTGGGGCCAAGGCTGTTCACAAACACACCAGTACATTAGCATTCCAGAACACCTCAGAGGACTAGTTATTTAGGCAAGAGCAAGGTCAAATGAGAGAATTTAAGAAGAGCCATGAAAGTAAAATGTATCTGGTTTCTAGATACATAGGGATGTGATGCTATTCTCTGGATGAAATGCCATTTTGTAGCAGAAGGTCAAACGATGAGGACATATGCCATTAGGCTTTATAGGAGCTGTTCAATGGTGTTTTTGAATAATCCCTATGGGGAGTTTATTGACAGACAGAAACCTAAACCAAAAGAAAAGCACCATCAGGAAGATTCAGATGCTCTGAAACCTATGAACAATCGTTCACAATCTACTTCTGTAATGTGATATGTTTTCAAGTGAAACTAATGTATTCACAGTTTACTGTGGTTTGCCTTTAAAAAATATTCCCTTAAAAAATACTTAATACCTTTAAATTACTCCCTCCAGAAACATTGCAGACTCTCATTTTAGAAGATTTTTAAAATTGCCGTATAGACCTTTTTCACATTTCTGGGTTACTTAGCAGCGGAAGTCATCATATTTTGGTACAAATAAAAAAAAGAATCACTATAGTGCTTTTACAGCTATCAAAAAAGTAGAAAAATTGTGTGAGGTTGACTACGGCAACCAGAAGAGAGAACAATATCGAATTTACTGACTTGCCCATAGACGATGCATTAGAAACACCACGCATAATTCTTTGGTAATTTGATGGAAATATGATTAATACAGGCGACACGGTGGCTCAGTGGTTAGCACTGTCGCCTCACAGCAAGAAGGTTGCTGGTTTGAGTCCCAGCTGGGTCAGTTGGCATTTCTGTGTGGAGTTTGCATGTTCTCCCCATGTTCGCGTGGGTTTCCTCCAGGTGCTCTGGTTTTCCCCACAGTCCAAAGACATGTGCTATACTGTAGGTGATTTGAATAAACTAAATTGGCCATAGTGTATGTGTGTGAATGAGTGTGTATGGAAGCTTCTCAGTACTGGGTTGCAGCTTAAAGGGCATGTGTAAAACATATGCTGGATAAGTTGGCGGTTCATTCTGCTGTGGCGACCCCTGATGAATAACGGGACTAAGCCGAAGAAAAATAAATGAATTAGTGACTTAATACAAAGTTTAACTTTATAAAATGTACATACAATTTTTTTTTTTTTCTTTTTTTCCTTTTTTCAGATTCAGAATTTTGTGAACTGTTTTTTTTTTTTTAAATCTTGTTTTGTATTATTTGTTTCTGACCTCTGAGGACTGTTTTCAGGTTGACTTTGGCCTGACGGTGAAGATCCTCAACGCAGGCTGGTCTGGACCCTGGCAGGAAGACGTTCTCTTGTTGGTGCCAGGGGGCTGTGTAGTGGACCGACCATTTGCTCTCCTCATCAAGACTGGACACTGCTATAAGGAAAATGAACCAGAACACATTCAAATTCAGCATGTTTAATGAATAAGGTCAGTGGTTTGTGTAAAAATTCATTGGAACAAAAAAATGCATGAAGAGATTTATAGTGATGCCAGTAATAAAGTATACAAATTGTTTTGGGGTCTACCCTTCTGGAAAAAACTGCTTTGACTAGAATGAACCTCTAAGATGGTATGATGCATTTCCCAAAAGCATTGTTAACCAACTATGGTTGCAATTTCTATCATTTCCAAAATTTCAGTTTAATGAGTCAGTGTTGATGATTCATGGTTCCAACTATCATTTGCAAACAGCACAAAACATACTTTTGTGGTTGGATGTACAGCTCTCAACCTGAGGTTAGAAGCATTATTGTGATTATGATTATTATCAAAAATGTCATGGTTAAAATGTCTCAATGGTAGTGTAAATAAACTCTTTTTGTCAAAAACAGCTCAGTTTACTGAGACCCATTTTGGTGCATGTCTCTTAATATAATGAGCATGTTAGCAAATAAGATTTTTTTGCTAACAATAACTGAAATAAATTAGCAATAATTATATATAAAAATTACTTAGATTTAAATGCAAGTCCAGCTTTGTATTGGCAGAGGTTTAAAAAACAGTCCGGTGAAAAATGTTTAGCACACACAAGTATGTTTTTCCCTACTCTTTCTGGGACATTCCCTTCATATATAAAATTATGCCATTTCGATGTTGCCTCATCTGAAGCTGGGATTCTGTGTGATGCCTGTGAGTATTTACATCTGAACACAGAGTGGGCTGCATGCCAGAATCATCTAATTGATCAAACGCAGAAAAATGAAAGGCACATTTGTTAGCTGCTTTTCTATTTGCTTACAAAAAGGGGTGGGAAGATGACGAACTCCATAGTTTGCACATTTAAAGAACTAGCTACTGTAGTTATATCAAAACCAAAACAAACAAAACTCAAAACAAATTGACCAATGACACATTTTTAACTCAGTTTACAACAAACTGGTTGCATGTTTTCTTTTCAAATTGTCTTGAGCTGGCAGGCACAGCCGATAAAATATACAAAAATGCAAATACTGGTTAAGATAGTTATTGCCATCATATAACTCAAAAGAAAATTGCATTTCATTTGCATTTGTAAGAACCTCATTATGTAAAGCTTTTTAGAAATGCTGTACATTCTGACTGGAATAGTTTATTGAACCGAAAATACTGTTAGTGTGTGTTTTAACAACCTTTAATTATTGAGCTGGTAAAGGAATAATCAAACTGCAGATGTTTTTGTATGAATTAGTTTGGCATTGTTTGTTATTGTAACTTTCTGAAAACCTCTGTAGTTTTGTCTCTGTAGTGAGAGTTTATTTCCTGGATAAAGGAACGACTAAATAAATGTTAAAAATTTAGATGAAGTAAACACAATTTAGACAGAAAAAAGGTCTGCCTTTGGCTGCAGCTGCCAGGCACATGAGATAGATTTGGGAGCTGCAGTCATGTGCAGTCTTTCAGACTCAATCAAAGAAAACACATGAAAAACTGCACGAGGGGCCGGGCCAATCAAACACTTCTGCACCACTGCGTCTAAACACACTGGAGACATGCTTGTCTCTGGCTGGTGTCTTGACAACCCAGATTAAACGATCAATTATGCCAAAGCCCTCTGGGTAAGACTAACCAGGTCAGCTTTATATATGCATTTTTTTTCACATACCAAATGTATGCCAGTGATTATAGATTATTCACAATCATAGTTTCCTCGAGTACAAGAGGTCACGCACGAGTACTAGGTCATGAGCTCAAATTACATAGGGAGAAATAACTAGTCCACCAAAAAGTCAATTGCTGTGTTGGAAAATACCCTAAGGTTAATTCAAATATATAAATCAGTACAGTGTTACTGTAACCTAAATTTACATGTACAGTGAAGTTATACAGTCATTCTTATAAAAATATACCAGTAAACAAAGTGAAAAGTAATCATATTAGAATAATAATAATAAATATTGTTATAAAACATAATAAAAATGTAAATGCACTGTTTATAGTTTATACCATGCAAAAATATGATACAGTATATTATTTACATATTCATTACATATTATAAACTGCATGTATATACATTTTATATTATGATTATAAATTATATATACACGCTATAAATTAAATTGATATATATATATATATATATATAAGTGTGAATACTAAACAGACCATCTGAGAATTACATCATTAAATAAATATCTGTGTAGAATCTTTGTGGAGACAGTTGAACTTAATTTTTTTTGTAGAACAAGGTCACCTTAAGGAGACTGATGTCCCGCTATAAAAAGAGACTCACAAACAAATGTAGCACAGCGCTCTGAATCAGAAACATGCAACCCACAGCAGCAATGATGAATAACCCCACACCCAAAACTACTTCAGTCCACTTGACCTTCAGCTGCACAGATAAGATAAACCCAAACCGGCATGGTACATGATGAGAGCACTTACCCTTCTTTTTGAAGTACTTAATGACAGATTTAAGAGTGGTCCCGATGAACACCATTTTCACTATTGACTAGCAATAGATCCCTCGAGAGATGCGTGCATAAGGATGAATTAGTCCACCATTGGAGCAAGTGAGTGAGTGTGAGGAGGAAGAAAAAGGGGGTAAAAAAATGCCGCTACCCAAACGACACTCTCTTTACTCATTTTACGCTGACTGGCACAGCATGCAACACTCCCCTCCTCTTCTATCTCTCTTTCTCTATCACTCTCTCTACACATACACATTTGCCCACCCCAGAGGATATTCAGCTGCTGTTTGAGTTACACTCTCTCTCTCAGCATCCGCCTTCCTCTGCTCATCAATTGTGCTGTGCAAATCTCCTCCCCTTCTTGTGTCTCTCGCTATAGTGCATGTCTCTCTGTCGCATTGCATAGGTTTAAGACTCTCTCACCTTGTCTTTACTGCTGTAGAGGTATAACCAACTTGGATCTGTGCCATACACTATGGATCACTGACAATCAGCCTATTGTGTTTCTCTACACCGCTGCAGCTCCTGCCACTCCTCCTTTTGCTCTGTCCTTTTTCTTTAGAGCTGGGGGGCCCAGGACAAGTTTGAAAAGGATCTTAGAGCATTCAGGGGAGATTAAGGTGGTGGTCACCCACCCAACTCCTATTTAGCTGCTCAGCACTGCAGTTTTTTTTATTAGTGCTGAAGCAAGTGTGAGTTTCTTTCTCCTTGTCGCTCTCCTTTTTTTTTCTCCTTCTTTCTAATGAACCGTGAACGGCCACTCAGCAATTTCACACGTAAGGTTGCGCAGAACTGCACAAATAACTGCTGTGATTGTTGATATTACTGTATGTCTATGGCGATGTCAGGAACCTTTGGGGCAGAGAGGACATAGTGAGAAGTTTTTGTGAGATTTAAACCAAGTCCGGTGTGCCAATCAGTGATGCTGTAAATTAGAGCCCTCTGTTCATCATAGCACTCTCAAATGACACACAGATGGCCACGATGCATTGATACTGATCCAATGTGCCCATCATATAGAGCGTGACGACCACTCAGTGGCACAGCAAATGTCTGTCCTTGATTTTGGCACTTTTTGGAGAAGAACTGGCAACGCAAATCTGAAGTAGGCTGTAACAGTTTGTAAAAGTGATTTTATAGCAGTGATAAAAATGTTAATTGGCCACTTGGCTAATAATATATTTGGTAGTGCTCCCTTATGTAAAATTCACTTCTACTGAAAGACTTATTAATACACTAAGAAATTCAGCCAAAAAGTTCATCCAAACATTTAAATCTGTTCATTATCTACATTTGTTTTACATTTAAATGTAATTGAAAAAAAAAAACATTAGGTTTGTCTATATTTTACCCAACATTGGGTTACTTTTTTCAATTAAATTTAAAACTTAAAGCAACCCAGCATTTTTTAGTGTAGATAATGATTTAAATTTTGGATGAATTTTATTTATTATAATGTATTGTAAAATTGCAGCAGCTTTGTGTTCTTTTCATCTGAAGCACTGTATGGAATTAAGGATTCAGATTTTTGTTCAGATGGCAAATTGAATACTATTAATGGTTATTATAATACTTTTAAGGAAGAAATATTTGATAACAAAATCCAACTTTTGAGATGATATTAATAATAATGTTAAATAGTAAATAACACACTTAAAATGCTTTTGAAGATGTTGTCTTTTAAGTGTCATATACTGTAGGTAGTACCAGACTTTTAAAAACAAAATATTGTGTGGGACAATTCACTGTTTGTTGAATTGATGAATGCAGAGCAACTAATAGAAGTGCAACACCATTCATTTTCTCCATTCTTAAACTCAGATGTTCTTTACCACAATGAACTTTAACATATGGATGTATGGTCTTTAACAATGGTCTTTAATGGGAAGATGCTATGGATAGCACACGTTCCACATGGAACTATATAGAACCTTCATTTTTGGAAGAGCAGAGTATTTTTCAAATATATTTGCAGTCTTCTGTCTGTAATGCAGAAAAATATACCTGAGAGAACTATTAACCAAACATAATTTGATTGTTATATTTAAAAAAAAAAAATTCTTAGTTCTCTACTGTAGTTTCATTACGTATTCTAGAACTGCTTTGCTTGTGTTTTTCATGGTTAATGTTGTGTGTTCCGTTGACTCACCCTGGCTCAGCTAAAGGGCACACTCATAATGAGATTGGGGTACAGCCCCCTAAAATGCTAAAATCTTGTTGCTTGACTGATCCTATTGTGTTTAGTGATTTCTAGCACTACCAGTCCTACACAACACAAGCTCATATACAAAAGCTACAGCACCTCTCCTCTCCATGTCCCAGACAAGACATTAACAACAGAAGACAAACCAACAGAAATGCCCATTAAACACTAGCCTGAATAGCTAAACAACTAAACTAATATACATCACAGTATTGTTTTTCACTCACCACATATGCAAATAACATATGGCAAACCGCATACCTATAGAGAAAAAACTCTTAATGATTGTGCTTATATACAGACTATTGTCCAGTTGGGATTTTAATGCCGCATCGGTGCTGATATAATAGAAATGAATAGGACCGTAATGAGACAGATTGGGAATTGTGAACAAAACTCCAGCAGTGTTTGGACTCCCTCAAAGACGTCTTAGCTATTGTGTGACGCTGTGTGAAAATGCCAGACAGACAGAAAAACGTAGTATAGTACAAAAGACAGGAAGGAAAAGGATGAAAGCACTTGAACTTTAATGAGGAATGGGTTTGTAGACAGGCGTTGCACTGTATGTATAATCTATAAAGGTACAAAAAAAAAGAGTCTGAAGGGTTTTTAGTACTTTCTTGGATATGTTGTAATATGTGCACAAACTCTTGAAAATCAGAACAACAATGTTGACCTACTGCACTGTGTGTGTGCAGGCATGTAGTGTTTCCTCACAAAATGGCATCGCCATCTACTAGCACAACTTGCAAAATACAGCATTTTTAGTAATATTCTTGGATACGGTTAGTAGAACCATTTTAACAGCTTTGATGTTTGTATGCAAAAATGTTCTGTTTTCAAGTATAGTTTTGTCGTGTAACCATACCCCTTAAAAAAACACAAAGGCCAAAAATAGTAAGGAACAACATAGAACATCCTAACTACTAGTGAGCCGCATCTTTGCAGAGCACCCTAGTAACTGTGTAGCAACACTTTAAAAATCATTGTGAAATCCTTAGAAACTGCATAGAAAAAGCCCTGTCAAGCACCTAGCATGTATTTTTATTTGACTGTTTAAAGTGCTTTTCTCCCCAGAAGGCCATCACATTTAAATTGACAGTTTTGCCTATATAACAATTTTAACTATAAAATCCTTGATATATCTATAATAACACTAGTGGGTGAATATTCAAGCTGCTGTAGTGCTTTTTAACGTCCTGCAGTTAGCCTTCCTTTGAAAGAATTAATTATAGCAATCATCATTAATAAATTTCATGTATCATATTGTTGGCACTCTTTCATGAAAGCAATCTGGCACTTGAGGCAGTGCAACATAAAACCTCTGTTATCTTACATCTTTATTACCGGCTGAGCAACTATTTATGATCACCTAAATAAAGGCAACAGCACAATAATATCATTGCCTACAATTCATGATAATTACAAAGCGCACATACCAATAAAATCACAGCAATAATATAGTAAAGCAGATCTTACATAGACACAGAATAAACATCTGTTGGAGCTCTGACTCTTACATGACCTGGTTACGGTTACTAGAGTAGCTGTGTGTGTGTGTGAATGTGGTGATAAAATTCACCCAGAGCTTGCAAGGGCTCTACATCTTCTCTCGATTTTAAATTAACTAGACCCACACACATGCGAAGGGGAGCTGCTGATTTTCAAGGGCACTTGATGTGTAAATGCATCTTAGCTTCTATTGAAAGCAATACGTGAACTGACTTGCATGTCATTATTCAGAAATCTGCTTTGCTGATCTCAGATGATGTGACGTGACACGTGGAAGATGGTTTTTGCGATCATTTGACAGCAGAAGGTGATCGTCACCTTAGTGCAGGGCCACAAGTTCACCTTTAGCTGTTAGCTGGAGATCAGGACACTGGCTGTAACTAAGTGTAAAGAAAGCTCTTGTGTCAGCATAAAGCAAACCAGACCCTATACAAGCTTGAAAACACACACACACACAAAATTCTCACAAAACAAATCACTTGAGTGTTGCTATGTGGTTGCTAGGGTGTTTTGGGAGACTGCTATTTTTTATGAGTGTTGCTGTATGGTTGCTAGGGTGTTCTGGAGGATTATTAGCTTGTTGCCATGTTGTTACTAAGGTGTTCTGTGGACTGCAAGGGTGTTATGATGTGGTTGCCAGATTGTTGCTATGTGGTTAGTAAGGTGTTCTGGGTTGCTGGGATTTTTTTTTACATTTATGGCCTAAAATGACTGATATTGTGATTTTCTCAAAATCTATGGCATTATTTGCTTCTGGGGCTGCACGGTGGAGCAGTGGGTAGCACGTTCGCCTCACAGCAAGAAGGTCACTGGTTCGAGCCTCGGCTGGGTCAGTTGGCGTTTCTGTGTGGAGTTTGCATGTTCTCCCCGTGTTGCCGTGGGTTTCATCTGGTTGCTCCGGTTTCCCCCACAAGTCCAAAGACATGCTGTATAGGTGAATTGGGTAAGCTAAATTGTCCGTAGGGTATGTGTATGAATGAGTGTGTATGGATGTTTCCCAGTGATGGGTTGCAGCTGGAAGGGCATCCGCTGCGTAAAACATATGCTGGATAAGTTGGCGGTTTATTCTGCTGTGGAGACCCCTGATTCATTTTTTTTTCTCTTTTGTTGATCTCAAAAGCCATTGGACTCGAAAATCTTTCACAAAACCCTTGAAGGACTGATATTTATATCATACAAATAATGAAATTATCTATTAATAGCTGATGTGTTAGTATATACACTACCACTTAAAAGAAAGAATTAAAAATTAAGGAACTTTCTTTTCTTTTTTTTTGACAGAGCTCTGATTTCACTACAGTGTTAGACATTTATGTTTGGATTATTAGTACTACTTGTGGAAAATAGAGCAAAAAGCTAACATTTTGACTTTCCATTTAATATATATATTTTGTAAATGTATAAAAATAACTGTCCCTAGATGTTATTTTCAAAAATAGGACTTATTTTAAAGACAAACAATGATGTATATTCCTTTCTTTCATTACAAAACATCTGGGATGAACAGACATCCAGATTTCTGAGTGTGGGGCATTAAAATATCACATGAGTCCCACCCAGACCCAGGCCTAATAAATAATACAGCAGCAAGCCACTTTACTGTGTCTGCTCAGACATATGTGGCATATTGATCTGTAACATGTCTGGCCCAGCATTGGCTCCAAAGTGTGCCAATATCTGTGTCAGAAAACTGGGCCAGCTCCAGCACAATGAGAAATACGACCCCCTCTAGCACATCAGCAGAGACCATTTTGGGATTTGGGAATGTATTTTTTGCTACATGGAATAAAGAAACCATTCTCTGCATGTTAATTTGAAGTTTTACAAATAGCTGCATGTATTGCATAAACATGTCAAGCAACTTGGACTTATTCCCAGACGTTGCACACTTATCAACATTTTGATCTCAGATGTTCTACATTTTAAGTCATGTTATAGAATTGATGCATTCCTGTTAAATTCCTCAGTGACACACTTCCCAGTTAGACTTCAAACAAGCTATTTGGCTCAACTAACCATCACTGCTTCAAAGCAACAGTAACAAAAAAAGCCAGAGACCATTCATAGTGACTGTTTACATTTACATCTTTATGATGAAATAAAAGCATAATATAATTATTTCTGAAGACTGTGTTGGTACAAGTAATTGACCACAACAATCAGGTTCCAGAAGTAAAAACTCCAAACTCCATTCTTTTTTTTTTCATTGGGAAATAGATGTTTAACAAAAACTGACAAACCTTTAAAGACAGACCTTCTTATTCTACTCAATCAATTGTGTATAATGGAATTCATGTAGTAAACATACATTACATATACATTACCCATGATGCTGTACAGCAAATTCCACCAACCAGAGAGTCACAGTGTTATGTGTGTAAATATTTGTATGTTTGTGTGCAAATATACAGCATGTGCTTAATATTTTGTTGTTATATATAAGTTAAGCTTAGGTTTATATAGATGCAACCAACAACTTTAAATGAACTGATTTATGGGATTGTAGTTCTTTCCCTCATTAAAGCTTTTAGTTCACAGTACATAGTCTTCAAACCGAAGTCTGTAATGTTATGATTCTCTGCTGGTTGGTTTAGGTTATAGCTTATAATGCTTTAACAAATACTTTTTTAAACATCCCCTTTACTGTATAACTATGAATCTGCAATGTAAAATAACGGTGCCATCTTGTGGGCACTACACAGTATCTCAGGCTTATTAGTCTGACCATTGAGAGGGGAAGAGGGTCTAATGGGAATTTGCTAATTAAAATAAAAACATTAAAAAACTACAAAGTGCCCTCTTGAAGTGACACCCATGAAGAAAGAGGTGTGTGAGTTGTGTTTGTGTGGGCCTCCCTGAGCAGCTGTGTGCTGCACAAAGCCTATTTAAAAGTAATTACTTTAATTAGACCGTATTAGAAGTGTTTACCTCACCGTATGGACACACTAAATAAGTGTGTGACAGAGTATAATACATCTGAAGAGTATCTGAATCCAAGAAAGCATTTTGAAACAAATGGTTGCCTCAAACACAAGTACAAACTATCGTAATTGAAATAAGACACACAATAATGATTAATATTAACAATCCTATTTAGCATATTTCTTTTAGTTACAGTTGAACTATATGAACTTTGTGTAAAACCTGATGATCTCCAGCAGTATTTGATAATTATTGAAAGATCATCAAGAACTGAATTTCTGATTGGAGTGGACTGTAAATCACATATGGTTTTGCAGCGGCATGTCTTCACATCTGATGTAAGTGAAGGGAGCAGCTTGCCTGGTGCATAGGATGAGATTTTAACACTGCGTTAAGAAATCAGTTTAGTCGTCTGCCAAGAACTTGAGGCTTAGTCAACATTACACATTCATCAATGTGTAAGGCCTAAACCAAAACTCTTTTCTAAACAAGCCTGTGCTAAGATTATGACTGCTTATGATCACTGATGGAAAAGGATTAATATTGCGTGCAATATGTGCTCATATTTAGTTAGGGATAAGTCTTAAAAATAACTTCAGATGCAGTGGGTTTAATCTGAGCAAATTGGCCCATTGGCTTCTGAGAAACATATTACGACTGGAAAAGTACATTTTGTATTTACTAATAATTACAGTAAATGGTATTTCTGTACAGGGTAAATGCAGATTGTAACTTTTATAGCATCACTTTTTTAAGGGAATTGTTTATCTGAGAATTGTGTCAACGTCAACAAAAAAATATAAAGATTATTATACATATCAACAATTGTAGATGCAGTGAATGAGCTTTAAAAGTAAAAAAAAAAAAAAAAAATATA
>CAIGQV010017386.1:9498727-9517375 GCA_903798115.1 Danio jaintianensis
AGTCACAAAAATCACTTTTAGTATATATATATATATATATATATATATACTAAAAGTGATTTTTGTGACTTTCGATCTACATTCCTAATCTTATATCCAAGTTTTGTGTGAAAAAAATGGTTAATTACTTAAAAATGCTATAAGAGAATAAAAATGCCCTATTCAGTGCCATCATTACTAACTATATGCATTAAAAATATTTTAATAATAACATTTTAAATAATAAAATAGAAATATTACATGGAAAAAATGAAGTACAAAATTTATAACTAAAATGAATATAAATATAAAGAGGTGATGCAAATAACAATAGATAAAATTATCAAAATGTTTTAAATGAAAATAAATTAAGTATTAAGAGAAGCTGTGAAAAGAAGTATAGAATAAATACTAGTAGCACTGCCTGATTCATGAACAAATTATTATTTTGAGTACTTTTAAGTACTTTTCTGGTTATTTTCCTTCCTTTTTGAAGCTTTTTTATATTCAGACAATAGTACATTATTCTTCCCCTTTGTATTCCACAGCGGGGAAGCCATACAGGTTTACAACAACATGAGAGTAAGTAAATGTTGCCAAATTTGCAGTTTAGGGTGAACAAGCTCTTTAAAGACAACACAAATGGTAGAACTTCACTTTGAACATTATGTATTCTCTTCTTGAAGCAGATTATCCAGAAATCTCTCTTTAAATCCATAACACTTTTTGCTATTGTGCATCTCAGCCCTAGTCTTGTCTTGGCCTGCCATGTATCAGACTTCAAACACCATCCTAAAACTGGGCAACACATTAAGCTACACTTTAATCATCGCTCTTTAACCATTCACCACCATAAACCTGTTAAAACGCATCAGTCTTTCAAGAGTCTAGCTCTTATGTTTTAACACCTGCTAATACAGCGGCCTCTTCTTTGTTATGCCAACAAAATGATAAAGTTGAGCACCAGCCTTTGCTTATATGCTATTAAACAAATGCTGCTCCAATGAAAAGTTAGACTAGATTCAAAGTGCTACCTCTCCAGTCGTGGATGGATGGACTAAAGGTGTAGTTTGGTTGACCCTGCAGGGGGGCACCCTTTCGAGCAGGTGGTCCCGTCCAATGTCTGGGTGCCCATAAAGCGTCCTGCTGCTGGTGAATTTTGGAGGTGAGGAGTCTCCGACGAAGACTGCCCTCTGTCTTGGGTTGGAGGTTCAGTTTGCGAGTATAAAGAGGAAGAAGTTCATCTTCGTCCTCATAGTACGTCCTATTCCAGCATTTCCCAGCTGGTTCAGTGGAAAGGCAGTCTACGTATGCAATCATCCTGCACTTGACAAAACTGTCTTAGCTTCAGTCCAATTCAAGATGTTTAAATACAGGTTCCAACATCCAGCCTTTTACTTATATCTCCACAGAGCCAAGAAAAATAAGAGTTCAGAGAAACCTCCACTAAGACACTTCCTTTCATGCCAGAGTTAATATTCTGCAAGAGCAAACTTGGGTTCTCCATAGACAAAAAGGTTAGTGAGAAAACACATCTAGTGTTGGTTGTCTTCTTACTAACTACCTAAAGCTTTAGACTGAGGGAATACTTCACTACTCAAGTTAGTTTGCCAGCTAATCTATAAACCAGGATTATCCCTTCACATCCAAGTGCTGCTGAAGGCAAGCTTTGCAGTGCAGATGGTCACCTGGGAGAAGGTGAAAAACAACATTGAACTGATGAAGGTACAACTAAACTTTCACTTAAAAAGGTGAAAATATCATGACAGACAAAGAAGGTTGCAGCTCTACATTCCTCACTGACTTCTAGTGTAACTACAGTATAAGAGAGTGTATATTTTTACAACAAACATTTGTGTATAAAGTACACTGGTGTGTTATTTTAAATAGTTCATTTGAAATTTCTACTAATCTGTTTGGCATTCGAGAATAAAATGTCACTTATTGTTTTAAACAGTATCACTTTTTGTTTTAACCGTAAATAAATTATAAGCGGATTGAAGATGTTGATCTTCAAAAAAAATGTATTACTTAATTTAATTTTTTTTTTTTTTTATGTATTTCTGAAAACAATCAGAGTGTAAAAATGACAATCAAAAGAATAAAATTATTGTAATGTGGTAGATTTACTGTAGGTATAACTACAAGTACGGTACAAGAGCTGTCACAGAAATAACTCAGATTTGATTAAAATATGTTCATTTGCGTTTCTAACGTCAAATGGGTTTGGAATTTTATGAGGGTTAGTAAACAATAATAGAATTTTTATTTTTGGAAGAACTAATCCTATAAATTGTATTTAAAAACACTTTTACATCAATGTTTGAGATGACTGCTTAAAGTGAATAAACCAGTTGTTAAAAATAAAATAACACAATACAACAAATACAAATCATCGAGTTACTGTGTTACAATCAGCCTCTGTCTTTCCCAATATCTTCTTTAAACCATCTTGATTTTCTTGCACAGCTGTTTGTGGAAACAGGATAAGTAGAAAACTCAGAGAAATACGATATGACCAACAGATAGTGAGACAGAAAGAGAATTGTGCTCAGTAATCTCCAGCAACTGTAACAGTCCAGATAATTAGTTCAGCCTCAGCATGGGTGACGTAAATCTAGGAGTGAACACAAATCCCTCACCAAAATATATCAACAACGCACTCCTATATTGTATTTCCGCACTTTTTGTTTGCATAGACAAGCTGGATATAATATAATCATCCATTTCATTGTGATCAGATCTGATTAAACTCCATCCGGGGTCTAATCCAAGCCCTTGAGCTCAATTCTTTGGATGAGCGCCAAAGTCAGAAACTGGACCAGAAGAGAATTCCAGCAACCAGAAGCTGTCCTGCCAAGAGCTTAAACTTACATACTGTACAACCACCCTGGCCCAAAGACAGCTTTTCAGAGAAATACTATCAAATCTGCATAAATCTAGGCTTATCATTAAAAAATTCAGAGTTTTCAAAGTCTCCTTCCCAGAAATATTGTGAAGTATGTGTTTGTGTGGTCATTGCTCATTGGTCCGCAAAGCATCTGGATTCACTTAATTGAATGAGCATTCCATAAGAGGTGGTGCAAATTTGTTAAGCTCTGTTTTTTGTGACAGAAGAAATATGTAGCAGCACATTTATTCCACATTTGTGTACATCATGAGACAAAAATAAAAACCTGTGGTACTTTCGAACTCCCTTCAGCAAATCACACAATCCAGTGGGTCTGAATAGAGATTGTGTGCCCCCACTTGGAGCAAGTTTGCACTGCCGGAGCCCCTGCTTTACATTACACAAACCATAGAGTTGCAGGGTTTCAACAATGGTTGCTGTAAGGGGTTCCTGTAATCTGGCCAAAGACACCTGCTGGAGCAGACAGTACGCTCAGCTCAGTGTGCACAGCTCTATTGTTGTGTCCATTTGGAAAACTTCTGTGCTTTGTCATTCTTGACTCAGTGGATGTGACCTCATTCACATGGAGCTGTTGTGTGGGAAGTTGCTCATCATTTCATATCCTGAATACTAGAAGTGTAGGACAAAAAAAATATGGACAAAAAAAATCATACCTTAATATTTTGAAGCTTTTTTTTTTTGCTATATCACAAAAATAAAATAAATAAAAAATTAATATTTGGTTGGCTTATTTCTGCCATGGATACATATATACAATACTAAAACCACAAGTAAGTGGCAGCACATCTTGTAATGAGTGATTTAATTCATTAAATATACTTTTAAAAAGTCATTTTATTTTTCTTGTTTGCAATTTTGATTACCTTAACCATTCACTTAAATGTAATGTAATGTAATACATATAATAATAACACTGCATAATTTTAAATTGTCATTTGTTTAATAGCGCAATGAATATCCAGTATTCTTGCTCTACATAGTAATGATGTGATTCACATAACATTTAAAATGGTTTATTTTAGATATATTACGGTTTCATTTCTAATTTCTCCAAAGAACTATACTATACAAATGTCATATTCATCATAACAGGCTACAGGCTAGAATTTAAAGATCAGTGCATCTCAAATAAGGGTCAACACCAAGTTGTGGTGTTCATTTCAGCTCAAAAGCTGCTCCCATTACAGCAAATGGAAGACATGCGCAAATGTACATATTTCAGATACCACTTGTTTATATATATAGCCATCTATACATCCATGGACAATCATTTCTACTATATAAATTGGAAACCTAGAGCTGTTAAGGGCATTCTCTCAATTCCAGTATTCAGACTACCAGTATTCACATACATGCACACACATACAGTAATTGTTTGTAAATTTTGAGTGTCGAAGTTCAGTAAAGTATAATGTCGAAACGTCTTCACATTAGGACACCACATAGTTCCCCAAATCATAAATAACTTGATTTCACAAGATATTTGTACAGTGCAAACAAACCACCCATAAAACACATTTTACTGATGTTGCGTATCATGCACTCCCACAAAGAAGCATCTTGGAGGAGGAAACCATTTTCAGCTTTAGGGGTGCCTTTGAACTACATTTTCAAATACTCCCATCTGTAAGTCTCTCAATGTTTTGAGTTTACCTCGTTCTTTCCACAATGTCATAAAAAATTCAGTAACACCAGGAAACTTTTATTCAACTAATCTGAATCAACCCCAGTGGTGTCTCTTAAATAAAGAATGGCTTCTTTGCTTATTATCTCCACCCTGAAAATATGTGTGGGCCAAACTCGATGTTACAGGGATCAGACTCAGAATTTCACTAATGTGGAAGGGAGGGTCGACTCCACACATGCCTAGCGACTGAGACCCTCATAATGGGCTGACATATCTGGAATGGCCATCATTCTTCAGGCTTCAAGCCAACCCTGGCTAATGTCCACGATACATAACTGTCACAGGAACTGTGCATGAAATAGGAAAAAGTGCATAATAAGACATTTATGCTAGCATGAGACTCAAATGCAGGTGTTTTAACAATTAAGCCCGGATAATGACTCTGCAATTTGGAAAAATTATCATCACGACAGCTGATCTGCCCATAAGGCCTAATCTAATGCATCTTCAGTCCAAAGCAAGCAAAAACAACTCAAAATCCCTCTACTTGGACAGATATGATGGGATGATTGGTCCTTTGGGGTGGATCGCAAAATGAGCGAGACAATAATTGGATTACCTCCAATCAGCTGCTCTGGCTTTTCTGGAAAACAGTCAAATGGAGCAAGAAGTAGGCGGGAAACTTTATCTAGGTCAAGGAAGCGTCATTTATTTAAAAAAACGACTTACACAGAAGAGCACTTTCAGGCTTTTAAAGTGAATTACACTTCATGAAATAGCAGTCCCTGCCTCCCACAAGAGTTGTCTCGACTCCTCATTTGAGTCACAGAAGGACGCTGATTTGATTCAAGACCTGAGGAGCAGCTGACGGACAGAATGCTCTTTTAGCTGCTCATTAAGGAGCCGTTAAATCCATCTCTCCATCATGTGACACTTTTAGAGAAGCTTGTGGGTTGTGGGTCGTTGCATGCATTTGCACCCGGCGATTACACCTCTGACAACAGGAGTCAGTCCATAAAGAAACTTTACTTTATGAGAGCAAACGCACTCACTTAAACGCTGGTGTGCAGTGTGTTAGTGTACAATTAGCTTAAAAAAGAAAATCCACAAGCGTTTTTGAGAGAAGGAGTGCTGCTGGCGTCGTGATGTGAGTGATATGAATGCACTTGTTTTGGAGCTTGACTTTAAAGAAGGAGCCTGTCTCAACCTGCACAAAGCCCTCAGCTACAGGCGGACTGCATCCAAGTTCATGGTGCTGCTGCTGCAAAAGGACAGCTTTCTGTAAACAACACTGCTGACAGAACAATGAGGATTGCTTCAGGGCAGATTTCATGCAATTTAGTGGATATGATCTGCTTTTGCAGTCCATCAGCTGAAGAGAATACTGAAGGCAGACGCTTAATTGAACCCAACTAGCCAGAAGAAATTATTGAAAGTAGTAGTGTAATTAAATGTAAAGTTGACCCAAGAATAAACATTTGCATCATTTGATTACCAAGTTGTTTGTAAACTTGTATGAGTTTCTCTCTTCTTTTGAACACCAAAGAAGGTATTCTCAGATTATACCTGGTAGGAAATAAATATGTAGGAATAGTAGGAAAAAAAATTCTGTTGTCAACTGCATGGTTTCCAGCATTTACAAAATCAAAATGTTATTTCAAATAACTTCCTTTTAGATTGTGTGTGTGTGTGTGTACTTTGTATTCCTTACATTGTGGGGACCAAATGACCTTGGGGACTTTTGTTTTGCGAAAATGTAAAAATGCAGATTGTTTCATGTGAGAATTGGGTTTAGGGGTAGAGGGATAGAATATACAGTTTGTACCCCATAAAGTCCCCATAAGAACAGCTCTACAAGTGTGTGTGTATAGTTTGTACCATTTGACAAACCCAGACAATATATTACATATACTAAAATGTCAATAAAAATCACTTTGTTAAACAGTGCAGTTATCATTTTTGACTTAAAACTTTACAGATGGTGAGATACAACACTTTGAAAACTAGCTTGAGAACTGTTGAACAAATGGTCATTTTCTTTCTTTTTGACCCTACTATCAAAATACTCCAGAGGTCAGGTAAACTACTTTTGAAAAAGTTCATTTTGAAAATCACTGACTCTAGCCAGCCATGACAAAAAGCACAAAATACTAACATGACCTTTGGGCCACTGGTGAATGAAAGGTGACTGGTGTCGAAAAAAATCAGGTCACCATCCTGGGCAGATTATTTATGCTTGACATGAAAAACACACTGGAAAACAAAAAGTCAGACAAGTAGAAAAAGAGAAAGAAAGGCTAAACAAGAACACAAATCACCTCACCATCCATTCAAAACAATACTTACTCACACATACTTACAAACAAGCCAAATAATTATGCATTGCAGAAAATTAATTCAACCCAAAACTTAAGTCAACCAAAAAAAGGAAAGTTTGCAATAATTTTTTCTCATATTGTTCCAAAACTTTACATTACAAACTTTTACATTAAAGGGATAGTTCACCCAAAAAACACAATTTACTCATTTACTCTCCTTCAATAAATCTCTTTTGGGGTGAAAAGAAGAATGTTTGAAAAATGTTGCAAAACCAGTAGCCATCAATAAGGCAGCCATTGTATTTTTCCTGAGGATGTCAGTGGCTACTGGTTTCTTGCATTCTTTGAAATATTTTAACTGCATGGTAAAGATTCTCACATTTTTCTAAGAAATTTCTTCCACTGAACAAAGTCATACAGGTTTAGAACAATGAGCATGAACAACTGATGACTAATCTCAATTTATAGCTTAACAACCCCTGCAAATGAAACGCAATACATTTTATACACTATTTATAGACCAAACAAGCAACACAAAATACCATCACAGAGCCAAAACAGCAAAGCTGCAACACTTGCATCTCAAACTTTCAATACCACGGAATCACTGTTCATCAGGGTTCACATGAAAGACAAATCAGATAAAACTTTCTCCTTTCTTATACAGTAAACATCCCACTCATCACCTCAAAAACTCTGGCACGGTCACCATAACTTTTCTGACAGATTCCCCTCACCGGCAGCCCAACTTCGTAGCAGCAAAACAAAGGAACCGGAGGAGAGAGGAGCACTTTGAAACTGAGCAGGACGTTAAACTAACTAAACAGCTGAGCTGAAATCCCCTCCCTTTGTCTTCAATCAGGGAACTGTTACACTCCAAAACTGCAATAACTAATGTCTCCAAGCTGTTCTTTGTCTGTTTATCTGCCACTTACCTCTCAGACAGAACATGGTCTCCTGCCTCTCCCGCTGTGTGTTGGTATTTGCTGAGAAGTGTGTCAAAAGAGTTTTGCAGCGCACTGTCCTCACACAGCCTAGTGTTCCAGCCGGAGCAACCCACCCCTACCCCCCCCAAACTCCGTCCCACACAGGTTCATAGACACTATCTGAACCCCCACTCCTTCTCTTTAACCCACGTATACACAGGGTGGCAACCTGCTAGCTCATGCACTCTGGGAAAGTGTTATCCAATCCCATGCTCCTGCCATTCCACAGGACTAACACTACTCCAGGACAAAGGACAGAGAGGTGGAGAGATTGCGGGACAGAGAGAGACTCACTCGGTTTGGTAGACCCCCTCCTTTTCTGCCCCCCTCTCTCTCTTTTCATCCTCCGCTGCAGCGCCGCAGTGCATTGATTGTTCTTAACGTAGCTGTCAGCAGTTCAGCCGTCGCTGACTTTTGACACGCAGTTAAAGTTAAATATAGCCAAATCCCCTCGAATCAATTGTTTGTTACAGAAATAAAAGGTCATTGTCCTGGGCTGTCATCAGACGCTAATGCTTAGACTAATAGCCCAAACACACAAAACATGCTTTGTGTGATGCATTTTCACCATGTCATGTGCAGGTAGTTAATCTGACAACATGTGAGAGCAAACACACGTGACGTGGATTCATATACACACAGATTTTTCTTCTTTAAGTTGCACGCCATAAGACTGTAGTCAGCTTAACTGCTGTCCGAACGACAGCCTGGTTTTTAGTTTAGCCAAAACACTACTGTTGGCTGTGGAGGGAGTTTAAATAGGATGGCTTGACTAATTAAATTGAACTGTTAACCTTGGACTCATCAAAAGTAAACCTGTCACTATCATGAGGTAAATAAATTCACGTTTCTGGGAACTTTTAGAGTTATGTCCTAACCTGTGTGATGGACCCATTATAAACAGTGTAGTGAGACTATGTTTATAATAAAATGTGCCAATATTATTTGTTTACTATATTATTATAATTCAGCCTTGGTGAACATATACTGTAAAAAGTGAATATTTACTTAAAAAAGGGAGTAAACCTAATTTTGACAACTTAATTTTTATAATTATACAGATAGTTTATTTACAAAATAATTTTAGGGTGAAGGATTTACTTACTTTTTTAAGTTAAGTCAACTAATAAATGTTTAGGAGACTTTTAAAATCTCCTGTAATGCCTCAAAAGTTTGACACATACACTGTTGCATTTGTAGTGTCAGAATGACCACACTATACTCTGTCAATAACCCCAATGAAATGCCTTTCCTCAAAGTAAATGCATGACCATTCAAGATGTCCTTTCCAGTTATGAAGAAACCCTCAGCAACATATTATTCCCAGTATTTTAAAGACTATGTTAATAAACGACCTCATTACACATATACAACGAGAGCCGAGTGTCCTCTCCTTACCTCTGTGATGGAGAGGTGCATAAACCCACTCATCATAATCGTCATCAGTATCATCTTTGTGGCAGGGAAAGAAGCGTCCACGCTGCTCTGTCAGAGAAGAAAGACCCAGGACACCAATGTTTCGAGGTACAGGGTGACTCTTACCCTCTGCCCACTGCCCCCTGTACCTCAGAAAACTTCTCTCTCCCCACATCTCCCAAAATGCACGCCAACTTTAACCCAAGAGTCAGGCACGTCTCCAAATGCCCCACATTTCCTTACAGAACGCGTAACATCAGCTTAGATCACTCTGACATGGAGGGATTTATAAACACGCTTGCAAAAGCCAAGGGCGGGTCCTTCTGGAATATCCATGTTCAGAGTATTATGTTGAAACTGTCTTCAAAAGCTCAACCACAAGCAGTCCTATGACTTTAAACTCCAAAAATGCATTCTTCTTTGTTTGTACACATGTGTTTAGATTCCTTACAAGAAAAGTACACTTTCAGGAAGTCCTGAGAGAAAGTTTAGACAGAACTTCCTTTGCTCCCCAGCTGTGACACGTTGGTGCATCGGCATGAGCAACTATGTGTGTGTGCGTCTATGTGACTGTGTGTCTGTGAGTATGAGTGTGTGCAAACTCATGTGCTTCCTCAGTATGGCTGTGTCTGCTCTGGCAGGATTTATTTTGCATGCTCTTTCTTAATGTAGAGCAAAATATACTCCATATGTTCTGCTGCTCAACGAATAAGGCGATTTGAAGTAATATTAAACTGAACAGCTCTTGGCTAAACCACAAGATTCACACTCTCCTTGTGTCTAATCTTCACAAGACAACACTTTAGCGTGATCTATAAATAGATAAAGTAGATTAATCAATTAATCCGATTAATTTGGAGTGTCTTAGAGGTGACAGGGAAAGGCTCTTAACTGTGTCTGTTATTATAATGAATTATGCTTAATTATGTATTGACAGGTTTAAAATAATTTTTAAAGATAGTGTAGAACAGATTAATGTAGATATATTTGGTGTAAACAAACTGAAAATGTATTGAAATGCAACTTGTTTAATGACATTATCAACAGTGATGCTGATTCTTTCTAATAAAAATGAATTTTTTTCTTTCACTATACAAATGAACACTAAATTGTTAGTATAAAACAAATAGACGTTCTAGTGCTATATTCTTTATGAAAAACATTTATTATAAATGTCAAGTCTAAATAAATTTTAAAGTGAAACTAACCGCATATTTGATGTGTGTCTGACAAATACTAACATGTCTCTTTTATTCCAAATGTGGCAATTTGTACATATTCTTTTGCTGTAATCTAGCATAAGTCATATTCTTTTGGATTTTATACTCAATATTTTGTACATAGGAACTGAAAATACTGTTATCGGATTTAGCAAGTACCATACGTGTATCAGTATGAAACAGAAATTTGCATTTTTGCATGTGGACATGGGAAAAGCTGATTTCATATATCATATTCCAATAACCTGGAATCAATACTTGTAATACAATGGCAGTAGTTTTGTTGTAATAAATGCTATTCTAAAAAAAGACAAAAGTAATTTTTACAAATATATACTTATTGTTTAGTAAAATAATCTTTGTTTGATAGTATAAGAGTTGAAACCATAATCAAAACATCAGGCAGAAATGCACCAACAAAACTGATTGACATTTATATTGGACAAACTATATATTTTTAAAGTCTGTGTGAACCGAAAGTTGCTGAGACTTTTAATTCAGTATGTAGATATACTTCCAACTGAAACAGAATATTGAGTAAGGTGTAATGTACAATGTACCAATGTGAACTAGCAAAATAAAAATTGTATTTTTTATTTCACACACTTAACTAGTTGATTCATTTGAATCAACTAGTTAAGTCCACAAGGAAGGGTTTCTTGCGTTATACTGCATTATGTTCTTCCCATTGACCCATATGGGCTCCATCAAAGAGATGAATGTTGGATATGGCGAGAACATGCATGCCAGTTGGCACAATCAGCTTGCCCATATTCCACAGTCTCCCAAAAGCTTTGAAATCCAGTAGCAATCCAAATGTTCCAGACTGCTTACATGACATTTATCTGGAAGCCACACACTGACACTAAAATACTCTAATGGCACCAGAACTGTCCCAAAATCTTTAATGCCACGATTATATACAGCACTATTCTGAAGTAATGCCTGTAAGGTTGATGCTGGCTTTAAAATGCCATATTTTAATTGTCATAAAACTATTTAAACTGATTTAGTGCCACTGAATGTTTGAGCTCTTGGCATATTGAGATGGATAATTAATGTGTAGTTACATTACAAAAAAGTTATTCTAATGTTAAAAGAAAATACACATATAGCTAATTACTTTAGAATAATTTAATTTCAGAGTATAAAAGTACACAGTTATGCACACACTACTGAATGTAGCATAGAAGATGTTATATTTCAGCCACAAGAGGGAGCTATGACCCCAAACATCAAGCTTCTGCTAAAACGAAAACACCTCAGAATAACAATTACTAAATTTGTCAGTCACTCAAGCACTTACTCAAAGTACCATTATGTTCATAACAGGCAGCCGTTCCTCATATTCAGGGATGATATTCAAGCCTTTAAAAACATCAGATAACGCATGATAAAATAAAGAAAGGGAAACACAAACTATGAAGCCAGAGCTGTTGTAACAGATACCTGATACAGAAGCTAATCTGACACGCTTAACTGCCTTTCCTGTTTACACAAGATTTTCACTCCTGGACTGTTTTTCTGCCATTTTGCACCATTTTTCCTTCAGGGACAGAAAGGGAACCCCCTAAGTGCCCTACTACAAAACACATTAGCATTCTTGACAAGAACATGCTAAGCTAATTTTACATCATTCATTCATTCATTTTCTTTTCGGCTTAGTCCCTTTATTAATCTGGGGTCGCCACAGCGGAATGAACCACCAACTCATCCAGCATATGTTTTACGCAGCGGATGCCCTTCCAGCTGCAACCCATCACTGGGAAACATCCATACACACCCATTCACACACATACACTACGGACAATTTAGCTTATCCAATTCACCTATAGCGCATGTCTTTGGACTTGTGGGGGAAACCGGAGCACCCGGAGGAAACCTACGCGAACACGGGGAGAACATGCAAACTCCACACAGAAACGCCAACTGACCCAGCCGAGGCTCGAACCAGCGACCTTCTTGCTGTGAGGCGATTGTGCTACCCACTGCGCCACTCTGCAGCCTAATTTTACATCTTTAGAATATATTATTATGAATTTATTTTTATTTTTTTATTTAGTTGTTAGGTTATAGTTTGAGGTGTTTTTATGACAATTTTCCTATTGGCAAGAAGGTTTCATAAACATGTAAAAGCAAATAAAGTTTAGTTGGGTCTTATATTTCGGTGCATAAAGAAGCATTTAATAAAGCTCAGTAACTATTGGATTTGGTACAAGGAGTGTTTGCTCATGGCCCAAAGTTGAAATGAAATGGAAATGCAATCTGTTCCAGACAGACCACAACTGCGGTTTCACTTATGAGCGGGTCGACTCCACCCAAATAAACCAGTGAATTCACATCCACACATTCCAAAAAATTAATGTTGGAGGTATTTTGAAAGGCGCTTTCCTTGCTAAAGCAGGACTAAGCAACCCCAGGATCAGATGTTTTCAATTAGGATTAAATTGGAAAAAGGGAGCAGCCACAGCAGTGGAGTCGCATATTTCAGCTATAAAGTCCAGTCGGATGGCCTTGGCAGACTAATAATCCATTTGAACCACATTAAGGGGTCTTGTTGAACCACAACCAATGAACTTAACTGACACATTTACCCTCATGCCTCTACTTTTACCTGCTATCCATCTCTGTTTTTCTTTCTCTTGTGTTTGTTTTTGCACAGATATGCTATAGTAACTTTCACTTACTTTTTAACATGATGGGGAATCGGTTGCATTTAGAAAAATTACTACAACCAAAGGAATATTTATTCAAAATTTTTGCATATACACATTATCTTATTATGCATTTTTTTAACCTTAAGTTTTTGTATACTACATATGTTTTGTTAGATTTTTAAAACAACCAAAACAAGACCAGACATATTTTTGATTTGAATTTCAAGTTCTAGTAAGAAATTTGTTTACAGATTTTCTGCCCATTACATTGGTTATAATGTTACTGTTGCTCTACAGTCTCAGTGCAGAAAGAGAGAAGTTACTGAAAGGAAATATTCACAAAATCAGGAGGAAATCCGGAAGTCTGTCACCGTCCAATCTCAGTCTACTTTCTCTAATATATTCAGTGATCATATCAGTGTTTTTCCAGAATCACAGCTGTCACCACATGCTTCACATAAGGTCACCATCTGCAGCTTGAACACACCTTAGTATTTAATAGTGAAATTTTACAGTAACCATTTAAAGAAATACAAAATACAACATAGATTTTGTTTTACTCTGAGATATTTTTCATGATATACCAGCACTAGGTATCACAATTCTCTTCTCTTATGGTACGAATATGTCCAGAGTCCTAAATCATTCACTTTGTCATGAGTTCTGTAGAAAGTAGACCTTATCATTCATAAAATCATTGATTTTGTTTTTGTAACTGATTCTGAATCTGAATATGTTTCTGTTTTATTAAGCGCCCCTGTGCTGGTGCAAAACCTGTCTGTTGAAATACAGTACAGCTCAGTTCAGACTGTTACAGCTCCTTATGAGAAATGAATCGTATCTTTATATAAACAAGCAAAATGAATGTTCATAAAAAAGATCTGTTATTTGCTACTGTGCTAGACAAAAACGATAAGACCACCTTTAAACAAATATGAAGAACTCTAAAGCACACAGTGTCTATGTCTTTGTTTTCATGCTTGATGGGAGTATGGGCTGAAAACAATAAGTCAAGCTAGTTTAAACTGCACCATGGCAGGGGGCGATACTTTGCTTCCAGATTTCCAGGTGTGAATCTGCTGGCCGACTGATGGATTTAGGTATGTGCTGATTTTTTTCCACCAAGGAAAATCTTATTTCTCTTTCAACTCGAATAAGCATCCCACACTGACCTACTTTTTCATATCCTCGTGAGATCTTTTAATTAGTCTGAAGTGAAGGGCAAACTGAAGGGGAATCTACACAAAAGAAATCCGTGCTGAAGAAGGATGATTCACTGATCTCATTACTTAGAAAACTGGGAAGACCGGGATACTGTCTTAAATGGATTGAAGCATAAAGTTATGCAAACGATTTGGAATTCCCAAAACATTATGAGCACTTTTGAAATGAAACAATGAAAAGACTACTTGGGGGTGGTGGTCTGTTCACACCAAGAACGATAGTTATTGTATTGCCACAATGCTTCAACAAATAGTTTTACATGACTGCGCAATAGGCCTGCGGTGCGTCAAAAGCAAATAGAACTGATTATGTGGCTGTCTAAAGTGGATTCTGTTTACAGATGCACGTTCGGTTTCTGACATTCTCCATGTACACCATTATGATACTTTGTTTATATCTGAGACTACAGAGATATAGATCTGAATATTACAATAGTTCAATTTCGTTTCTTTGCATGACACATTGGCATTTTAGTACAGAATAGAATTTTTCTTTTAATATCTTAATATTCAGTCATAGAATGTTAAAGGTGCCATAGAATGAAAATCTGAATATACCTAGGCAAAGCTGAAAAATATTTATTCAGTACAAGAAAAATGACATACCATGAGCCTCAAACACCATTGTTTCCTTGTTCTGAAGTAAATCCTGAGTGTGAAATCCTGGTGGAAAAACAAGCCAATCGGAACAAAACACAGACTATGACAATTCACATGAGTTCGTTAATCTGCACGGTCATGGCTGTGTTTAATTTTGTTACAACGTTTCAAAGATTACAACAATGATCATTTTTCCCCCTTAGATTTCAATTTATCTATGTGGGACTCTTATTTTGAAAGTGAGACCAGCATTATAGAGCTCTCAGGTAATGCAACCAGGCATAGAGCTTCTCATCACAACTTGTCATCAGAATGTAAAATGTGGGATATACGGGTTACAAATTCATTCAGAACCACCCTGAAGAGGTTTAACTTTAAATGTTTCTTTTGGTACAGTAGTTTAACATGTATATTGTGAACTTTGCCGAGTACGTTTGTAACAAGGCAACAAACACATGTAGACTGCTGAGTGTAAGTGTACCTTTATGCATCACATTTTGTCATATTAATCAGATCTTTGTGATTTCAGCAATCAACTGTGATTTTTCTTTAACATGTTGAATCAACACACTCTATGGCACCTTTACGAGGTACTTGGTAGAATGATTTTAAAAAGTTACATACTTTTCCAGGTCTTTAATAAAAATCATTTAAAAATGAGTGGGGAAAGTCAGGAAAAGATGTTCACACATTAACAATTAAAAACAAATAAAACATGTAACTTCTGACATATACACTCTTCTAAGAATATTGTTACAGTATATATATTGTTCTTGGTCTAAGAGGATTTAACATAGCTTGATGGTCTTAGCTGGACTTTCGGTTGGGTCAGGTTGGTTTTAGAGGGATTTAGAAGGATTAGACGGGGAACCAGCTTGACAACCACCTCAGCCAAATTGACTTCTATAAACCAGCTAAGATCAGCAAACCAGCTGATTTAAGATGGGGTTTTAATCCAGTGCAATGTTCATAACTTTTTACATCTTACATTCCCAGTAAATGTTATCATGAGCCAGTCAGGCAAAACAGCCTTGACTGAAAGTTGGACTGAAGCCATGCACAGAAGGCAAACGATCTGGAACAAAATAATCTGAGGGGCTTTTTCCACTAAAAATTGGGCACGAAAGGCTAAGACAACTAGAATGAAACTCAATGAAAACATCAGGCACTGACCGATGTCGTGAACCCATAAGTTGGAGTCCTTTACTCCAACTTTGCCATGACTAAATAAACTCAATAGCAAAAGCACTTCACTCACACAGATTCAGTGCCAAGCTGGATGTAAGTTCAGGGCCTCTTCATCCAAGAACAGGACACCCATTGTTGAAGTAGAGCTGCCATAGGGCAGGGCATTGGGTTAATGATGCTAAATACACAGTAGAGCTAAAAGGAAGGTCTGTTGGATCTTTAGATTCTGACATGATACACTCAAATACACCTTTACATCAGGAACTGAAATCAAACTTGAAACATGTTATTGCACCACTCGTCCATGTCTGCTATAATTACTACATTCCCTTGGTTCTTTATTCTAGGTAAGAAGTACCTGCCGCTCTTTTTCCATTACTGAAATTACATTAGACCTCCTTCTATCTTTCCATCAAATTAGATTCTTTGGGAAAATTGATGAGTGAAAATCTCACCAGACATGATCCTACTCCCTAGAACCTCTCACAGCATATATGCATGCTTTAAGTCCAGCTCATGATGTTATTGAAAACCAAACTTCTCAAAATCATAATACAGCAAGAAAGAATATGTGAAACAGGACACACGAATCATACCCAATTCTTTTATCAGGAAACTTAAAAAACAGTCACCATTTATTGTGTCATTTATTTACCTCTTAATGTAATAAATATATTAATAAAAATGAATAAAATAATAATGCACTACAAATGCTGGGTGTAGTTTAAAATTTGGTCAATCATTTAAATTAAAATTTAAACCTAGATGTTTTTGTTATTATTGTTATTATTTGTTATTATTTTACCCATATTGAAACAACCCAGCATTTTTAAAGTGTTTGTTTGTGTTTATAGTGTCAAATATTTGGCTGTAATCAACCCTTTTCACAGAATGTACTACCATTTCCACAGTTGCCAACATTGCAAATAGTTTTTTATTTTTAACATTTTAATATGCATTTATAATGTTAAGCTGGGATTTGGTATATTATTTTTGGCATTAAATTACAAACCAAAATAAATAAATAACAATGAAGGGTGTTAAACAGTGGCTGAGTGATGTCAGATTTTATTTCTGCTGCTGTAACCAATCTATTTATTTTTTCCTTCATTTAGATAGCTAGTTTATTTTGCTATTGTGTAAATGAGAATAAATTTATATAAGCTGTCATATCTGATTCACAAGTTTACCCAACTATGGGAGAGGGGTCTGGATGCAGACCTGGTGCAGTTGCAATCTGAGTTGCATGCAATGCTTTTTAATGCGCACACCTAACCCCACCCCTCACAGTGACGTCACTAGCTTCATTGAGTGCATTGTGTCTGACATTGCACGTCCTAGACTTGCAGTTTCAATTTGCATAATCAAGGCTGCATCCAGATACTATTGAACTATGGTGACTTCTACTTCAGAGAAACCAGGAAATGGGCAAAAAAGTCCTGACAATGATATAAAAAAAAGCCTAATTTCTTTTTTTTTTTTTTTTTTTTTTTATTTGAACTGAAAAGTTCTGAAATGGGGCATCACGGTGGCGCAGTGGGTAGCACGATCGCCTCACAGCAAGAAGGTCGCTGGTTCGAGCCTCGGCTGGGTCAGTTGGCATTTCTGTGTGGTGTTTGCATGTTCTCCCCGTGTTCACGTTGGTTTCCTCCGGGTGCTCTGTTTTCCCCCACAGTTCAAAGACATGCGCTATAGGTAAATTGGGTGAGCTAAATTGTCCGTAGTGTATGTGTGTGAATGAATGAGAGTGTATGGATGTTTCCCAGTGATAGGTTGCAGCTGGAAGGGCATCCGCTGTGTAAAACATATGCTGGACAAGTTGGCGGTTCATTCCGCTGTGGAATGAATCCCAGATTAATAAAGGGACTATGCCGAAAATAAAATGAATGAAAAAGTTCAGAAATAATGTTCTGCAGAGGCTTTATGAAATTCTCTCTCAAATAATAAAAGTATGATTCTGGACTCAATGTCAAATTTACTAACACAGTTCCATCATAAGTCCTGAATTAAATTAAAAAGAAAAAGTTGCAAATAGTGTTTAAACTCAGAGCCCTCTGCTTCAGTTTATATATACATAATTCACTAAGCATACACACAGAGCCATTTCTCAACAACTGCATTCAGAAAGGAAATACAGTAAGTCCAGAGGGTCCATAAAAATCTGTCATGAAATAAAAACAAGCCCACAAGTTCCACTAAGATGGACTTTACAGAAGTTCCAGTGAGTCATCTATTGTCTGGCTGGGAGGGATATAAGATACAACTGTCTAAACAACATGATGTCACAACAGTCAAGAGTGCAAAACTTTCCCATATGAGAGCAATGGGAGGAAGATCACGAGCTTTATGCAGAAAAAAACATCTTCAACTGAGCCCAATTTAATTTGCTGTTGAATAGGTTTTTCTGCTCTACAACCACACTTGG
This sequence comes from Danio jaintianensis, assembly GCA_903798115.1. NCBI lineage: Eukaryota > Metazoa > Chordata > Actinopteri > Cypriniformes > Danionidae > Danio > Danio jaintianensis. Next base: position 9,517,278 of record CAIGQV010017386.1, read on the forward strand.
TTTTACTCTTTGTCTTAATGTAAACTATCTATCTATCTATCTATCTATCTATCTATCTATCTATCTATCTATCTATCTATCTATCTATCTATCTATCT
>CAIGQV010017386.1:9534161-9578071 GCA_903798115.1 Danio jaintianensis
AAAAAAAAAAAGAACTGCAATGAAATTGGTTGATTAGATCCTTTGATGAGTGGGAATACATAATAAAGTGGCCAGTGAGTCTAATTTATGACAGGCTTAATTCTATAAAGCATGTAAATATGTATTTAAAAGTTCACTCTTGACATTTTATCTGCATTTTATAGATGATATCATCAACATGCAAAACTATTTAAAAAATTACATAACTTTTTGTTAAAACCTTAGACATTTTTTGCAGTGACATTGTTTGTTTATTTTCAGGAATCTAGCTGATGTTGATAACGATGGTAAACTGAAGGCTGATGAGTTTATTCTTGCCATGCATCTGGTAGACATGTCTAAAATGGGACAGCCGCTGCCTATGGCACTCCCTTCAGATCTTGTGCCCCCGTCATTGAGGTACCACTGGCTATTTTTTTGACTCCAAACTCCACTTTAACATTGAATGGTCAATGTAAAATACATTTTGAATTTGTATCTGAATTTGCTTTTTTGATTTATTAATTGAAACTGTAGGGGGAAGCTAGGTGAGTCTGTGAATGGAACCACTCCCTCGATCTACGCAGGACTGGCTGAGGACCTCTGTGAGCCCGAGCCTCCACAGAAATCAAGGAACAATTGTACGGCTTTACACCACACCCATTATTACATAATACAAATATCTATGACTCCTTTCTTTTACCAAAATATCCTCTTTTACACAACATGCTTAAAACAGTTCAAATATATGTCTTCTATTAAGGCCCGTTGATTTAGTAAAATTGTTTGATGTTTAAAAATATTGAAGTGACCAATAATATTTTACACATTATAGAATGTAGGTTGGCTGTGATTTATGTAATATTGAGTTTAAGCATGTATTGTAGTATCACTTTGAACCGCTCTCTTTATTATTTACATACTCAATCCACACTTAAAAATGTCCAAATGGCACTGTATTAATAAAGTACCATTTATCTGGAAAATTGTAGATTGAACATTCTAGTTCATTGTACTGATTTCTTGTATGTTTTGTGTGGATGTAGTGACTTTTGAGGATAAGTTCAAGAAAAACATGGAGCTTGGAAATGCAGAGCTGGAGAAGCGCCGGCAGGTCCTGCAGGAGCAGCAGCGCAGGGAGGAGGAGAGGAGAGCACAGAAGGCCCGAGAGGAGCAGGAGCGGAGAGAAAGAGAAGCACGAGAGCTGGAGCTGAGGAGGAAGAGAGAAGAGGACCTTAGACTGGAGCGACAGAGGGAGATTGAGAGACAGAGAGAGGAGGAGAGACTCAAAGAACTGGAGAGGAAGGAGGTGAGAGTGTGAAAAAATTAACTTTTTTCCTTATATTCATCATCCTTCTATTAAGTGAAATTTATCAAACTGAAAGTGTAGTAAAATGTCTATATAGATATTCATGATTCCATTTGGTCACTATTGACCTTATTCTTGACGTATGAGTGGGAGCAGGCATTGGGATCTTTTTTGCTCAAGACATCCTGTCTTATTCCACTTATTCCATTGATTTTTAGATATTAAAAACTGCTGCTTGATATTGCAAACTTACATTTTCTTCTTATATTATCCTATTTTTTTATGTATAGTCATGAACACACTTGTTTGTAGAGCAAGCCGTTTTACCGTTTTCTGCCATTTATTATTCTTAGTCATTTCTCCAATAGGCAACTGAATCTGAAGTTCTAAAACAATTGCAAGAACAAGCACAGTTCAGCATTGTAGAATAAGGTCAATAGGTTGGGGAAAATTCAAACTATTAACTATGAGATTTTGCCTTAAATTATCATCTAAATTGCTCCTTGTTAATTGTTAGTAAGGTGCTGTTAAGTTAAGGTATGGGGTTCGGTTTAAGGGATCTGTTGTTTGTACATGTATTAATCATTTAACTGGATTTGGATATTGACAATCTGACACGATCCAGCAGAATTTCGTTCTTCAAAACTCATCCAGGGGTTGTTGTCATAGCAACATATTATTTCATAAAAACAGGATTAGATTTATCATTTCAAGCAAAGATGATATCGAAAGTATGTACCAACTGCTTTTCTTGCAAGAGTACTGTATTAAATTGGGGAGAATAACAGTATTGTAAAAAAAATACATAATGACAATTTGTTTTTTAGAAATAATTTAAACTGGTGTGTAGTCACTGGGGTGGTAAATTTGTCAAGTGGTTAAAACAACAAAAATGTTATACTTTTTGGTAACTATTGTAGACTTTAGCTACTAATGTACTCTTAAGATATCACTATGGACCATTTAGATACATGTGTTACTTTGAAAAGGTACTACCCCAGCTTTAATACAATTTCTGAAAATGTATGATAATAGACATGGCCAGTATTCTCATTAAGGGATTTTTTTTTTTAATATATAATTTACAGGAGTGCTCTACATACAACATTAACAGCTGATATGCGGTGCGATTTGATGCAGTGCAGGAGATGCAGACACTTCACAAATATCAAAATGCTTTTTTTTCAAATACAAGATTAATTTAAATAGCCAGTTATGCTTTATGCCATGGAATTAAGAAACTTGAATACTGTCATTTAGAAAATCCACTCTAAATTAGAACTAAATAAATTGCTAAGTACACTTAACAGAAAATGAGAAACCTGTATAAATAGCCTACAATAAAGGTAGACCGTTATTGCGAATTGTTTAACGAACCGTTTCATTTAGTACAAATTTTATGTCATTTTGCTCACGTGGCTGGTAATTGAATATAATTCAAATACTCTTTTGTCTTGCCGCCAGCCAATCGCTGTATTGAAGACCATGATTTTGAGGATTGATAGATCTGTCCTATCACATTTCACATTAGTTCATCCAGATTTTTTTATTTGATTTGCGAACCTTTTTGAAGTTTAACCAGAGATCAGTTAATTAAAAAATCCAGAACTTACCTTGGATTGTTTTTAACAAGGTATGAAGAACAGACCCCTGAACTATGGTCTATACAGAATCAGCCATTGATCAGTACTGGTAATAAGCAAGTAGTTAATTGGTTTTCAAGCTAAAATGTTGCTGAAAGTTAATGATCAGCGCTGTGATGCTCTTTACAGGCAGCCAAGAAGGAGCTGGAACGCCAGCAGCAGCTTGAGTGGGAGAGGAGGAGAAAACAGGAGCTCCAGAACCAGAAGAGTGAGGAACAGGAAGACATCATCAAGCTCCGAGCCAAGAAGAGGAGTCTGGAGATGGAGCTGGAGGCTGTGGTGAGGCTTTAGGAATGAGAACATCTCTCTCTCGACTGCTTGGACCTCTCATCTTGGCTTATTACCTGTGAAACCAAGCTCTTTAAATTGAACAAAACCTTTCTACCAAATGCAATCACTGAATAATTCTTTCTTTTTTTTAAATCGACAATGTTTTATAAAGGGATTTCTCTCTAATTTTTTAGGGCAACAAGCAGAAGCAAATCTCTGACAAGCTGCGAGATGCTCAAGGCAGAAAGAGAATTCATAAAAATGAGTTGGAAATGATCAACCAGAAAAGAGACTCCTGCATCACTGAAATCGGCTCTCTGCAGAAACAGTTAGAGGTCTGGCTACGGCATTCATACCACCACACACTCTTTTCAAATAAAATTGGAAATAAAATGTTTAATATGTAATTTGCCTCCCAAGAGATTTTTTTTTTTTCCCTGTTTGTTTCCTCTTTTATTGCATTTTCAGACCTTTATTCTAAAACAAGTACTGAATTTGTTACAAAATATTTTTTGTTTTTTTTATTATATATATTTTTAGAAGTCACACATTTACTCTTATTTTATATACATCTATGTAATGCATGCAGAGCAATTACAGGGTATTCTAAGAAAAGAGGCGCTCTTTGGTTTTTAGTTGCAATTAACAAATGTGCTCATTCGCAGAATCAGACAATGTTGGCTTTTGTGCAACACACTTGCAGTTATGAATTATGCAACTGCATGGTTGTTGGTCTGTTGGGTCCAGAATACTTTCTCAACTATATATATATTTATTTTTTTTAAACAAAGGTCAGTTTTAGGTTTAGATAACCTTATAGGGGCATAGCAGTAATCATTTCAACTTTTATGTTGTACTTATATTAATTTTTTTTGCAGGATTTTAAGAGAAAATTGGGACAGTCAACCTCTGAACAGCAGAAACTCAATGAGAGACTCCACAGTCTGAGTCTAAACAGCCTTCCTTGTAAGACACACAAGCACATTGCGACTTTTAAAATGTGTTTTTCTGTATGTGATAGAAAATCCTTGTTTCTTATAATTATTAAAAAGCTAAAGAATTTTTGTTTTTTTTCTGCCTTTTTTTATGGAACTTTTTATGGAACAACAAGCTGCAACTGTGAAGAGTTTGCAGAACAATATGGAAGAGAAGGATCTTTCCTGTCGAAAGCTTAAAGAGCAACTTAATGCAGTAGAAAAAGAGACGGCAGCAAAATTGGCAGACATGGATCAGTATAAGAAAGACATTAAGGTAAGCCATTAATACTGCTCAACCTTCATGACTAATAAATTCACGTAAAGCAATCAGAGCAGAACAAACTGATCTGCATGCCTTTACACTTTCCATTATAAAATCACAGGACATTTTAACTTGAGTGATATGAGAATAAATAATTCCCCAGCTGTAGTGAATTTGCTTTTTTTCCTGTAACCGATCAGTGCTAACAGCATATAGACTGCTTCTGATGACACTAATGCAAATAACACCCCCTATGCTTTTGTCCCTGTGTCTTTATCACTAGCTGTAGAGCTTTTCTGTCTGTCTGTCTACTTGTCTGTCTCTCCCTGGCTTTCGCTGCAGTTTGAGGAAATGGATGACTGCATGCTTAAAGGCCTGCTCTCTATACTGAGTTGCCTCAGCAATCTCTTCTTCCTCCTGAAGGTCTCTTTTTTTCCCCTTTTCTTGCTCTTTCTTTCTGTAGCAGCTTCACCTTTAGATCATCACCAAAGATTTTTATACTGAGAAAATGATTAATGATGGATTACTGTGGAAATAAGATGGCATTCAGTGCAAAGTTTGATAATGTGACTAAACTAATGCTGGGTAGGTTTGGGTTTATCTGAGTGGAACGGTTATAGGATGATAGGATATTACTTGTTGTTAATATTTCCTGTCCATGTGACCTTGGTTCAGAGATTATTTTAGATGTAGAGAAATATCTTGATGGATTATTTAAATATGAAAACGATAGAACTGGGAATATTTATTTTAAAGATTGTCATGTTGGAGCAATACTATTTAAGTATCATTCTGATTTTACTGTATAGCTTTTATTACTATTTTAAATCGTATTCTTTTAATATATTTTCTGTGCAATTTTTAGTTTTAAAGTTTCAATTCTTTTTACATTTATTTTAATACATTTAAGTTCAACAAAATAAAACAGAGAAAATGCTTACCCCATTGGCAGATTATTTTGCTTGTTTTAAGGAAAAACTCACTTAATTGTAACATATTTGTTCTTAAAACAAGACAATATTTTTTGCTTCTCTAGAAAATGCTTCTTGATTTAAGACTTTTTAGATATTTGGACAAGAAGCAAGACAAAGTCTTTTTTTATTTATTTTTTTTTATTTAAATTTTTTTTTTTTTTGTACAATATTTACTATGTACAATTCATAAAATCAGGTACCAGTAGTATTAAAGTAAATTTGGTCAATTTTGATTTCAATCAAACTTTACACAGTTTTTTTTTTTTGTCTCTTGTTGCATAAATTGAGCCTGAATTGAATTCAATGATTCAAAATCCTGCTAATTTTATTACATTTTTTTTCCTCCATCAGGATCTCCGAGAGAGCCAGAGAATGCAAGAGTCTGCTTTGGAAAACCTGCGCACCATCAAGGAAGAAAAAATCCAAGAGCTAAAGAAGCGAAAGCAGGAAGAACTTGAAAAGAAAAGAAGAGAAGAGGAAGAACAGAAGTAAGTAATGATTTCCTTAACGTACACGTCAATTTAAAGTCATTCAGGATCTCACAAGCAAATATTACTTGTCACATCCAGACGCATCAAACTAGAAAAGGAGCGACAGTGGCAGGAGAAACTGCGGCGCGACGAAGAGGAGAAACAGCGGAAAATCCAGGAGGAGAGAGACGCTAAACTTCGCGAGGAGGAGGAGAGAGAAAGACAAGGTCGCTTACAGGCTGCTAAAGAACAAGCGGAACGAGAGCGCAAGGCCCGTGAGGAAGAGGAGAGGAGGCGCAGGGAGGAGGAGGAAGAACGGAGAGAACAAGAGAGACGCAGACTTGAGGAGAAGAGGAGGCAGGAGGAGGAGGAGGACCGCAGGCGGAGAGATGAGGAGAGGAGGAAGCTAGAGGAAGAAAGGAGGAAGCTGGAGGAAGAAAGGAGAAAGCTGGAGGAGGAGAGAAAACGGCAGGAGGAGATAAGATTGAAGGAGGAGCGGGAGAGGGAAGAGAGGAGGAGAAAAGAGGAAGATAGACGAGAAGAGGAGAGGAGAACAGAGCGTGAGGAGGAGGAGAGGAGACGTCATCGGGCGCAGGAAGCAGCTATGAGAGATGCAGAGGAGAGGAAGAGGATCGAGGAGGAGAGGAAGAGAAAAGAGGAGGAGCGGAAAAGGCAGGAAGAGGAGGACCGGAGGCGGAGGGAGGAGGAGCAAAGGAAACAGGATGAGGAGAGGAAGAGGAAACAGCAACGGGAAGAGGCAGCAGCCGCCAGATTGAGGGATGATGAACAGAACAAGAAGAACACTGTTAAATCGGACCTCGTTTCTGCTCTTCTGCGTGGCCTGGAGGAGAGGAAAGGTTAGAAAAGTGATGACAGCATGCATTTTATAATCAACCAGCATGGCTGGTCATGTCATCTGTCATCTGTGATATGATAGGAGTGAACGAAAGTTGGGCTTCCTTGTGATTTCAGGCAACAGACGTCCTCTTGGCACACAGCACAGGAGATCAGCTGCATTAACCACGTTTAAAGCGATTTACCCGTTCACTGCCAGAAATGAGGATGAGCTCTCCTTTGAATCGGATGACCTGATCGAGGTCAGTTTGAAAATAGTATTTTATGTTTGATTTACTTGATTTAACATTTTAATATACATTGTTAACATTTTTATATTGCAATATTACAGAAGTCTTTTATTCCATAAACAAATAAAATCTCAACCATTCATAACTAATCGCAAACCAAATCATAATCATTTCACATCTGACTGTGCTTTTAAACAACACATGCACAAACATTGTTGTATCATTAGTTTATTTAATTTCATTTGCAGTGATAAAAAAAACAAAAAAACATTTTAACTATTTTATTCCATAAACTATATACTATATATGCTATATATATATATAAACTATATACGTTCTATAGTGATATTTTTACATTGTTATCAAATCTTAATCATTAAACACATCTGACTGGCAGTTTTTTTCTCAATTTTTTTAAACAACGTATATACACAAAAATTGTTATAGCATTTTTGTTTGTTTGCTTGTTTGATCTTTATTTAAAATAAAATGTATATATATAAATATGAATACTTATAATTAATAATAATTATAATAATAAATATAATCATTGTTTTAAATAATAGTCATTATTGTTATGAATTCTGTTACAGTAATTGCAGTTTTGCAGTGAATACTATTTTATGGAGAGGAAGTTCAACAGGCTGTTATTTAAAAGAAATTAGTAAAGAAAATGTAATAATACATTTATTGCACAAATTAGAAAACAAGCTAAGGAAGTGGAGAAATGCAAAGCAGAAACAATGTTGTTTTGTATGTGTATGTAAGTGCATTGGATTAAGGGTGTTGTTTTCAGCTGCTTCCTGAAAGATGTGTTGGTCTCAGCAGTTCAGGTGGAGCCTCCAAATGAGACGGTTCAGAGCATGTGGTGAAAGAGCATGTCCACTGCATTAAATTTCATATTTAGAGTTTGCTCAGCTGGATTTATGTTTGTTTAGGTGGATGAGAGCGTAGAGCGTGAGCAGGGCTGGCTGTATGGCAGTCGGCAAGGGAAGATGGGCTGGTTCCCCGAGAGCTATGTGGAGAAGCAGACCAAATCTGAGGCTCCGCCCGTGGTCAAACAAGCCCTAAAGCCACAGGTCTCCATCTCTGTCAGGTGTGGTCTCCATTCTGAATCTATCATCCTGTTGAAATGCCTCATTTACACCTGTTTCACATTTGTACACATCTTCTCATGCACACTCACAGACAAAGTGCATGTTGCTGCAGATCCATTACAAAAAAAACATTCACAGCTACAGACTGCATGTCTTCATTTCGATATTTTCACACCAAGTCCGAAAATGAAGTATTGGCAAAAAAAAATTTCACATCAGGTCTGATACCTTGTCTTGCTCTGATATAAAATTGAAGTCCAAAAAAATAAATAAAAGAAGCATTATTTAATATTAGGACTTTGTGTTGAAGAGTTTTTGGAGGTGCACTCTTTCTTTTCAAAATATTGCTGAGCATGACGTTAGAACATGTGGAATATTCTAAACCCCTTCTTCACCAGCAAACTGAGTGATGGACCGGGTGGATTACGGCTGAACTCTGCTTTTACCCCCACCCATGCCACAGGCTCCACCTCCTCCAACCACGGCCAGGTATGCAGGATTCCTTGACGATAACCGTATAGTGTTTGCATGAGATAAAATCAGAGCTGGGTACATTTTCAGACAAATGTGCATTGAGGAAAAAAATAGATAACCTGCACTGATGCATGTTATATTATAATATCCTTCATAAATTAAGAAAATACAATGTTTAAAGACTTTTTAAATGTGTTTTAGTTATGCTTACACTCACACCACAACAAATCCTTTAAAGGCGTTTGAAGCGATTTTGTTTAAAAAAAAAAAAAAAAAAAAAAAAAATGCTTTTGACCCCAGTGTCAGGCCAATACCCAAAACACACAAACAAAAATGGGTGAGGTTCTGTTGAGTTACGGGTGTGTATGTTTTGGTGCTTTCAAATAACAGCATAGTTTAACAAAAATTGCTTTGTACACCTTTAAACCTAATGTCTTGACTTTCTTTATTATCCAAAAATGGAAATTTATCTTTGGGTTCACCACATAAGTACATCAACATTCACATCACCTATATCACAAAAAACAAGTAACACAAATACATTCAATATCATCACATAAATCACATTTTAAAAGGCAAATAAGCCTATTCATACTTGAAACCCAGTATTTAAAATTCTTATGGCAGTCAGCACAAATTACATTTGATACACATTTTCCTTTACTTAAGGTTACCTAAAACGTCTTTTTTTTATGGCAAAAGCTCAAATTTTATATTTAAGGGATGAGAACAGTGTTCAATAATGACATGCTTTTTGTTTAATTCTCATTAGATGAATTTCATTTAGTTGTCTTTGTGGTTTACTACTCGACACAGTTTTTGCTTTTCTTTAACTGGCGGTAGTCCATACCACGCAATCATGTTAAATCTTACACTTTCGACCAAATTCCTATATACCATCTCCAAAATATGTTGTACCCTCCTAATAAGATATAATCTCTGCATTGCTTTTTTAAAATACATTCTACTTTTCTAGCTAATGTCAATTTACTATCAATAAATGTTCCTAAATATTTAAAACATCCACTTGTCTCTATTTAAAAAGTTTTTTTAGAAGATAATGAATATGAATTAAAAATATAGAAAAATGTTGTGCTTGCTATAAATGCCATTTTATATAAATATCAGGCACATATGAGTTCATTTAAAGCAAAACTGAAAGTACTCGCATGTCTCTCTTATTCAAAAGTATGTGCGTTTTGTTCATGTTTTGCTTACTTGATCTTAGTTTCATCGTGCAAGTCACTTTGGGAAATAGTCTTACAAATACAAATTACAATTTGCGTGTTGAAGTCTGTTACTCATTTCAAATAAAATCCAAACCGTATTATTTTGTTAGATGCGCATTTTCTGGTAACTTGAAGTTTTACCACAATTTTTACCTGCCTTGTTTACCGCACAGATCTTGATAAGACCAATAATTGAATACACAGCTCTGGATACAACTTCCTAAAAGAGAATTGCAGTGACATTTTCTGCATGCTTTTAGGTGGTGGGGAATGTGCAAGCTCAGGCTCTGTGCTCTTGGTCTGCAAAGACAGACAACCATCTCGACTTCTCTAAGGACGACGTGATCACTGTTCTGGAGCAGCAGGAGAACTGGTGGCTGGGAGAACTCAATGGGGTTCAGGGCTGGTTCCCCAAAACCTATGTTACCGTTCTGAGAACCGGTGACGCACAAGCAGAGTAAATACACACACCATGAAGAAGTGGCTGTGATGTTTCCTTTTTGTGATCAGATAGCTTGAGTGTGTAGCTGTGAATGTTACATGTACTTTGTCTGTGGAAAGTGCTATTGTGAAACGGCAATTTAAATATTGTTTTGCATACTGCAGAACTGTTCCCCTCAGGTGCTTTCTGCAAAGACACTGATGCTTGTTGCTTTACTTTCTCTTTTTGAGGTTGTTGTTGATCATTTGACATTTAACAGGATTATTTCTGGGGGGTTTTCCTAATCTTAAATCACTGTTGTCTAGTTTGGTTCTTGACTTTTTTTTTTTTTTTTTCTCTTCTAAAGTTCCGCCGATGCATCTGATACAACTGATGGATCCAACTATGAAGGTAAACCATTTGATTTGTTGTGTTAATTATGTTTTTAAATCTGATTTACTCCTGTGATGGGAAACCTTATTATTAAATAGCTATTTCTGATTCTTCAGAATCATAACATGCTGATTTATTATCTTTTTAATCATTAAGCAGGTGTGATATATTTTTGAGGGAATCTTTTTTTTACAGAAATCTTAAAGGGATAGTTCACCCAAAAATAAAACATTTCCTCACCATTTACTCACACTCAAGTGGTTTTAAACTTTTATGAATTTTGTTCTTCTGTGAACACAATAAGATATTCTAAAGAATGTTGAGGGAAAAAAAATCCACTGACACCCATAGTAGAAACAAAAAATACTATGTTAGTCAATGTTCTATAACTAACTTCAGTATATGTTCTTTTGGTGCAAGTGGAGGATCAGTAAATGATGATAGACTTTGTTTTTTTTTGAGTGAACTATGTTTATAAATTCCTAAAAACAAAACATTTATTTGAAATAAATGTATTTGCTGTCTTTTTTTGATCAGTTTAATGCATCCTTGTTACAAAGCAGATTATTAATTTATCTTTGAAAAATAACCCCAAACCTTTGAATGTCGGTATTTTGTGTAATTTGTTTATTTTTTAATGTGACGTAAATATGTTTTTTAATATTATTATTATAATTATTTCCAATTTGTGTGCATTTATATATTAATTTTCATGATGTTTTGTGCCTGGTATGCCTGTGAACACATCACATATGTACATCAGCATTGTCCTTTCCTGAGTTTCCCTAAACCCTATGTTGTACGTTTATCTCGTCATCAGAATACGTGGCTCTTTACACTTACGAGAGTCCTGAGCCTGGAGACCTGACCTTCAATGAGGGTGACACTATCCTGGTCTCAGAGAGAGAAGGAGAGTGGTGGAGAGGAAGCATCGGTGACCGAGCAGGACTCTTCCCGTCCAATTACGTCAAGCCAAAGGAGACTGATGTAAATTTTAACTTTTACATTTAGCTATGCTGATACTTATTCAAGTTATTAGTTGTGATTTTAAATTTTTTTTTCATTCATTAGACATCAAGTCTCTCTGGCAAATCTGGAACGCCTGGCAAGAAACCTGGTAAATAACAGAGACTATTTAAACAACAAAATGGAATTGTTGTTTATTTATCGTAACTGTCATAATGTGTTGTTTTGTTTGTAGAAGTGGCTCAGGTGACGACTGCATGCACAGCTGCAGGTGCAGAGCAGCTGAATCTCTCCCCAGGTCAGCTCATCCTCATCCTTAACAAAAACCCCTCCGGTTGGTGGCTCGGGGAACTCCAGGTGAGTAAAATGTTGAATGTCGTAGCGTTTTCCCCATGAATTTAGCAATTGTGCATTAAATAAGTACAACTTTATAAATATTTGAATGTAATGGCAGATCACCGGTAAAGCCGCTTTTCCACGATGTGGCTTGGCTTGGTTTTGCTCAGCTCCGTTTGCATTTCCACCACAGTTTAGTACCGCTTAAAGTGGTTGGGTTTATCGCCATAGTTGTTCTGCCTCTGTTGCTGTTACTTTCTGAAAAACTTTTTTATTCTGGGTCGTCCAATCCTCTGCTACCAACGAGAGCAACATATGAAGCTCTTCTACAATGCTGCCATTTTAAGGTGTCTTTTTCTTGTGGTGGTATAAAAGTCTTGCGAACCTACAATATGGCAGTGGCTGCTGCTGAATATTTAAATATAGCAGGTTAAGTGTCTCGTGTCACTAACCCATTGATCATTTTCTCTGACCAATCACTGATAAGCAGTGTGTATATGTCACGTTTTGGTAACAGTAATGCTTGCTTGGAGCATTACCTATGTAACGAGAATACTAAAAATACTTTATATACTAAAATTACCAGGTACTAGGTACAGAACTCAAATGCCCTCAAAAGTGAGCCGTATTGAATCAACCGAATTCACCGATGACCAAGTAGATGATAGACAGATAAACTAATATAGCTGCCATGTTTTTTCCATCAGGCCAGGGGGAAGAAACGTCAGAAGGGCTGGTTCCCTGCTTCACACGTCAAGCTCCTGGGCTCAAACAGCGGCAAATCCACACCTGCAACTGCATCAGGTGAGAGAAACAGCCATAATCCAGTGTTGATTATTTAGCTGTAGTTCTCTACTCATCCATCTCTTTCTTCTTCCTCTTTCCAGTTGGCCAAGTCATTGCTATATACGACTACACCGCAGCGAACAAGGATGAGCTGAGCTTCTCGAAGAGTCAAGTCATCAACGTTCTGGACAAAAGCGATCCTGACTGGTGGAAAGGAGAGCTCAATGGGGTCACAGGCTTGATTCCTACCAACTATGTGAAATTGACCACCTCAGATTCTGACCCCAGTCAGCAGTGTAAGTAGAGACCCATGAACAGACCAGTTTATTTTGGCTCTGTTTAAAATTATCACGCAAGCACTTGGTTGACAGTTTCAGATTATTTTCAAAAAAGTGTGTTGCTGATTATGCCTTTTTAAATGTGGGTGTTTATTATCTGATAGGGTTTGTATTTATGACAGAATGTATTACAGTTGAATTACTTCATCACAATGACATTTTATCCAGATTGAAATATTTTAATCATCAATATCTATTGTTATTTCATGGTGCCTTTTTGGTTCTTTTTTTTGTGCTCTGTAATATAAGGGATATTTTCCAGCTATTTCAAGTTGTACATGTAGTATCTAATATAATGTCAGACATTTGTTCTCCTTTATGTCAAGGCACACATTTACATTTCTCACTCCCATTCTTTTTCACATTCAACCTTTTTCTTCTCATTTGTGTCCTTCTCTGTAGGGCGGTACAACCTTTTGTTCCCTTCGCCCCTGAAAGACCCACTATCCCCCTCTCACAGTAAAGGTGGTCCTGTTTAACCACCATTCACTCACTCAGTCAAATTCTTTTGTCTCGCATTATCCGTTTGATTTCTTTTAATCTAAAACAAAGGGTTTCATTCATTTCACTGGTGATCTGCGCCAATCCTGACTGATTAGTAGGTGGATAATGAGTCTTTCTGTGGTGGTCCTTTTTTAAATATGTTCCTAATTTTTTTATTTGCTTCAAGTTTATTTTTAGGTGGCAACTTTATTTTATTTGGTCATTTTAGAAAGGTGGGACAGTAAAACTGTTGCTCCTCAGTTTGGTCATTTTAAGAGCTGTTACAAAGTGTGAAACTGCATTGGTATGTCATTGCAATCACACTTAGAAATGCAGATTTGAAGTTCGTATTATTAATCTCCATGTATTGCAGGCACTTTGACATAAAGAACAAACAACTGTCACTTTGGAGGCTGTTTTACCCTTAGTTGGTTTCTCATATGCTTTTGTTTCATTTGTGTTCATTTTATTTGTCCATTTGAAATCAATGTAAAAACAAAAGGAATACGCAGCTTTTGTATCTGTTGTGTATTTGAAGAAATGCTGCTGCTGTTTTAAGCACAGTGCTTTCACCTTAGGTGGTATTGTTACACATTTACTGCGTTTTATGCCATGTTTTGTGCATGACTCCCTTCTGTATAAATGGATAATATTATATGGGAAACTATGCAAATAGTTAAGTTGTGGACGAATGTTTGCCTTAATATCATTTTATTGGATGTTATTAATTCTTCAGAAATCTCAAATACTTTGGACCATGTACTTATTTGATTTGAAAAAAATCTAGACATTAAAGTCTTTTGAAAAAAACAAAGGTCGTCCCTTTTAATTTTTGTAACATAAGAGGTCTGTGTCAGTGTAAAAGTACTTTGCACTTTTTTTTTTCTTTTTTTTTTATCTTAACCTGTAGCACATAAATATTCCACCTTTTGTCATCTGAACTAAAGTTATTAGCCATTTTTAATTTAAAGTAAATTTAATGTAGTTGTACTGAAAATGCATTTTAGAAAAATGACAACACAACTTGGTTCTAAAGAAGTATCTGATTATATTGCTGTATTGTCTTGTACATTTTAAACCTCAAAACATTTCCAGGACATACTAACAGCATTACTCTACTTAATCTTCACTGTCATCTAGTTATGTTTGTCCTGCTGTTGTATTTTGGGTGAAAACAATGTATAATCCTGCATGCATGCAGTGTTCAGCACAGTAAATGAGCAGCTTTACAAAGCACAGCTCAAGAAAATGAGTGATCATTCAGGTGGTAAACTGCTATTTTTACGCCTATGGGATGAGGAGGATGAAGGCACCACTAAAGGCACTCCGGATGGTCAAACGGACCAACCATCAGAAGGTGAGGATTCACGCTGGAGCCTTTTGGAGTGTCTTCAACACGCTGCGACTGACATTATTCTGCTTTTTGTGTGTGCTTGGAGTAAGATTGTTGAAGGGCCTCGTGGAGATTTGAGTTTGTTAGTGTTTTGTGTGTCTGGGTGAGTTTACCACCTGTATCGTTTTCTTGTAGGGTGTGCTGACCAGAGCACTCTGGAATCATTGAGCCCAAAGGAGAGGAAACGGCAAGATTACATCCATGAGCTCATTGACACAGAGGAGAAATACGTAGAAGATCTACAGCTGGTCCTAGAGGTAGACAAACACTGATCTCCTATTTCATATTTATGCATCGAGCGGTCAGTTTTATCAAGTAGGGGTTGAGAAAATCAAGTCAAATGCAATTTACTGTACAGGTGCCAACAGTTTTAGTACTGCAGCAATACCAGAAAGAGTAAGCCATATTTGGTGAAAATAAACAACTTTTGGTCGTATGTTCTAATTTACTGTTAGTATAATATTTAGCATTTTATTAAAGGGAGGTCAAATATTGAAGTGCAAAAAAGTGCATGTTAACTTATTGTACTCCCAAAAATGACCCGTTAAAATCGGTCATTAAACCTCTTAAATATAAACCGATTTGAAAAATAAAAGTAACCCTGCAATTTATGGTTCTTCACGATGTCATCGTCACCTTTTTGAAAGTTATGAGTAAAAAATTTTTTATTTTGAAGCTCACAAAGAAAAAAGTCTGTCAAAGTTAAACTCATTTTTAATGATTTAGATATATAGGTCAGGTCTCTATATAGATATATGAAATAGATTTTTAACAAGAGGTTGCTAATCTATTGTTTATGCTTTTGTTGAACCCATCTGGATTAATTCAGTTTATTCCACCAATCAGTCACAGAGAGCAAACATTGTCAAGAGAGATGCTTGGCTCCACCTACAGTACTGCCATGTAGCACCTTAAATAACATAACTTTGTGTGTTTATACAGTATTAAAGGAAAAATTGAATCAAAATAATAAAAACAAACACATATTATATACTGACTGACAAACATTAAAAGAGGAGAAATTATGCTTATGAAAATATTGTTAATTCTAATAAAGCATAGTAGGCATAAAAACTTTTAAATAATTTTTTTTTTATTTGCGCTTGGTTTAAAGGGAAAAATAATTGGACAAATGATGAGTTTCTTGGTAGAGGCAGACTATATAAATAAACAAGTGTGAAGTAGTATTTGTAGTTTTTTTTCTCTCATTAAAGCTGCCAGGTACATTTGTACATTTATGCATTTCTGAGCTTCAAATGAAAGTTTGTAACTTTTGTCAATCTTCTCATAGCCGGTTGCTTAAAATCATAGCCGGTTCTTTTTTTAAATCCCTCATGGAAAAATTAATTGAAAACTGTTTCTGGAAAGCACAGATTTATTTATTTTATTTCTAAAATTGCATTTATAGAGAATCTGATGATAATAAAATATACATTTTCTTTCTTAAGGTCTTCCACAAGCCCATGTCTGAATCAAATCGTCTCTCTGAGGCTGAAATGAACATGATATTTGCCAACTGGAGAGAGCTTATTCAGTGCAACTCCAAGATGCTCAAGTATGTGAGGTTCATTTGAAAATATATATACACATGTATGCATAATTTTCTTTGGTGTGCAGTGTGTTGATAAGTGTATATTATTAGGGCCCTGAAGGCAAGGAAAAAGAGCGGAGGAGACAACATGCCTGTTCACATGATCGGTGACATCCTGGCATCCGAGCTGTCAAACATGCAGGCCTACGTCCGCTTCTGCAGCTGCCAGTTGGAGGGTGCTGCGCTGCTACAACAGAGAACTGATCAGGAGCCAGACTTCAAAACCTTCCTCAAGGTACAGAAAACTGCTGTAGTTCACTTGCAGCTGAAAAAAAGACTAAATTTATATGTTAAAAACAAATTTAAATAAACACTCAATTTTGAGTTTTAGTAATAATGTTCCTCTCATTATTTCATATTTTTTCAGAAAATTGCCACAGACTACCGTTGTAAAGGAATGCCTTTGTCCAGCTTTTTACTCAAACCTATGCAAAGGATCACCCGCTACCCTCTTCATATTAAACATGTAATGTGTAAAGAACTTTTTTCCCCCTACATCTTTTATGTTAAATATTACTAGTTAATGCAAACGATTAGTTCATTCTAACCCAATACTTGTTTGTCCAGATTTTAGAAAACACTCCAGAGAGCCACGTGGACTCTATTCAGCTGCATGAGGCTATGGAGAAGGCCGAGCAGCTGTGCGTTGATGTGAATGAGGGCGTCAGGGAGAAGGAGAACTCTGACCGGTTGGAGTGGATTCAATCCCATGTGCAGTGTGAAGGCATCACTGAGGTAACAAAATGCACCCTTCTGTAATTTGAAAAGATTTCTGTAGCATATTTGTTTCTTATAAAAGGAGCTGATGATGCTCAAAACATGCATTCATGAGTCATGCCTGAAACAATTGCCCATGATTGAGATTCTCCACATCGTCCTGTTCTCTCATCTGTTTTTTTTTTTTTTTTTTGGGTGAATATCCAACCTTTTTGTGAGTTCATGACATTGTAAAGATGCAATATTCAAGATAGAAGTCACAGGTTTGAAACCAGCTTCTCTTGCTGTAACTCATCCCTGCTGTCGGAGGGGTTCAGTCAGTATAGAATGACTTAAGCCAGAGAAAACCTGAAATGTAGGCAAAAAATTAAGGAATTTATCAACAACACTCATCGATGACCTGACTTTGTCCCAATGGTCTACTGTGGCTTGGTGTGTCAACAAAAATTAAAATTCTGTAATCTACTCACCCTCTGCTTTTTCCAAACCTCTATGAGTCTTTTCTTCTGTTAAACGCAAATGAATATATTTTTAAGAAAGTTGTCTGTAACCAGATGGGTTGTCTGATTTCCCAGATGGTCTTTATATTGTACAGCATGTAAGACAGTAGTTGCCGTCAACTTTTTTGTTACAAACATTCTTCAAAATATTTTCTTTTGTGCTCAACTAAAGAAAAGCACTAATATATATTTAAGCCACATTCGAATGCCAGTTGATTCTCATTAGGGATGACTGTAAAGGAAAAAATCTCTATTTAAAAAAACTCCACTCCTATAGATAGATAGATAGATAGATAGATAGATAGATAGATAGATAGATAGATTTCAAACCTTGATATACATGTTTCTTGCATGCTCAGTGAGATCCTGTGAATATAGCCTGTGAGATCCATTTTCATGCAGAGTTTAGCACTAGCATTGATCAAACTCACTCTAGATTTACATGCGGCATTGCCAACATTGCAAGCATCATTATCAAGTCAATTATCATTGTCATGACAACAGTCAATTGGTACACAACACACAACAGTGTCCTAAAAGCATTTACAAAACATCTTTTTGATTGATCACCAACTACCCCCTGTAAATGGTGAAAATCTGAGAAACATGGTGTAAATAGGACTTTAGACAAAACTTGGAAATGGTGAGAAAATTTTTTTTGGGGGTGACCTGTCCCTTAAAAAAAAAAAAAAACATTTGACGACTTATTGGCTTTTGATATATACAGGTATAATCTCTGTGAAAGTAGATTTCTTACTCTTCTGTTATTTAACTTGTCTAGAATCTGATCTTCAACTCCATGACCAACTGCCTGGGTCCTCGTAAATTGCTGCACAGTGGAAAGGTGTTTAAGATGAAGAGCAATAAGGAGTTACACGCTTTTCTGTTCAGCGACTTTCTGCTGTTCACCCAAGCTGTCAGACAGTTCACTTCCTCTGGAACGGACAAACTCTTCAGCCCGAAATCCAACACCCAGTACAAGATGTACAAGACTGTAAGGGCCTCACTCCTCTCTATAAAGCAGTATTCTTGTTACTGGCTTATTAATATTTGGAATAATGATGTGTTTGTGTTCCCAGCCTGTGTTCCTGAATGAAGTTTTAGTGAAGCTTCCATCAGATCCGTCCAGCGACGAGCCTGTCTTTCACATTTCCCACATAGATCGTGTCTACACATTGAAGACCGAGAACATTAACGAGAGGTCAGTTTCAGCCACAGCTCCATTTATCAGCCTTATCAGCAAGCCTCTGTTTACTGGACACATGGGACATTTTATGAACCGGTAATGGAATGTTGTTATCGCCACATTGTGTGGGATGTGGATAAAAAACCAAAAACAACAGTCGCTTATCATGCTGCTAGAATGCCATGGCTAGTGTAAATGACAGAATTTCAATGCAAATTCATGTTTTTCATTCAGTTCATCAAGCTATACCTATTTGGTTTTTATTATTTAGCGAAATGTTTAACATCTGCCTGATATCCTGCTAGGACTGCATGGGTTCAGAAAATTAAAGTAGCATCAGAAGGATTCATTGAGACTGAGAAGAAGAAACACGAAAAGGCATATCAGTGTAAGTTTTTTATTTTTTTGGCCCATGCAAGGTAATTTATTAAATTATTTCTTAGACAACCACCCAAAAATTTGGCTTTAATAGTTTTTATTTTTTGGAAAGAAAGTAATACTTTTATTCAGCAGGTAATTAATTTGAATACTTTTCAGTATACGATTGTTAAATATGTATATATCTAAATAAAATTGGAACTTGAAAAAAGTTTACAGTAAAAAAATTTTTGTTATTAAAGATTTATATTTCAAATTAATAGAAGCCTTAAAAAATCCATCGCAGTAATCACAGAAATACTCACAGCATTTGTTTTCAACATTGATGATAATAATTAAGCATGTTAGAATTATTTCAGAAGGATTCTGTAACTCCAAAGATGAGAGTAATGGTAAAAATACAGCTATATATAATAATAAAATACAAATATATTTTAAATTCTAAATATATTTCACACTAAAACTGTCTAAAACGATCAACACCTTACTGAGCCAAATTTTAAGGAGTGTATTTTAAGCTTTTTAAAATGTGAGTAGTAATAATACAACAGCTTGGATAATTTTAATGTATTTATTATCATTTTTATTTTATAAAATGTTTTTTACAGCTCGATCAATGAAGGGAAGTGGCATCGGTCGCCTGCTTGTCACCATCTTAGAGGCAACTGAGCTAAAATCCTCCAAACCAAATGGTGAGTGGTTTCATTTAAAAACGCGATTAATTATTAAAATACTGTTTTGGTTATACATTTACTATTCAGCAACATCTTATATTATTAATATTGATAAATTACATTAATACTTTTGCACTTTTTATTTTTTCTATTATTATTTTATTTAGGAAAGAGTAATCCATACTGTGAAGTGACCATGGGCTCTCAGTGTTACACTTCCCGAACCATCAATGACACTGTCAACCCCAAGTGGAGCTTCAATTGTCAGTTTCACATTAAAGACCTGTATCAAGATGTCCTCTGCATTACGATTAATGAGAAAGAGCAGTTTTCACCAGACGGTTAGTATGAAATAACATGTATAATACTATTTCCAAACCATATCAAAACAAAATGTGCTGAATTGCACATTTTTATCTTTTAAAAAATGTATTTAGGTGATGCCTTTAAATATTTTCCAGCTTAAAGTCCATGTAAAATCAGATTAAAATTTTTATTATGCTAGTGCACATTGTTATTCTTCAGGTGAATAATTAATCCTTACAAGGTAATCAACTGTAACAATTTTTTGTTCTTTTTTGTTTTTGTAATCTTCAATCAAAGTCTGACCATTTGCTTCCACGTTTGGAGTGGTGGTCATTTTCTGTTGATATCAGTTTGACAGCTTCAGCCACAATATTCTTAACCACGCCCCTATTAATGTTAGTTTGCTATGAGGTAATGATGTGTAAAAAAACAAACAAAAAAAAGCCCTACACCTACTTAATATTTTGTTTCAGTTGGAAGTTCATTCACACACTGAAATAAAATTCTCAGCATCTTCTGGTTCATGCTGACTTTAAAATGGATGTGATTTAGGTAATTTGCATTACAACAGTAAATTGGGTGGTGTGTGGATTGGGGAGGGGCCTGTACATGCAAACATAAATCAGTTTCAAAGTTTTTGAAAACTATACTGTTAGCATTTCCATGTAAACTACAAAAGCATTTTCTAAAAGCTGTGACTTTTTTTATTGTGAATTAATATACATTAACATTTATATTAACTTTTAAAAATTCCAATACAAAAACGACTTATGTAAACATGCCCTTATTTAGTCATATATTGAGCTCTCTATAGATTTTAACATGTTTAATCAACACTTTCTAAACTGATTGTTTAATTTACAGCCTTCTTAGGTCGCACTGAGGTTCCTGTGGCCACTATTAAGAAAGAGCTCGAGAATAAAGGTCCGTCCACAAGGAGGCTGCTGCTTCATGAAGTGCCCACGGGAGAGGTTTGGGTTCGGCTTGACCTGCAGCTGTTTGACCACAAAACTCCCAAATGATGATCCAGGATGTCTCTTCAAAGCTGCTCTTCAAGCACAGTGTCTCACCACTAACTCTGAATATCTTCAAGACTGACCTTTGCCTTACAATGTCCTCTACTAATGAGGAACATACTAATGAACTAAGTGTTCGTGTTCACAACTTTGCCAAGAACAAAAAGGGAGAATTAGGGATTTTATTTTAGTTTTATTGCCTAAATATAATTTACCACTGGATGTAGAGATATTCTCAGGACCTATGTTTTGCTTAAAAAAACTCTTTTATTAATGTACTTAAAGCTATATTTGTTATACTCGTAATTTGCCTAGATTTGAAGTTGAGAACCCTTTTTTTGAACTTGAATATTCTCATCATGAACACTAAACCAGGTGGTGTTGTTTTAATTCATTATCTGTCTCCCTTAACTGCCAGTTCTTCCATTAAAATTCACCCTAACATAATTAATTTGCACCAGTCAGTGGATCCTCTGTAAAACCTAATAACATTCTATTATATGTAACGTGGAAGGAACTTATTTTTGCAAAGCTTACTAGTTTTATTTACGAAGGTACAAATGAGGTGATTAACCAGGGATTATTGGTTACAGGTCTAATCACTGTTGATTTTGCTTGCTTGACTGAGTTTTATTTATGTTAATTTATGCGTCTTGGACTATCTGCACATTTTACACTGCCCAATATATCTGGATTGCCATTAAGCATTCAGGTAAGGTCTTAATATTGTATATTTTTGCTGAGTTGGAGTAGTTTGAACATTGAGTTGAGAGGCACAGTTGTTGTTGTTTTTCTTTTTTTTTTTAGGTTTTACTTATTTTAGCTTTAAATGTAATAAATTGTTGAATATTCTTCTTCTTTTTTCCCTTTCTCTCTCTAGCTATTTTTGTCCTTGATTTTTAGCCAAGTATATGTTTTGAAAAGAAAAATGGTTTAATATTGTTTGGTAAGAAAGGCCACTAAGCACAAATATGCAACAAACATCAGGTTTCACATGCAAATAAAATACATTTAAAACGTTACAAGTGTTGATTGTCTTCACTACAAATGAAGCAGTTTAGTAATTTTAGGACGACTTTTATTTGTATTGGTTAATGCGCCCATTGACTCTAAAGTAAGACCTAGCTTTTTTGCATATTTATTATGAGTCAGGCAGTTGTTAGGGCAACACTAGTTAACCACCTGACGACTGTGAATGTGTGTGACACTGGGAGACGCAACATTTTAGCAGTTTTTTGAGGTTATTTGTTTTATATAAACATGAACCCATTCCCGAAATTATTAGAAGACTGCCTCATTTACACGAAACACGTAGAGCGTGCAGCAATACTCGTGGCTAAAACTGGCGACATAACGGCTGCGTCCAACTTTACAGTAAGTTTAACGTTACATTTCTTCGCGGCCCAGATAAACGTATGCTATTATAGGTTTCATCGATAGTATTTGTTAAAACTGGCACCCTAATCTAGATTAATCCGTATAATCTCTTCGAACAGGTCTGTCCAGAACAAATACAAATATTTTTAGACTCTTTCAAACACGTAAATGAAACGATGAAGAAAGGACTGAACTTCAGGGACAAACTCTACACCTGTGTGCGTGCTGACAAACACTCCATCTACGCCAAATGTGTAAGTAAAACACTAAGCTTATACGCTACTACACACGCATATATCTAACGTTAAACCTGCTCAGAAGACACCTTAAAGTAGACCCAGTCAATGCCATCTAAAAGTCGACAATCTGCTTGAAATATTTAATCACCCAATATTATGAGAAGCTTAATGAGTTAAAGGGATCCTTCATCAATGTAAATTCTGCCATTTACTCACCCATTACTTGTTTCGAACCTTTATGAGTTTCTTATGTTAAACACAAAAGAAGATATTTTGAAGAATGCTGAAAACCTGACTTCCATAGTCGCTGTTTTTTTTTTCTACTATGAAAGTAAATTGTTACAGGTTTTCAGCTTTCTTCTTATAAAGAATCTCCTCATTTGAGGGTGTGTAGACAAATAGTGAGTACATTTTCATTGTTGGGTGAACTATCCCTTTAAGGCTGAGCAAATGAACATCCGAATAGTTAATGGTGTTAAATGGGGAGAGGGGATTATCTGAATATTTCAGAAACTACTGATCTACTGGGTGATAGTTGAGTTCTGTGTGCAATAATGCCAGACTTGTTCAAGCTGATAGAAAGGCAAGAGTAAATCAAATAACTACATATTGCAAAGAGAAGTCTGCAGAAGTGCATCTCTGAACAAACAACATGTTGAGCCTTGAAGCAGATGAACTACAACATCAACAGCAGACTGAGGCTTCAATGAACACAGGCTTACCAAAATTGAATGATAGACGATTAACAATAAAAGACTGCCTGGTCTGATTAGTCTTCATTTGTACTGCAACATTCAGATGATATGGTCAGGATTTGCATAAACAACATGGAAACATTTGATTCATCCTTCCTTGTATCCATGGTTCAGACTGCTGGTTGTGTAATGGAGTGGGACATATTTGCTTGGCACACAATTGAGCATTGTTTAAATGGCACAGCCTACCTTAGAATTTAAGCTGACCGTGTTGTACATCAATTTATGACCACGGTGAACCCGTTGAAGATGTTCCCGCACTTTGAATATGTCACAAAAAAAAACCAATAATAATAATTAGGCAGTGCTCTGTTGTCCTCCCCGTTTTCTTGTCACATGACAAAATGGTAATAAATTGTTACACGTTTTTATAGTTTGCAATAATAGAAAAACTAAATAGCTCCTTAGTTTTTTAAAAGAAATAATAAAAACTGCAATATTAGTTATGCCAGCATTTCAGTTACATCAATCTATTGCTGCTGCATGTCATCAGTTACACCATTTTTGACCAGAATCATTGTTCATAAATTAAAAGATCTATATGAATTACACATTTTAAGGGTCAGACAAAAAATGTGTGCTTCACCAATGAAGATAAATTGTATGTAGCCACAATATCATTTATTTTCTTCAAGCACATGATCAAATCAGACTTCATTCACTGATTTATTATCTTTGTTTAGGAAGGACATGGCCTTATACTGGTGAGAACTGCAATGTATGTGATTGTTGCCACATACTCGCAAAGCATGCATCCAAGTATCTGTGTGGAAGCAGTTGAAAAACTAGGTAGGTTACAATTTTAGACCAAATTTCAATAAATCTTTCTGCACAGGTGTAACTTTAAAAAAAAACAAATTTCTGCATGAATTTTAG
This sequence comes from Danio jaintianensis, assembly GCA_903798115.1. NCBI lineage: Eukaryota > Metazoa > Chordata > Actinopteri > Cypriniformes > Danionidae > Danio > Danio jaintianensis. The sequence goes on from CAIGQV010017386.1 coordinate 9,558,662, forward strand.
GCGATTATCTCCGTGAAAAGGGAAAATGAAGCACATCGTATCAGAGGATCTTCAGTGTGATTGTAGTAGAATTGATGAGAAACTATGAATTTCCTCTGCTTAGATAATGGAAAAAAAAAAAAGGTAGGTTGTTTCAGTACTGCTCAGACAAACAAGAAAGCATGTTTTTGGATTCATGTAATGGGAAATTTTAATATACATACTGAGATTTGGCATCTTAAAATATACACAGAACAGTAGTTTTTACATCTCAACGCTTAACAGAATGACACCAACTCAACTGCCACAACTTAGGCAACAAGATCTTTCACAGAAAGAATATGGACACTGCAAACAGAACGATGCTAATGTAACTGAACGTTATGGATGTTATGAATAACACATGTTCCATGGATTTAGTACCACAGTCTTTGTTATTACACTTTTTTTGTGTTTAGAATAAGAAATCTTTAAGTATCGTAAGACAGGTAGAGAGAGCAGAAACATTCCATCATGTTTTGACCTGATCATTCACAGTGTGTAAGTTTGTAGCAGTCATCTGTCACATATAATAAGTCTTTATCGCCAAACTGAATCAATTAGAGATCAGTATAAATTGCATTTTCATGTTGCACACATCTATATCATACACTATTTTTACTTTGCAGAACAATAACACATGAATTACCATAAAACATACACAGTTCTTTCAAATCAGTCCTTAAAGCCTCTTAATCATTCATGCATCACGTCAGTGCTTTATGTGCTCCTTGATAAACCGTAGAATATTCTTTCCCTTGTTAAATACAAGGTGGAGCAACTACATAAATGTTGTCCATTTACACATTACACAAGATCCTTGTTCATTCACTATAGACATATTTCATTATACACTGCTTTCATAACTCGCAATCCACCTCATCCTTTAATAAGACAAACAATATGCACCATTGGGTAGAGGACGTGTTAGTAGAACTTAAAGATCACTTAAACAAAAAAATTAAATGAACATAAGATAATATAATGCACCATGAATTGAAATTCTTAAATCCTGAAATAAAGTTAAAATCACTTGACGTGCGTAGATTTATGATAATGTTTATGGCGTATTAAATATGACGTTAATATGAAGAAATTAATACAGGTAGGAAATATTTAATGACCTGAGTGTTCTTTGCATTGTTGTTTGCTTTTGTTTAGTTTTTGTTGAGCATGCTGATGAGTATGATGTATAACATTAATTTCTGAATGATTTGTTTCTGCTGGTCATATCATGTACTTTACATTATATACACAAATAATAAGGAATGCAAAGTAATTATATAATAATAATAATAATATGTATGTGGTACATAGCTGTCTAGATGACATAATTCAGTAATATTTAGTTGCATTTGTTCTTTAGTAAATGAAGTAAAATCATTTAAAAAAATTATTTAAAAAATAATTTAAATGAAATTTGACTTAAGTTGCAAATGACTACCTGTGTAAATTTTGAAACACCTGAGATTTACTACAGCTTGCTTTATACCTACATCTGAGACTTATTATTAATATTTTTCTTAATTCCAGGGAACTTTTATATTTCTTTGTTTTATGATGAATGTTCAACAAACGTTGTTATAGTATGTACTAAAATAATTATATTCCCTCATTTATCAACCTTTGACAAAACCAATGAACATTTTGTAATAAGCATAATGTAATTACCTTGTGAATTATGAGTAATGCATTTGGCACTTTAAATAACTGTACCATAAACAAACAAAAAAATCCCTAATATGATTTTCATAATACTCAACATACAGAACACTCACAGAAATGATAAATGCATGTTAAAAGAATAAGATAATAAAGAAGGAACAGGCAGAGGGCGACATGCGGTCTGCAAAGTGCTCGGTTGCTTGTGCGTACAGTAATACCTATGGCAGTGCAGCGTTAGAGCTGAGTTTTAGCTGATGTTGGCCTTTGTTAGTTTGTCCTCTTAGGCCTGTTGATCCTGCTTTTCTACTTCTGGTAACTGTTCTCTCCAGAAGGTGAACTGGCTGAATGTGTCTGAACAGGGGAAGTCAGTGGTGTTCCCTCTGATCAGAAGAGGAAAGACATGATCCACAACCTCACACAGACGACCATACCTGCAAAAAAACACACAAGAATATGAATAATGCCAGATTGTCAAACTCCAAACTATTCGATTAGTTAGAATCACTGGCCTAGTTTACACTTGTTATTAAGATGTTTTTGCTGATCCAATACCAAGTAGGCAATGTTATATAAAAGTTTAATGTTAATCTTTGCCCTCTGAAATCATATATTGAGTTTGAATCTGAAAATAAATGTCTACTTGTCATCCAGTCATTCATAATGCATCTTTATACAAGGTTTCAATAGAATGGAAATTGCAAAAGCATTCAAATATAAAAAGAATTTGGAAGGGCATGTGAGCTTTATTATCATAAAATTAAAAAATATTTGTGACAAAATGTCTAAAGTAAAATGTCTGGATAAATTCAAATCAATAATTGAAAGGAAAATTGTGCTTATCATAAAACTAAATAAACCATTATTCCTAAAACTGTACATTTTAACTTTTTTTATTTGTTTGTTTTTTAAACACGTTTTCATTAAATGACTTACGATGATATGTTGGTCTTTGCATGTTCTTGAATGAGCTCTCCCTTCGGATTCACAGTGAATATTCTGTTCAAAGGCACTCCCACCTCTTTATATGAATAAACATCCTGGAAAGAAGAACGTTCCTTTGATATATGCATATTTAAGATTAAGATTTGTTAGCAATTACTGCTGCTAGTACGTACTGTTGCCCTGTTTCCAAAAGCAGCATAGAAGGGCTCAGAGTTTGGATAGAACAAGTTTTTAATGTCAGTCAGACATTCAATTTTGAACTTTTCTGGCTTCTTCTCAATGACCTCCCTAGGAAAAAAAACGAAACCGTTATTATATTACATCTGCACAGTGTTTTTAAAACCTACACCTATTTTGTATGCGTTCCAACCTGTGAAATGCAGAGAATAGACTGCTAGGACTAAGCAGCACAGGTCCTATTGGTAGCATAGTGCCTCTTTCATTAACCCAGTGCAGATAACCCCGGGTCATATCAGCCATGCCAATCGCCCGAGCTGAACAGTACATAAACTTGTAGCCATTCCTGTGTGAGAAGTAGTTTTAGATATATTATTAGACTTTTCAAAATGGGCCCGACATCTTTCTGCACACGTTTGTCTGATGTGACATGCTCTACTTACTGGCTCACTCTGTGATAAAGTCTGGCAATGCCCTGGTTGGTCCAGTCTTTACCCAGAGTTGGTAAAATGTGTCCCAGGGTGTCAGACCTGAAGGAGATTTTGCAGTTTAGACTGGGTACATACACTTGGCTTGACAAAAAATGAATCATATCGCCCCAGACATTTCTCTTAAATAAGTCTCACCTTGTGATGGTCCCATCAATATCTGAAATCACTATTTTGTCATCCCAGTTCCACAAATAAATGGTGCCTTCACAGCGGCAGGTGCCCTGGTACTGGGTGGTGACGCTGAAAACCACATCATTGGGGCCATCTTTTAAGTTCAGACTGGCCTGAGAACAGAAAAGCATACTTCTAGCGTGGGTTTGCTCCAAAATCTGTTATTGACTTTAAATGGCTTTATGGAAAATGGATATGCTTACTAGCTGTTCCGGGGACAAACGAAGTGTCTTTCTGTAGCAATGGCCTCCAGAGCTATGGAGAACTTCAGGCTGATTCATCACAGCAATCTGTTTAGCACCGCCACTGTCATCTTCACTGGATGAGGATTCATCCTTTAATCTAATACAAAATTTAGGCCCCAGTTAGTCTATGTCATACTCTATAAACCTGTTTTTTAATACTGAAAAATGCCTTTTTTGAGTCGTCTCTTAACCTGAGTGTAGTCAAACCAGATTGATGTGTTAGAGCAATCGTTCCCAAACTTTTTTCCAGGACACCAATATTTTAGCATTGAAAATCTTTAACGACCCTTTGCTCCATTAAAAAAAATCATAGTAAACAAGAATTTTTAAATCTGCATAAAAACTGCATAAAGATTCAAATAATAATAAAAATAACAGTGATGGTCAGATTTTAAAAGAACAAAAAATTAGTTGGTTGACTTAGAAACATGATCTACTAAGATTTACTGGTAACACTTTAGAGCAGGGGTGCCCAAACTTTTTCGTATGAAGGGCCAAAAACCAAATATTGAGAGCCATGGGCCGAAGATAAATACAGAACTATTTTACATTAAAGTTGCCATGGGTAATTTCCTAATTCATTTCATAATATATATAGATAAAAGGAAAATATTACTTTGAATCGTATTAATTAATAACTGTTAACATTAGTTAATGCACAGTGAGTTAACATGAACTAACATTATTTAACTTTAACATAAAGATGAATAAATACCATAGTAAATGTATTACTAATTGTTTGTTCATGTTAGTAAATGCATTAACTAACATTAAAACTTATTTACAAACGTTACAGATGTTCTAAAGGCTTAGGAAACTGTATCACTTTTACTGTATCACTTTTAATGCAAGAGACCTCAATCCATAGCCTATGATTTGATTCCAAATTCATTAGCAGATTTTACATGCAAATTTGTAAATGTACAAATGTAAGCATGCACAATTAGTGAATGAGACCTAATGTCCTGCTTCTTCAATATGTGATAAATTAGGTTAAACGTTTACCTGCTGACAGATCCTGTTCTTATTGACTCATCTCCACATTCAATCTGGTCTGCTGCTGATTCCTGTATCAGTAAAAATAACAGAAATTCAGCTACAAGCAAATAAGTCTTAAATTCACTACTATATCTCATATGCAGTAATACCGATTTGGAGCTGCTGTTTCTTCCGCGCCACGAGAACCACCAGCGTCCTCCTTTCTTGGGCATCTTCTCCTTCATGATGTTCTCTACTGTGGCCTGGAGCAAACGTAGAGAGCCCCTGATACTCAAAACTCAAAACTAAATGACAGGATGACTGTGACTAAACACATGCAGCTAAAAAAATAAATCAACACAAATTCACAATGACGTACAGGACTAGAGCCGAACACACTAGGAAAACAGTATGTGAAGAAACCAAGAGCAGAGTAGACGTAACTCAGACAGGAATACTTAGCGCAGTGGCGCACAATGGGATGGGATGAGGGGAGATCAATTTAAATAAAAAAAAAGGAAGAAGAAAAACAGGGAGGAGGGAAGAGATAAATTTAAATGCCCTGGAGTGCCATGAAAGCCGGGGTGCGGTATACACAAGGACTTTAAAAAGCCATGAAACACTCGCTGGGAGAAGACAAACAATGCAGAAAAGCAAAAGTATCTTCTACAAAGTTCACATATTTAAACTATGCTAGTCATTCAAGCAATGCTTGTAATGCTGCGGGAAACTAAACATTAAAATAATGACTCTACTAACCATGCAGAGCTTTGTAAATAATTATAAATATTCTAAACTGAGACATCTAGTGGAGTGAAGTATTGTTTACATTTGTTTACAAAAAAATGAACCATTTTCTTTGTTGTAACCCACTAACAGTTTTACCAAATAAAAACAATTTATTAAGTTTTTTATTTCATATTTATTTACTATTTTGTATTTATTTACTTTTTGTAGTTATTTATAAGGTGATTGTCTTTAGTTTAAATCATTGTATAATTAAACAAAATATATTTTTCATATATTTTTATTTTTCATTGAATCATTTATTTTAACTTTTTTAATTTTGAATACTTGGGGAAATAAAATGTATTATATTATCATATTTATATAGATGTACTTTGTAAGAAATTACTGATAGCTCACCTAATATGGAAACTGTACAAATGCAGTTTAATCTGTTAGTGACTGACTGGAGTCTAATAGAAAGCTCTGTACGATACCAAATATTTTATATTTGATAAATACTATTTACAGGTGGAACTAAATTTAGGTGACCTACATATAGTGTGTGTACATCACTGAGCATCAATATTTGAGTTTGATTTTTAACAAGCTTAAATGTTAAGCTTTAAGATGATTTTGTCTCATATGGACTGCCAAATCTCTGGTAACATTCAAATAGCAACTGAAAATCTATTCCTTGAGCACTTGACTACATCTAAAATATATATGTTTATTAAAAAAAATGTTTTGCTTCTCACCCCTTTACTATTCCTTCCCTACCATATCTTTTATTTTTACGTCAGAACATTTGTATGTATTAGTAGCACATCTTTTGAGTATTGCCTCTTTATGACGAGTTGCTTTGCTCATTTGAAAGTCACTTACAGCTAAAGCATCTGCTAAATGACTAAATGTAAATATCGTCAGTGCTGGTTGAATGCCTGTTGACCTTTATGTATGCGTGTGTTGTTTATGCAGTGCTTACCTTTGGCAAGGGCTTCTGAAAAACTTGCATGGCTAGTACAATAGGAGCGGCTGTGGTCCAGTTGTAATACCTGGAGCAGAGAAATAATTGAAAAATTTAGTAAATAAACAGCTTGATTTTAAAGTTAGCAGTATTTTGACAGATTTTTAATGAATGAGATTACGTGATATGCTTTTATTTAGGATTTAAGATTTACAACATACTTAGTTCCAATCTTTACAACCAAGTTGGGATCATCAATGATAGACGGGTTATCTGCAAACTCCTGATAAGATATTGCTCGTTCCTCAAATTCTTCTGTGAAAGAAAGATTGTGCAGAGTTTAATAATCACTCCCCAGTTAATGAAATCAAGAGGAAAACAGGATATTAATACAGAACAGCTGGTGAAAACTTTTGAACAGTAGTGTAAAAATGTATTAATTTAGCAAGGCTTCACTCTGTTGATCAAAGTTGACAGTACTGGCGTTTTAAAATATAGCATAAAAATGGAAAATATATATTTAAAAAAAGAGTAATAAATAGTAAAAGTGTTTGTTTGCTAACAAATGTTAGTACACGTCACATCTTTACCTCTAGTGATCTCTTTGTTTTCCGACAGACCTCCGCATAGAGAGATTGCAATGTGAGGTAAGTCTCCTAACTGGTCAGAAAAGCTGTCCACCCCACTGTCCATTCCACTACTGCCCACTGACTGAGGAGACTGATTGGCACTTCTCGATTCTGCTCCTCCCCTCAAAGATGTTGCTGCATCACTGATTAACAGAAATAAACTTCACATTTAAATATCATTTAAATTTTTTTATCTTTTAGATGTCACAGACCCACAGAAATATAATCATCTTCAAATGAGGTGCCCCAATTCTAAAACAAAGTTGTTGTTTTTTCATACTGTGGAAGTCAAAGGGTACTGTCAACTGCTTGGTTACTAGCATTCTTCATAATATCTTCATTTGTGTTAAACAGAAAGAAAGAAAAAAAAAAAAACGTTTATTTGGAACAATTTGAGGGCGAGTAAAGAAAAATCCCTTAAATCAAGTATCCCTTAAATCAAATTGTTATTCATTTATTTTACCAAAATCTTTGGACAATTTCTGTGAATCTAATTTAATGTTATTTTTGTATTAATTATAAAAATTCTTAGATTATTTTAATCCAATTGTATTTTAGTTTTATTTAATTTTTAAATGAATGTTTTTATATTTTATTTTATTTTTAAACTAATGCTTTTATCTTAATAAAATGTTTAAACGTGTTTTAAATGTACTTGTTAAAACTTAATTACATTCTTCTACAAACACTGTCATAGATCTGTAACCACTCTTGATTTTAAAATATTTACAATACACTTGGATCATAAATAAGCAAATAACTGAAGGGCTCTAGTTAACCTCTTAAATCAATAAAAGGGATTAGATTTTCTATCAGTTTAAACATTATCAGCACAAATGTACCTTTTTGGAAAGTATAAGGCCGCCACCTCTGGCTCCAACTCTGTGATGTCATCCAAATATACTCCATCCGATCCCAAGTGTGGGCTTCTCTTGTCTAGGAATTGATCCAGAGTGACATAAGTTTCAAACAGTCAAAAAGTGAGCCGATGTCATATTTCATATCAAGCCCTCTATATACCTTTTCTCTTGGATGGAGAGTCCGTCTTGCTAATGGCATGAGCTCCAGGACTGTGACGGCCATCCTCGAGTTCTGTGATGAGATGAGCTGTTGCACTGATGGCCTCAACTTCTTCAACGGGGGTAGATGTTGCCTCTTCAGTCCTGATATCAGGCACATACACAACACTGCCCCGAGACTCCATCATCCCATCTCCAGTGATGGCTCTGAAGTGTGTGCTTTCAGATCGTGGGATTGACCTTGGGGTCACCACCATGGGCTCTGGTAGTGGCTGCCGGAATGAAGGCTATAGAAGAAGATACACATTAATTTAACTCCTTCAGATTTGCATATTTTTGTGGTCCAGTGACATAGCTGTTGATTGCTATACCTTGGCAGCGTGAGGCAGCTCTCCCCATGTCCACAGCATCTCAGGGTTGTCCGGTTTTCCTTTGTTCCTTTGACTATCCAGCAACTCTGAGTCACTCTTGGGTGTAGATGGCAAGGAGCCATTTGGACTGTGGTGAAGACATATTTGGTCTAATTGTAAGTTTGTGTTTAATAATGGTGACATAATATGGTGAATAATTGCGCAATACGATACTGACATGAAATGCTTAAGTTACTTCTTATGGCTTTGTTAGAAGTTGTAATAGATTTAAGGGTGAGTGCAGTGGTTACCTGTCTGTGGACTGGAAGATGGCTGATTGTTGAGGGCAGGAGATGGATAATCCTGTATTGGTGGGAATGAGTAAAGAGCAGGTCTTCTCCAAGCCGGTGCTGTGGGTAAATAAACAAAGCTTTAGATTCAATTTATATGTCGATTAAATAATGTTAAAGGATATTGCTATGCAAAATCTGCTTAATGTATTGTTTATGATATATTATCCTTAGCTGTGGGAACCTTTTCCTAATGATGATCGATATATATAGATATAACCTTCAGTGTAGTGTCAGTTACAATCAGCATTACAGCATATGCTGGGGTTTTGGGTTACTGTGATGTGGGAAACAATCCCGCTGGAAGTTATTTCTTTTTTGTATTTTCACAGGATTTATTTAATGAATTGCTGGGACTGCAATGTTTGCATAATGCATACTGTATATTTTTTATTTGGCTGATAGGCAAACACAGATTTATGAATGCACACAAATGTTCTTTCTAAAAATCTGCAAATTAATTTTTTTTTCTCCTAAAGAGTTCAAGAACAAATCACTTCAGCTTGACTGGTGGGAGTTTGTTTTTTATGTTTTATACTAGTAATGACGCATTCCTTTCTATTTTTGAATGTATTATAGTAATAAATACATATATGCCTACTTCCATACTACTGTATATAGTAAGTCCAAAAAGAAGTGATCCAAGAAGTAAATAGAACCCAGAGGACTACTTCTGGTGGGATTCATAAAGTACATCTAGTGGACATTTTACTTTTAAATACTTAAATTTGTCAACTGATTTTTCTGTCTTGCAACTTAGTTTTCTCATAATTAGGATGTAACCAGAGCTATGATGGCTTGTATCTTTTTAACCACCACTTACTGAAAAACGCTGTTGGCATACCTTTGAACACCAGTCCAGTTCCTTTCAGACTGCATGTATGTGTTGCTTGCACCTTTCAGTTGCTCAGTGAACAACTCATGTGACATTGCTCTGAAATCATACACAATAAAGGCAAAGATTTTATATATATATAACAGGATACTTAATGAGGATGATTACTACAGTGATAACTATAAAGATATTGTTCTACAAATGTAGCAAGTTTAAAACAATAGTAGTCCACAACTGTAATGATGATGGCACAGAAAAACACTATTGCTGAAATTACTTTTAGAATTTTAACTGATGAAAGATAAAACAGCCAATCAGAATTCATTTTGCTGTTAAAAGATTAGTACAGCCAAAAATGAAAATTCTGTTATCAATTACTTACCCCTATGTCATTCCAATCCCATGAGATCTTTGTTCATCTTCGAAACACAAATTAAGATATTTTAGATGAAATCTAAGAGCTCTCTGACCTTGGACAACAAGGTTTTTAAGACATTTTTAAGATGTAAGTACATAATGGGAACCAAAAACATCGTCAAATTGTTAAACTGTAATCATACAAAGGTCCAAGAGCATTTTTGTGTGCCAAAAAACCTGTACAAATAATTTTTTTTTAACTTTTTTTGACTCTCTTCAGCTGCATCAGGTCCTGGTGCACATTTACTGTGGGCAATACAGCACTTGCATGTTGTGCTGCTGTTTCGAATGGCAATATGCCTTATCAGGGGCATCACCAGCTTTTTTGGGCCCTATGCACAAAAATGGTTAGTGGGCCCCTCTAGTCATAAGTGAAGACCTGGACCCTGGAGGGATGGGGGAGCGAACGTTGAAAGTGAAGCCCGGGGGGAATGGTGTGACTGCTTCCCGTCGCAGGGCCCCTAAATTGCCAGGGCCCTATGCACTCTGTCCCCCTATTCCCCTCACTAGCCATGCTCCTTTGTCCTATCGCCCTGACGACTTGATGGAGAAGAGAAGACATTGGCGAACAAAGTCGTTTTAACCACACAAAAAAATTTGTTGTACGAGCTTCATAAGATTACAGTTGAACCATCGAAGTCCAATAGAAGTTTTTGATGATGTTTTTGGTTCCTTTTTTGGACTTTAAATGTCTCACGACCCTTGCTGTCAATGGGGGTTCTGAGAGCTCTCAGATTTCATCTAAAATATCTTAATTTGTATTCTGAAGATCAACAAAGGTCTCTGGGAATTGGAACAACATGAAGGTTATTAATTTATAACAGAATTTTCATTTTCATCAATATCATGCGTTGATGTGGACGGGAAAATACAGTTATGCATACTTAATCTTCATATGAACAGGCTTTAATATATTGATTACATTTAAAGTACATTTAGATTTTTCGTGCTTATAAAAAGTTCAAGGAAAACCTTTAGTGCTTCCATTTCAAAAGGCTGATTCTTCCAAGCAGACAGAGAGCATTGTGGGATTTCTAAAGAACTATCTTCTGGATTTAAACTACTGCTTTGCCAAGCAACACATTCTTGAGTTTACATTAATTCGCAGCTGAATCTTTTTAGCCTTGTGAACCGTGATTTCCCAGTGGCCTTTAGTGTCAGTTTTTGAATTTATTACTGGTACCTGGGAAACAGATTCTTGGTAAAGCAAAGCATGTATAGTACTAAAAGATTGAACAGATAAAATACATCCTTTGCTGCATCCACTGGGAATGAAAGAAGGGAAAATGATGTTTATGTTATTAAGCTGGTTTATATTTATATATCATTTCTTTTCTTGGAGATGTGGGGGTAATACTAGATTGCCCAGCATCACAAAGGACTCCCCTCGAGCTGGAGCCAGAACTGGCAGGGTTTCATGGATTTCGTGGAAAAACATTGAAGGGGCTGTTTGAGCCTCTTGTTTACTTCAGCAATAGGACTGGCAACCTCTTTTTCTCCACTCTGCTCCTCTCTCTCCATTGCAGAGCTTATTCAAAGAGTGAACAAACAGGCACAACCCATATCACAAGACCGCTTCAGCTTGAATCATTACAGCAAACTTAGTTGCAGCAAACAAATTTAGTTAAATTTATCAAATTATCAGACTATATGCCCTATACAGGAAATAAGTTACGCTCTACAGCTCCTGCCAAACTGAACTCCCCCAAAAATGGGACTCAGTGTGAGATCTTGGCAACACTACTATCTCCATTTACTCACATACAATGAAAGCAAATGATGACCTGAGATTGTCAAGTTCACAAAAGCACATCAAGTTCAAAAAAGCACATCAAAATATGCCACAACAATCATCATTGGCTTTTACATGTCTCAAAAAGTGCGCTAAACTTGACAATTAAGCTGAATAGACTTCTCTACTTTTTCATTTTTGGTGCTTTAAAGTCCTTGGTACAGAAGAGAGCAGCACAAACATCTTTCAGAAATTCTGCTTTTGTGTTGTACGGAAGAAAGAAATTCATGCATGTTTTGAAACTTAATGTGCATGCTAAAATTTATCACATTAAAAAACGCTCTCCATATCTTCCATATGTTCTGACCTGCTGCCTGAAGCCTCTGTGTCGTCATCATCAGAACTCATGTCGATGGGAAACATGTCCTCGTCTTCTGAGTCTCCACTGTCCTCTCGCTTCATGCTGTCTACTTTAGATTTTCGTCTCCTCTTCCTCCTCTTCTTCATTATTGAGCTGTCACCAGGGGGCTGCATGGGGCCCAGGGTTTGAATGGTGGTTCCGTTTCCAGATTCAGACAGGCGGGACGTGCCTTTACCCATTTGGGCCTGCATTAGAGCAGAGCCTTCGGAAATGATGGGCGATGTAGCCAAGTAGGACGGAACCATCTCCTGTATAGTGTCATAATAGTTTAAAAATATTTTTTTTTACTTTTGTAGAAATTATTATTATTATTATTATTATTATTATTAATATATATACTTTTTTTGTAAAAAAAAAAAAAAAAGCTAAATATAGTCATGTTGCCAGTGACAAATATATTTGTGACATGTAAAATGTCTTAATACACCAGCCATTGGCAAGTCTTGAATTTTTTTAATGCTGAACTGAACTGAGTGTGTTGTAAGCAAATAAAGCCCTAACAAAAACATTGTATCTGCAAACACAGCCGTTCATTCATATGCGCATGAATGTAAACTGTAGCCATAGATAGCACAACACTGTGACCAACCTAATGCCATGTGACAGATTGTTTCACATTTCATTACAAACACATGCACGTGCCACAGCTCTGCCTGTACATTGCATGGCTGTTAAAGAGCAACAGAGGCACATAAAAATACATGATGGCATAATGTTCAGTTGTTAGTGTCACTCAGTTGCCCTTGAGAACCAGCCGGTCAGTTCATTCGTCAGTTATCACTCCCTCATGGAGACCATTATCAACTCTAGCCCTGCTAAACATAGTCACCCCACTACAAAATGATAGGCTGACTATAGTAAACAGCAGAGATCATGATAATTAAAACTGAAAACTGCAGTCTTTGAGCACTTAACTGTCACTTTTCATTTGTAGAGTAATGAAAAGTTTAGTTTCATTGCACTAAACTAAATGACGTTGGCCAGCAGAGACTTAAATTAAAGTCTTCTGAATCGCTAACATGCATGGATGCTTTTCTGCCATTTACAATGACTTTGGATGACACATACGAGACGTGTCATTTTTTAGGATACCTATTTTAGTGATACTTGTTATCTGACATTTTGTGTATTCCCCAAAAAATCCCCTACAGCAGCTTTAATCTCTTATACCGGCAACAAGATAATCCAAAGTTCACTGGACTGCAGTGAAAAAGCCTCTTCTGCCTTAAAACTGATGGTTTATGACAGACGTTGGATAGAGCAGACAAATCATTTAAACTTCAAATGTCAAATAAATGTATTAAATGTTCCAACAATAATAATAAAAAACCCACACACACTGTAACCTTGAAAAATAATAAGCGGTTATATAACTGGCACATGCCCTTGATGTCCTGTTTTTTTGTTTTAAATTAGACATAAACTTCGTCCTTTAGTTACTAAAAGCATATAAAAAAATTAAGCACTATTACATCTCTAGATTATCATCTCTTAAAATATTAAACCAACTGATGTATTAAATGTCCATCCTTAGAAGTGTAACCCTTTAATTCATAACAGAAGATCATATTGATATATTGATGGTGATCTCAGGACAAGCATATCTCTCTTTTCTAGGTGCTGTCACAATCCTTCAAAAGCCAGAATGTTCCACATGAGTGCTAACCAGGGCAACAATTCCAGCAATTACTGAACACGGTGTACCTCAGCAGATATTCATCTCAGGCATTTGTGCCTGTGATGAGCAAGAAACCATCTGTGGTCAGAAAGTAATGAGGAAGTTTGGAAGACTAAGCCAGGAGGATAACCTACGTTACACCGACAGAGCTTTTATTTTCTCAGCAGTCGGACAGTATTTCAGGGCTTTTCGCCTGTGCATTACTTTGCCCTTTAAATTGGCTGGCTCAGATGGGTGCTGTTTCAGACAGAACCACGGTTGCCTTGGCAGAGAGAGAGAGTCTGTTCTAGAGCAAAGCTTGGGTAGCAGGACACATGCAGCAGGATTGTTTCCAGTAAACAAGTTCAGATTTCAAACTGTGGTAGACTAGCATTTCTCAGTGCACAAACCATTTTGGCTGGTATAAAAACACTATAGGGCTTATTGTTTAGTACAAGAGGCCAGTACTCACCCCATCATCTTCTGTTTCTTTGACAAAGAATGCCTCTCCATTTTCACCCAGTTTCATGTGTAAACTAACCGACTCCCCGTTTATCTCAATGTCAACCTGCGGAGAAAGGGAACATGGAATGCTGTTACTTTAATAGACAATTTACAACCGTAAGCCTTATGCAGCACAAGGCCCATAGCGATGCTAATTATATCTGATCTTCAAACAACTGCTTTCCCCTTTAGTCTTCGACTTGATTTATGTATGTATGCCCATGGCTTTATTATATTAACATATCTTTTTCCTCCATATATCTATATGTAGAATTGAGAAACTCATGTTGTTAGTGGCCATTCAGTGAACTGCAGCCAGCAACTTTTGTGCTTGCACTTCAGGACCTTCAACATACAAGTGGTGACTGAATGTGATTCCATACACCAATACACTTATTTTTTAATTAGAAGTAAAAAAAAAAAAAGATATACTTTTGCAGGAATATGCTGTTAACAAATACCCAGACACCACCTTCCCAATCCAGAGAAGCATTTAGATTAATATGCAAATATGTGCTGCAAGCTTTATGGTGAGAAAAAAAAGCAGCATCTGATCATATGATACAGATATGGCAATTTTTGTATGGTTATATTTATGTTTAATTAGAATGTAGCACTGTCGTCCTGCAAGACATAACATTCATTCTACTGTATATCCTCACATGTAGTAGAACAACAATAAAAATCTAGAGTTCGAGACTATTCACCTTATTCTCCGCATACGAGCGGGCGCAGCCATTTGAATCATTTTGGCTTGAGACTTCCGGTCTTATTCACTTCCATTCATTTTCAGACATTAAAAACAGCTCGTTTTGCTGCTTGATGTTGCAAACTGATGTTTTCTTATTATATTATTCTACTTTGTCTGTATAGTAATGCAAACACTTGCTTGTAGAGTAAGTAGTTTGACCGTTTTCTGCCGTTTATTATTCCCAGTCATTTCTCCCATAGGCAGCTGAATCGGAAGTTCTAAAACAATCGCAAAAACAAGCGCACCTCCGCATTGAAGAATAAGGTCAATAGAGAGCTATATAGATAACATGAACAATGTATAAGCAATTTTTGCATGTGTCATAGAGGCTCACGGAATTGAGCATAAATGTCAAATTTTTTACTTTCCCATCAAAAATGCTCTTCACATACAGCCCACAGGTTTTTATAAACAACCTATGAATTAAGGGAAGGTCTCTTTTTTTTAATTCATTACAAACTGTTCATGAAGTGATTAATATGACAGTTCTTACATACAGTATAGCCCCTTAAAATAGATAGCTTACCATCCTTTAAGTATTTAAACTGAACTGCTTCATTCAAGTCTTCTGATTTCAGATTTTGTGAGGAAGGGATTTAATTTAGGCTTTTGTTCAAATATAACACACACCACGTTTGGTGTTTGTTGATTCTTTTGAACTGGAATACTTAAAAAAAATAATCCATAAAAATTTGAGGTACAATATTGAATAAAAAAAAAGATAATAAAATAAATAAATAAAGGTTTCTGCATGAAACGTCCCTAAAGAACACACAAGATGAATTGGAGAACTGCTAACTGCTAAATATGTACAATTTCATACTCTGCCACCCTAAAACATGTCTGTGCTAGTGCTTACCACTTTCTCCCGGGAGCGCAGCACTCCCATCTTGCCGAATCGGACGTGAAATGGTGAGCACTGCAGTGTGCCATCAGGCTGACGCACCACAATGACATCGATACAGCCAGACAGAGTGGCAGGATTAAGGCCTCTGTACAGCTCCTTCACCTGCACGAAAACCTGACCGGCCAGCTGACCCACGTAATTCATGGTCTGACTCTGTAATGGAGAACAAGGGGAGACTAAAGTGAACATAGTGACAAAGGCCACTATCACCATCTTATATCAGATTGTGGAACTCTGATCTCTTTTACTTTCACATATAACTTTTTTTAATGATCTGCACTTCAGCGCTAAAATTAATAGCTTTCTGTGTGAAAGTGCATAGTCAACTATGTAAAGTCAACTGTGAGGTTGATGAGCCATCTGTAGTTGTGTTTAGAGTATGATGATAACACTCAACATCTCTATAATAAACAGTCCTCTACGACTATGAAAAATTGTGCAGCTGCAAGCTTAAAGAAAAAAACAGTAGAGCAAAGTAGGTCTAATTAAAAACATGCTGTCTTGCTTAACTCAAGTCAAGATCTCTTTGTCAATTTAGGTGAAAGGTAAAATGTTATCATCGAACCCCCTAAAGACCGCAATTGGTATGGTAGACACAATGACATTGCTCAAACAAGGATTATAAGTAGTGTTCCTTAAGCATTGCCAAGGATCTGACATGCTTTACTAACCCCGAAAACTACTGCCTCTGTGTAATGCACAACAAACATATTATTTAAAGTAATTAGCTAATTGCAGGTCTGCAATTAAACAAAAAGAGCTTGTGTGCACTATTACAATCTGCAAGCTAGGGCTTGTGGACACCAGACAAGGCAAGACAAGTTTTCATGGCATTAATGGAAAAAAAGAAAGGAAAAATATTTTTGTGTGTATGCTCTTTACGATTCCCACACTTTTTAACCAATTAATTTTCATGACTTGCCCATGACCTCTCCAGCTGTTCATGAGTGCTGAAAATGGATTTATTAGAAATCATTTTACAGAGATTGCTGGATGGATTTGCATGTCAGGTTTTAAGAATTAAACATTTATATTTAGTACTGTACAAATGGCCCTCAGAGGAGAGACCGAAGCTGCCTGTGGTCAAATGTTTCAAGCCCTGAAATATTTCTAGGAAATGCGAGAATATATGTATTCACTGTAGACTAATCCAGGTCACATTTTTAAAATTCCATAGTTGTTTAATGCTGGGCGACGCGGTGGCGCAGTGGGTAGCACGTTCGCCTCACAGCAAGAAGGTCGCTGGTTCGAGCCTCGGCTGGGTCAGTTGGCATTTCTGTGTGGAGTTTGCATGTTCTCCCCGTGTTCGCGTGGGTTTCCTCCGGGTGCTCCGGTTTCCCCCACAAGTCCAAAGACATGCGGTATAGGTGAATTGGGTAAGCTAAAATTGTCCGTAGTGTATGTGTGTGAATGAGTGTGTATGAATGTTTCCCAGTGATGGGTTGCAGCTGGAAGGGCATCCGCTGCGTAAAACATATGCTGGATAAGTTGGCGGTTCATCCCGCTGTGGCAACCCCAGATTAATAAAGGGACTAAGCCGAAAAGAAAATGAATGAATGTTTAATGCTTTCCAGGGCTTATGAACTATTAGAAAACCTGACAACCTTATTAACCCAAAAAGATCTGCCCCCCAGGTTATGTAAAAAACCTTCAAGCAAGACTTCAGTGTTCATACAAAACTAACTGATCCCTTCATATTTACACACACAGTCACATGGGACTGACATGACTCCAATGATTCTGCTGTTAGATATCGATGCCAATAATAGCATGGGCATCCAGTGCAGTATCAAAACAGAAATAGCATACTTGACTGATTTCAGCAGAAAATAAAAAAACTAATATCCTCCAGATGACGAGGTCATTCTTTATATTGACGTATAGAACATAAAATGAAACGTTTACAATCGGATTAATAATTGCACGATTTTTATAGAAACCGAATGTCAAGAATCATTACAGTCCGAGACAGTTTGCCCGTAAATAATCATTCGCCGTGCCCTTTCACTGTGCATATAAATGTATATTAACCCAAACAAATGCGTGCATGCATTTACGTACAAGGATGAGTATGAACAAAATGGCAATGGGAGGGATGAAATTCTCTGTAATACATACGTGGGATGCGGCAGACGCGTTAGGATGTCACTGCCATTCAAAAGCACTAAGTGTGTCCTCGTTTCCCTCTGATGTTCGCTGCTCCTCGTTCATGTATTTTGTCTCTACCACTGTTTGTTGACTGACTGTTGTATTTAAAGCAGGGTGGAAACTGCTTGCAGTGAGTAGCAGTCCCTGCCTCTGCAGCTGACATCACAGTTAACTCTTTACGCTCATCTACCCTGCGACGCGACAAACAGAAATAAGCCTCCGTGTAGTCTATGAAGCGGACTACTGTATCCAATAATATGCGCGCGACGCGTCTCTCACGTTCAGGGCCATGACGTCGCCACCCATTGGGCCAATCAAATACCTTGGCGTCGAAATCATTACTTGTTCTCTAAAAGGTATTATCGATTTATTTTGAGCATCATAAGCATTCTGTTTAACATTTTTTTCTCTAATAGAGTGTATTTTATGTCGACTGCAATTCTTATGACGGTAAACACCTTAGGTTGCGTTTTATGTTTTCACATTTATCTGTCTCATTTATATTTAATTATGAATGCTGATTCTGACAGTATAGTGGTGAAATTATGCTGAACAAGCACTTTATTGAATGGACACGTTTAATGGATTTAACATACACTGCTCACGTGGCAGGAAAGCTGCAGCAGCTGAACTGGCAATCGAATGTTTACAATAGCGCGTGCGTGTGTGTGTGTGGGGGGGGGGGGGCTGTGGCTGTAAGTCATAGAAAAGAATGAATGTTGGTGTACTATTCCAACATCACCACATGCTGTTAGTTTTATGTCTCAAATGCTAGTATGTGCATAATTTTCAAGTGCAATAATATAACTATAATAATGTAATAACCTGGAATGCAATAATAAAATGAGAAAGCATGTCTTTTTGATACTGGGTGATTGCTTCCCAAGGTACTGCAAAGTGTGGTATCACAGTAACATAAATAATAAATATATAAAACTTTGAATATGCCTGTCACTTTGATGCTAAATGTTTACCCTGGTATGTTTCTAATCCAAAAGTACTGCAAAGATTAGGATGCTGTTAATATAGTGCTATGGTAGTATTGCATTTTAAAAGAAAAGGCGTTCAATTTTTTGTTCCTTATAAAGGAGTGATGTTTCAGCAGATGTCCTTCATCTGACATTTATCTATAAATCTGGATAATACTACTAGTAGTGTGCGTGTGTGTGTGTATAAATTCAATATATATTATTTATTTATTTCTGTTTATCAATGCATGCAAAAATACATGTGTACTAAAGTTAGGCAATGCATCTTTGCAGATTATATCTAGATATTAAGATCAAGATAATGCTTTGGGTGCTTTTTTA
>CAIGQV010017386.1:9578081-9590900 GCA_903798115.1 Danio jaintianensis
AACCCCAGTGTCCTTTAAGAGGAGTTTCAGACCTTGTGTTTGTGCGAGTGGTTCAATGGACTATGTGTGTGCGTGTGTGTGTGTGTGAGAGAGAGAGAGAGAGAGAAAGAGAGAGAGAGTTCAGGAAATGCTGCCTTTCTCTGAAGAGTGTGGCTACAAGACAAATGTGTATATGTGCATTTCTGTGAAGTGCGATTCAGGCAGATGAACAACCTAAAAAAACATTAAAGCACTGGCCAGGTCTTCAATTACACAGCATGCTCTCAGCAAGCTTTCTATTTCATCATGATCTGTTGATTTCTTCCCTGGATAAACCAGCACACTAGAGTACATTCCAGATACACTGGTGGGGTTTCTAGGAATTGGAGAATGTGATTTAGAGGGTCTGGGGCCCGAGGAGACTACTAATGCTCTGTGTAATAACAATGTACTAGTGCAGAAAAGTAACAGCGAGGAAAAATAATATAATGGATTGACATGGTGAATAGATATTAACAAATAATAATGTGTATGTATGAAATATTTATACCATGTGTTTGTTTGTTTTCTGTCACTCATTCTGTAAACAGCTGTTAATTAAATATATCAAATATTCACACTATTTATCTGTAAATACTATTTCTCTGTTACTATGGAATGCTTCTAAACATTTCTCTCTATACGCTTAGCACATGGCTGATTGTGAAATACTGTACATTTCCTAGAAAGCCTATTCACGTGGAGGAAGGGGGAGTCGTCTGGGATGGGCCGTCTCCACCAATCAGAGCCAGAGGGGCCTGTGACATCAGGCATGTGGGGTCATGTGTTGATTAAACTGCTGACCTTACTATTGTAGGAGGGAAGAGTGACACTGAGACTCTTCGGCAAAGTGGGGCCTGTTTTTCTGCATCACTTCATTGTATTCCTGACATCCCAGAGCAGTACAGCATGTACCATATGCAGTAAAAAGAGATCCTGTTTAGTTACTATAAGGGGCTAGGTTGTAAACAAGTGAAGGAAGTGTGTTTGATTGAATCACATTGTGTAACAATGTGGAACTGTGTGTGTAAATGTGTGCAAATTTATTGTGCTGTTAATAATAAATCGTAATTTATTAACTATGAATGTAGTTCATTTAGATTGTAGGTTAATTAATTAATCAAATTAATAATAGATTTTTTAAATATGTTGAGAAGATTCCCCAAATTAAAGCCAGTTTAGAGACACAATACAAAGGCAACATTCACTTTATCAGGTCTTGTCAGCACTGGTTTTCACTAACTTCACAGGCTTCAAAATGTAAAAAGAATAAGGTGCATAATCTAAAAATTTGCAAATTTTCTGTTTCAAAATGTTCAAACCAGAATCGTTCAAATGGTAGTAAAAATACTTTATAATAATAAAAATAATATTTACGAAATACTTAAAACTGATTTAAACAGTTGATTGTCTTTAATTGCGTAATTTCAGAAGCTTTATAAGCTGAATGTTGTTTATTATATTATGATTTTTAATAAAAGTGATTTTTTATAAAAGTGATTTAACTTTTTAGTAATTTATTCAAAGAAAATATTTACATTTTGCATAGACGTGATTTGAAAAAAAAATCCTAAAAATAATTGCCCTGTTTGCAATCAAAATTACTATTTTATAAATAAATGGGAAACCAATTAAACCAATTAAAACTACTTGAATTCAGGAAAGTTTCAGGTTTATGCTTAAAAATGGTTAACTATTCTTAATCGAATCAAGTAACATAAGGTGTGCATAATAATAATAATAATAAAAATAATAATGTTAATAATAATAAACATTTAGAGCAATTGAAAGCAGGCAATATATTTTTTTATGAAATCATTAAAATCAACAACTGACAAAAGACTACTGAAACACAGGGGCATCACATACACATAGGAAAACAAAGGGGGCAACGAGTTGCTAATTAGCATACCAGGAAAAGGTGTGGTCATTAAATGACTATTGAAACCAACTATGGTGACAAACAAGAGTAAACTGGGCACAGCACAGAAACCTAAGGTCCTGATATTAGGATGTGTAAATTGGGCCTAAAATCTATTGAGCTTGTCCACATTTTGCACTCACAGGATTCACATGAGAACAAAGAAATGTGGGTTTGGGGGCTCACGGCATGTCATTTCCATGTACCGAATTTTTATTATTCAGTTATGCCTAGGTATACAGTTTATGTCCAGTTATATCTCACCTTTAAAATATTTTAATTGTAGACGTTAATGCATATAAGTTATAATGACATAAAGGCTGCACTCTTCAGAAAGAAGTTTAATTATTATGTTAAATTGTTTTTTTTTAATTGAGCAAATTATATTTATTTTTATATACAGTATGAAATCCTAAGTAGAAGCAGATACCCACCCATAGAATCCCCTTAATCAGAAAAGAGGTCAAAAGTGGACAAAAAAGACAACAAAAAAGACAAACATTTAACCAGAGGTGTAAATAGAATTGTGTCTGCCTTGTCTACTTGTGATCTGACTGACTGACTAAAATGCATCTTAACACCAGTTGTAAACAGGGCCTAAAAGTCCAAGACAAAAAATAATAATAATACTAATACAGAGAACAACTAGTGCATTAAATTCATTGGGAACAAAAAATCACATTAACAGTACTATAGTTTTTTTTTTACTTTACTCATGTATTTGGGTTTCCCTCACTGTAAAATAAGGCTGGGTTCCACATAATCGATTACTAACTTTATAAATTTTTACAAATATAAGGGGATTGAACATGAAACAATTAAGTTGTCAACAAAAAACCTCAAGAATTGTGTTGTTTCAGCTCAATTAAAATGAGTAGATTAAGCAAACAGCAAACCTAATTTTTTAAATGCAGAATATACGAGTAAGAGAACATGACAAGGAAATAAAGTTGTTTTAGTATAATTTGAGTCATCTTGAGTCTTATTTGATTCGAGTGGGAATATTTTAATGTTGAAAGAACATGAGTGTAGATATCTATCTTCCTCTAAACTTCTCACACGCCGCTCCAACTGCAAAATTGGAAACCAAAGAACAGGCTTGGCTAGAAGATCGTGCTGATGTCTGTTTATTGTCAATCAAGCTAAAGACCCTGTTCTCAAAAAACAGCAAAACAGTTTCCCTCGTCTCAGCGCAATCAGACTCTTACTCTGCTGCAGTTCTATTCCAAGAGCTTTACATTAGTTATTTCAACCTTGACATAACACTGGTCATATTTACATTAGTCATTCTAAACCTGTATCTGCACTTTTAGAAATAAAAGGTACAAGAATGGTCACTGGGGTGGTACCTTTTCATAAAGTTGTACCTAATGCACCTAATAAGGGTCCATATTAATACCTTTATACCATATCAGTACCTAAAAAGTACAAAAGTGTACCTGTTGAAAAATTTTAGAGTACTAATATATACTTTTAAGGGACCAATATGGACCCTTTAAGTACAAATGTGTACCTGTTGAAAATGTACCAGCCCAGTGACAGCTATCGTACCTTTATTTCTGAGAGTGTGATGTGTTCCAGTTGAGCATAGCAACCCAAACAACCTAGCATAACTAAGGCTACTTCTGTACAGGCAATAACCTTTCATAATTTTTCCAGAAACGTGAAAATTGTGTATGTATTTAATCACATAGCACTTCAGTTCAGAACAAACAGAAATATGAAATATGCTTTTCAAATATGAATCATGTATGAATCATAACTATTGCTGGCTTCTTTAATGGCTGCAGCAATGATTATATAACAACGTACAGATCGTGACCTTCACTGACTTGTGCAGAACTCTTTAATTAAGCATCTTATCTTTCCTTTTATTAAAAATGCTTTGGTATAATGAGAACATTGCACCAACATCCTATTAACACACACTTTGCAGAATGACACCGCTGAAAGGTTGAATGCAAACCTGGGTTGTCTTTGGAAATGCCAGTGTAACTTGACACAATGACGCACGCAATGCTCTTTGGTTCTAGGTCACATAACAGGCTCTAGAAGCGGCTAAATCACAAGTTCACGATGTTCCTGATGATGACCGTCACCCAGTTGGGGACATCTGATACACCGGTGCCAAAAACAAAAAAATCAATCAATAATCAATAAGCATCGTAACATAAAAACTCAAAAGGCATGGTAATTTGTAGTCCTATACATCAAAACATTTAACACAAATGTGTGCATATCTGCTTTTGCATTGTGTGTGTGCATATGCAGAATTGCTTTAATAAGCTTATTCTTTAGATGACGTTCTTTTGAAAATAACCAATAATTCAAGCTATACAATCAGCACAAAGTTGCTAAGAGTGAGCAATGAAGCTACACTAACATTACTAAAAAGCTACACTCTAAAAAAATCGGTAAAATATGAATAAATCACACTGTTGGGTAAAATTTTTATAAATTCAATATAGCCCAATTTTAATGCAGTGGTTGGTTTGTCTATACTAAAATTGTCCATACCTAAAAAATGCTGGCTTGTTTTTTTCTCAAATTTGGGTAAACTACAGAACAACCCAATGGTTGGGGTAAAATAATTATTGAAAAAAATGCAACCCAATTATTTGATTAAAGCAGTCAAAAACAAAACAAAAAAGAAACAATTAAATCACACCCAGATAGACATAATTCAACATTTTAGTCAATCAAACTAAATATTAAACTGACAAATCACACTGTTACCCATGTCCAGCTCGTCTCATTTGGGCCAAATCTCTCATCGTATTCTTCCACTTGATCCTCTGCTATCATGATTCCATTATCCAATCACTTATTTGAAGTAAGTCTTTATTGAAAAGCTTAGACTAGTCCTTTGCTTGTTCTGACGGCTGAGCAGTGATCTATATACTGTGTTTGAAGGTGTTTTCGTATACTAATTTTACCAAGTGTGTTCTTGGAATGGTGTCCACAGGCGAAACATGAGAGGTCTGGCATGAAGAGCTCAGGCCCTCCCCGAGAGAGGGGATATCACTACAGCTTTCACACAATCAGCATATATATAGGCTGTAATACGCAAAGATAAACATGTACGCATAATCTATAGACCAACTCCAGTCATGTGTGCACACCAACTCAACAAACTCATGCTAACGAGAAATGTTTTATAATGCATGTTATACAAATGTGATTTCGACAACATCTGAAATGTATTTTGTATAGCTACATTACATTGTAGATGATAAAAAATAATATTTTTGTTTTAGTTGTGCATATTTGCACAGAAATAAAAATGTATCATTGCACCTTATTTAAAAAAAATAATAATACTGCAAGTACTTTTGTGATGGTATGTTTATATGACAAATAATAATGCACTTTTGATTCAACAAAATTGCTTGTAACTGAATCTCTGTCAAGTTGCACACAGTTTACAACAGCAGAATCAAATAATTATTAAAAGATGAAGTTATTACAAAAGATATGAGCTCATTTAGGCTGCAACAGCTGAGAGTATGATAATGCTAATGTTATTTTTAAGTGTACATGTTACAGTTCCAGGGAAGCATCAGATCATGTCACATGGGATTTTAGGAGGGGCCAGTTGTGCGGTGAGACTGACCCTTAGCCCACCACAGATAGCCAGATTGTACACTTGCAACACGAGTCCCCATTTTCACATGCTTCAGAGAAGATGCCATAAACATGACTGTGTAGTGTGTACATTCATTCATTCATTCATTCATTCATTTTCTTTTCGGCTTTAGTCCCTTTATTAATCTGGGGTCGCCACAGCGGAATGAACCGCCAACTTATTCAGCATATGTTTTACGCAGCGGATGTCAACCCATCACTGGGAAAGTAGTGTGTACATTCATTTACAAAATTGGACGTCTACAGATATTAAATTGTGTAAAACAGTTGAATGGCTGAAAATGAAAGCAGCCAACAGAAATTGACACCTACACACATTCACATCTGCTGATCTGATTACAAGTATGCAGTGTTCAGTGATTGCTGTAGTTTATTGCCATCCCATTCAGGAACCTCTTTAGTCCATCTAGGGACCATGGAGGCCAATGGTGATTTTCAATATTATGCTGATGGTTTCCAGAATCCTTTTCTTTCCTCAGCCAGCTTTATTGTACTCCAAGCCATACTTTGATGTCATCAATCCATGTTTTTGCCAGTTCTCCCTACTCGCTGTTTCAAAAAATTCACAGACATATCCCAATAACAGGATTGACAAATAATTAATCTAATGCTATATCCTAAACATTTTGAACAAATTATTAATAGAAGAATAAATGGCTGCCTCATTGCCTTTCTTAGTTTCCCACCAAAGGAAGTGAAATCATTTGGAGCAAGTCATATGCTTTTTCTATCAGTGCTTAAAAGATTTTCATGCCTTTTATAACCAATAACAGAGTTGACAAGAAACAAATTTTTTTTTTTTTTTTTATTATAACTGAAATAACAAATATAATACAGAAAATAATTTTTTTTATTTAATTTAGTTGAGTAAACACTAATGAAAATTAAACTTAGTAATTTCATGTAATTGAAACTGAATGTAAGATTGAGGAGCCAAACATAAGCATAATGGGAGTCTTTAAAGGGGTGGTCCACTACGATATCATATTTTAAACTTTAGTTAATGTGTAATGTAGCTGTGTGAACATAAACAACATCTCTGAATGTAATACGCTCAAACTTGAATGCAAAGGGAAGACATTGGCTTTTACAGAGTTAGCTTAGCAAAACCTACAGCAAACAAAGTTTGGGGACTACAAAAAATACATCCGGGTTAATGAGATCACAAACCCTTCAGGTTACGCGCATTCACCATGAGCATACACCCCGCGCAGCAAAGGGGCGCGGCCAGAGGCAATGTAATGTTATAGCAGACAAAGCTAAAATGCCGTCCAAATGCTGCTATTTCCACAGAGCTTGTTCTGTTTCTGTATTTGGGCTTCCAATGGACACGACACAAAGAGAGAAGTGCTTACAATTCAGTTTTAATTATGTTCCAGAGAATTATAAAATATATATAGCTAGCATTTGACAAAGGACAGCTTCCAGAATCTCTCCCAGTTCAGTGCTGGATTCGGCTAAAAACTCCTCAAAGAAGGAGCAGTTCCAACCATAATAGACAAAGCTGTGGATTGTGAGCCTCAACCTGTAAGTATTTTTATTTGTTAAAATTGATCTATTACATGCATAGTGTTTAGCGTTAATGGTATGTTGTAGCAAGGATGTAAACAATGGGAAATGCTGTTTGGCACCATTGACAATTTACCTACAAATTCATATTTATCTGTCAAACCGCTGTAAACACCCACAATCTTCACCAGCGCTGCATTGTCTCTCTATGCGGCCACTTTCCCTGTGTTATACATCTCAAATAACAAACTCGCAAAAGATATGTGAATGTTTTATATTACTTACACATGCTTATCCCGAATATATGTGAAAGACACTTGTCAGATTTTATTTTAGAGAGCAGGCATTAGGTTCAACTGTGTCATCTGTGTCATTTTCTGTCTGATTCAGGCTTAAACTGATACGGCTAACAGTTACACTGACTGACAGTATTTACACCGCGCAAAAGCACATGTTTTTCCTGGCGACATGGAGCCGATCCACGAATCACAGCACATTATGTTAGCTGACCAATCAGAGCCTCTTGAGGGCGGGCCTTTCGGAGGAACTAGGAAATTTGACAGTCGTTTTCATGTTAGCAGAGTAGCTGTATATAATCAAAGTAAGATATATGAAAAAATACCGTGATTTTTTTTTTACAAATGAAGCATGAGCACACACTGCTTTGCATCTTAGAAACACAACCAAGCCTTAAAATTACACTCTGGACCACCCTTTTAAGTTAACATTTTCAAGGCAAAAGGTCTCTAAATACACATACAAACGTTTTTCAGAGATAACTTGATATAATTTGTTATAATTTAAAATGATTTCATTAATGTTTTTGCTTTCGAAAAATAACAGGTTCACACTTATTTGGAGATATATATACAATTATACCCGGAATTCATAAGCATTTAAATATATTATAATATAATATTTGCCTAATTATTTTCAAAAAGAATACATTAATTTAACAATCAAATAAAATCTTTATTTGATGTCTAAAATGTTAGCAAGGAATACATTTCTTAAGAAGCAATTTTCTTTTCTTTTTTTTACAGTGGATGCTTTAGATCTCCAGCCACTTTTTATTGTAAGGTTATTAATGTTTTGTCTTGATACTGAAATACATTTCATAATATAATTTGGTATATAATAGTTGAAATTAAATATATTTTCGATTTCAAAAAATATATTTTATTGAGCCTCACAGACAAAATAGATTTAGAATGTATTAATTTTTATTGTATGTGATTGAAGGAATATGTATGACGGATAATATAAATTAGTTCAGCTTAGCTAAAAGTTACATTTACTCAATACTACTCCAAAACGATTAGCATATAAAGTATATATATAAAGTACCATGGCTGAATGCAGTCATGTCTGTAAGTGGTCATAACACCAGGATCCACATAAACATGACACAATCTGTGGCTGCTGTAAACAGTTTGAGTGACACTTTGATGTCCCTTATTAACAGAATGATGAATGGTCCATGTTGTTAACTGTTACATAACATGCCTTGAGGACAAGCCTAGCAGGTCATTAATGCACCCGTCCTGCCACACAGAATTACACAGATGTGTAGTCATGGAACCTGAAATTACCCGAATATTACTAATAATGAGACAACTGACATTTGTTGAATGCAGTATCAGTTTTATATTACAAGCAATAAAGTGACCCTGATGTTTAGTGCCCTCTGTTGGCAGTATTTAGTACACGAAGTACGGAAGCACACATATAAGGATGTTTATAAAAACCTATTGGTATAAATAGAATTAAAAACATTAGTAAGATCACATATATTGAAAGCCTTGTATCCCTACAACACTAACTGTATCAGTAAATTTTTAAAGCACGCACGCGCACACACACAAGATTGGGGACGTTACATAGGTTTCCATTGTCTTTATAGTGTACAAGCTGTATTTTTATTGTCCTACCCCAACCCTATCCCTAAACTCAACCCTCACAGGAAACTGTACAGATTTACGTTCTGAAAAAACAACAACTCATTCTGTATATCTATAAGCTTTTTGAGAAATGAGGACATCAGCATAATCATAATCATAATCCGCCACCTTCTGGTAATACCTGTGTCATACGCATGTAGTTATACAGATTTGTGTCCCGGTATGTCACAAAAACATGTACACGCATAATGAAGGTGCATTATTGCATTTTTTTGTTATAATTGTCAGAAAAAACAAGTTCTAAATCATGTTTTTCAAAGTACTTTTTTACCCCACATGTGAGTGTGTGTGTGTGAGAGAGAGAGAGAGAGAGAAATGGATATTATTTTACCCTCTAGTGTTCATAAAGAGGTACAGCAAAACAAAATCAATAATCAGCAGACGCTGTAGATCTGAAATGTATGACATAAGTACTTTAATAACGGTCTCCACACGCATCACAGAACACGCCAAATACTGCTACAAAAATACTCTTTTCTACAAAATACTTCAATCTGTTTAAACACTTCATAGCTTCATTGAGCTGACGTTAAAGATCCGACTGTGACAGAAAAACAATTAAAACATCAAACAACAGAACATAGAAAGATAAAAACATAGAAAGGGCACAGTAAATAAATACATTTTAAACAATAATAAAGATTAGAGTAAATCCTGTTTTGAGTGTGTGTTTATATGCAAGTTTTCCTGTATGATCTTAAAAACAACAACAAAAAAACATCAAACAAGCAGAATTATTTACAGCACCTCCTGTGCATTATGTACAGAGATAATGTTATATACAGACAGGACACTTGATAAGACCAAAGTGATTGAGTCTTTGAGCTTTGAGGGTCATATGTGTTTTCCTGTGAGGAAAAAGAGAGGCTGGTCCTCTTTGGCATTTGCAGTCTGAAACTCATCGCTCAGACGAAATCGCCATTCGTCCTCCAGTTCCAGCCGAACTACAGTCTGACGCAGTGAGCTCCGGTTAGGACAGATCACACACAGAGTCGCTCCTACAGCAGAAAAGAGCAAATAAACAGACGGTTTTCCAGCGTTTATTACAGTGTCACAAAGGCAAATAGAAAGTCGGATATTTAATTTATCTCCCATGTCTTTACCTTTCAGAAACTGGAACTTTTTGAGGAATCCAGGAGTCACAAAGGAGTCACAGAAGTATAAGAGAAGGCCACTGAAGAGCAGTCCCGTAGTGCTGAAGTTGATGGAGTGAGGTCTGGAGCTGACAAAGCAAACCGTCACCTGGGAACACGCACGCACACACACACACACACACACAAACACACACACAACCTTTATTTACAATCATGTAATAAGTGGACAATTGTGCTTGTTTTCCGTGCTATACAATTTTGGCCCAAAATGTTTTGATTGCATTCCAATGAAACCTGAATATGACATATAATATTATTAATACGAATAATAATATTAATAACAACAACAATAGTAGTTATTATAAATAAAGGACAAAATATAATACAATTTTACAATTCATCAAACATTACATTCTCAATGTAAATCAGCAATGTAAATTCTCTTTTTCTAAATCAGCTTTTTATTTTAGTCAAAAACTATCAAGCTTCTGTTTTGTTGGTTTAAAGTTCACCTTTGGATGATAATTGCTTTATTCTCTTTACATGTGTGGTGCAGTTGTCTCATCTTCTGCCTCATCATAAACGCTTAAGCTCTTTAAAGCAGGAGGCATTTTGATTGGCTGCAAGGTATTTTTTTGTCCATCAGCTTGAAACTAAATCCTGAAAGTGATTCAAAAGATATTTTTTGCACTGCGCAATTTATAGTTATGTTGTAAACTCTCTTATTGTTTTATATTTACAATATTTTTTAAACTTATTTTTAACGAAATTAAAACAATATTTTTAAAATTTATTTGAATTATTTGTCATGCACCCAGTGAACAGGCCAATATATGCATCTTTTGGAAGATGGTTGGCATATGTTTCATTCCCAAAATACACATTAAGGACCCACACTCCAATGCAGAGATGGAGTTTGTGTAGAGCACTATTAACTGTAAAGCAAGACACTCTGAAACAATGAAATTGCCAGATCGTGACATGCTCGGTGTAAAAGAACACATTGCCATGCTTCACTCTCAAACAGGCAGTGCAGGATTTGTTATCACACTAAGCCATATTGTGATTTCAGTTTTATTTCACACAAGTCTACAATGTTTTTTTTTTTTTTAATAGTATATTGAAGTACCTCTGGTCCGAGGTTTAGGTAGCAGTCCACAGAAAGGATGGGGTGGCTGTAGTTCTGGGCGCTGAGGGGGAAGAGGCGATGGCTGGTGTGCTGAAGGTATTTCTCCAGCAGTAGTTGAGCTGGTGTGGCCAAAAACACATGCTTGCTGTCTGGAGCACAGATGTATAGAGATGGCTGGATCGTGGTGGGGACGTCTGTCATCTGTGGAAGATTCAGAAAAATCATTTAATTGGATGAACAGTAAAATGGCTTTGGATGTTGGCTAGAACTTACCTTGGTCTTGATGATGAAGGTGCCATATCCACCAATGGCAATCTGCTTCTTCATCACACTGAAGTTGTTGAACCTGCAGATGAGGAGTCCTGCACTGTGTGCCCGCAGGTTGAAGTCCACGTCATCACATGTGAAACTATTGTGGACAAAGTTGAATGGAAGATGTCACTATTTGGACAATAATGCAGGATGAACTAATGAAATTAATTCTCAGCACTAACCGGTTCTGGTTGTACTGCACGTTCTGTGTGAGGTCCACATTGAGTAAGAGGAAGTCGTGGAGGTGTCCACGTGAGAAGGGCTCTTTTTGGCATCCAGCTCCACCTCCACGACTGGACCACTTCCTCATGCCGCATAAACCATACTGAGTAATATCTGGAGAAGACTCCATGTGCTGAAGAACCTGTTTCAAGGACACATTTCTTTCTGTCCCGGTGGTGCCGCTGAAAACACACAGACACACGATTTCAGATAGATGATAGGGATGGACCAATATTCTGTTTGATATAGTCTGATCTATTATATTAAAAAACAAAAACTACTTTCTAGCTAATACAAATAGTTTAACCCTCTGGTAGTCTTCGGTCATTTTAGACCGAAAATTTGTTTTTTGAAGTTTTAAAAATTACAGAATCATTGGAATTGTTTAAACTCCTTGACTTTGTTGGCATTTGGTATGTGAACACTAAACAAATTGAGGCCATGACATGAATGGGAAATAGGTAAAAATATGAACATTCAGAGAATATTTTGTCTCCAAAAATACAAATCCACCATGATGCTAAAAAAGTGCACAGTAGTTAAGGGATAACACTCTAAAGTACCAAGAGTGTAAAATAGACACACACACACACTCACAGACACATCTACATACACCCACACACTTATGAAAAAGTGCAACTGCAGCACAGAGAAAAGTTTGAGAATGTTTGCAATAAAATTGTAACACACTCACACACACACATTTGTAATATAAAATAAAAAAAATATTATTTAAGAAAAACAAATTGGATTGATTGTACTAAAAAAAAACAGCGGGTATTTTATAGGCGTTCGTCCCTTTTTGACTGGCTAAGACCACCAGTGTAGTTCACAAATAAGGAGCACCAGAGGAGGAAACAAAAACTTTAAATTTTTACAATAATTAAACATATAAAACAATATTACAATCTATATAGATATATACAAAAGTCAAATCTCTCTCTCTAATAACACAATAAAATAAAACATTACATTTATTATATATATATATATATATATAAAAAAATT
>CAIGQV010017386.1:9591300-9606765 GCA_903798115.1 Danio jaintianensis
AAAATTTTGCACCTTTTTGGATCTACATCAACACTGTTCCACATGACACAGGAATCATCTGCAAGGATGATGAAAGGCCAGACGTCTTGTGGGCGATTGCCATGCTCTACTCGCCTACTTCGCTCTAATTCCAGGTTATGGTATGAGAGCTCTTTAATCAGAAAGTGAGCTGCTCCTGAGAATGTGGGAGAGAAGGCAAATTTATTAGACCTTGCAATGACTACAGCATGACCAGAACAGCATGATAATCTACTGATGGTTACCTATTCCAGCTCCATTGAAGACAGTGGGCAGGACAAGCATTATATGGTTAGGCCAGTATTTCTTGTATACGGCCATCTCATACTCTTTAATCACTAGAATGTGCAGATGGGCGGCTCCTTCCATGGCATGATAGAGATTAAACAGGCCATGTTCATGCCGACCAGTGGTAGGCGTGAAAATTGGACTTTTGATAGCATCCGGACTCTGCAAGCATTAAGATCTAGGTTTTAGTCAATAAAAGTTTGAAACTAGTCAAGCTTAGTCAACTAAGCTCTTTTATGCTATTTTTATCATGCACTCATAGCACATTTGGCTTGTACTTGTTCAAGGCTGGTCATTACCCAATCAGAAGTAAGTGGTAGTCTCATGCTCTCTAACTGGCCTCCTGATTGGCTGAAAGAGAAGTGGTGCTCTTTAGATTTGGGGATGATGAAGTAGAGCTGGATTTCCTCTCCCAGTAGAAGGTGAGAGAAGGTAAAGGCATGAAGGGTGGACTCGTACAGCTATAAACAGAAATTAAACACCTTAAAATGAAGTCAGAACAAAATATTTGCATAAAAATAAAGATTTTCATGTTTATAGCCAAATAGTAAGTGATAATATAAGTGAACTACTTTTGACCAATCAGAGTGAAGTATTGAAGAGAGTTATTTGATAAAATTACTCGCCTGATACTGTGGATTGAAACCCATATACTGGTGACACTGTTCACAATGATGATATGTGTTGTATGCTGCGTATTTAGAAAGTTTTATCCGTGCTGTTCGTCTGCGTAGATAAACATCTTCCTGCCTCCTGGAGTTTCCATCTAAAGAAGTAAAGGCAATTTTGAATAATACTTACCTACTTAAATGTACACAGTAACACTCTAACAATTCAAATTAAATGCATGATTGTCTTGATGGTCTCACCATCTGAATTTGGAGTGAAGTCTGGTGAGTAGACAGTGCTAATGTCTTCGTATTTAGGGTCATGGATAGTGTAATCGAAAGGCATCCCTCGTACAGTCTCGGTGTTGGGGCATGATGCAACGGGTTGATGATATCGCGCCAAATCTGTCTCACAGTCTGGAGAAGAAATAATATACATCATTTCACTGATACATACTGTATAGGATGTGAAGATATGAATGAGGTGAATGATCCCTTTAAGGATTTGACAGGAACTGATACAAATAAACTAAAAATGTTTTGCAATACCAGATTAAGATTTGTTAATGGTTCCCATGAAAAATAAAACCAGAGGCTTCATGCTCCCTCAGATTTTTAAGCCAAACGGATTTTACAAGTTGATTAGTCATGTTTGCCATTTTTAAGTTATATCACTAAGAGTTTTTTCATATGGGTGGTTGGGGGAAAAATGTATGTCCATATATATCAGACATGTGGAACTTTGGTCCTGGAGGGCCACTGTCCTGCAGAGTTTAGCTCCAACCCAACTGATTGGGTTGATTTTATCAAACACAACTGAACAAGGTAAATAATCACTGCAATCTATTCGTAAGGGCCCAAACCTATGCCCTAATCCCTTCGAAGGGTTTACCCTCTGGTGTGACAGCTAGGGAATAGGGATGATACCTTCCAAATGTAATGCTCTGTTTGACACCAAACAACTTCCCCTTCGAAAAATAGGGGCCTGAAGTGTCCATCTGTTGTACACAACGAAATTCGTCATTCCGAAGGGCCTTTCAGAACGGTCAGTTTTGAGCACTTTGGTTTGGAACAGTGCTCCAAAGTGCCTTTTGGTGGGTGGTACATCCCATTTGGAGTACAAGATCACTAGATAGCTACAAGCAGGTGTATTTGATTAGGGTTAAAGCAAAACTCTGCAGGACAGTGGCCTTCAAGGACAGAAACTGCCTTTCCTGGATATATATTATGGCTACATACTAAGTTTCATCTACATGACTTAATTTGTTCCCTATTATAGTAGTGTAAGTTATACCCATGTTGTACTAAATTGCTCCCTCATTTTAATCATAATGAAAATAAGACAACAAATTTATACAATGTGGCCATGATGTACTTAAATGAGGGAAAAAATATCTTCATTTGTGGTCCAAAAACTGACTCTTATGTGTCTGTCAGTCTGTCACCACATGATTCCTTCCAATTTCCATCCATAAAACTTACTGCAATTGATGTCTTCCTCATCGTATATGTCCACCTCCATCAGCCTAATCAGCATGCGGGACAGAATCCCCAGGAACTGAAGATATGCCCCGGTCTTCCCCACCTGAACACACAACAAATTCCATTGTAACCCATCATCCAAACGCAGTAACCGTCATTCATTGTTTAGTCTTCTAGATCCTCATTTACCTGTGGTGGGCCGCTCAGAAGCAGCTTCCGTGGATGGAAGTTATCAGTTCGTCCTTCAGCTCGGTTAGTGCTGTCCATGTGATGGGGTTTGGGGATCGTCCATTGGCGATAATACAGTGACTGTTCGGTGCAGGTCATCATCTTGCTGAGCAGGGGTCTAAAGGAGCTGACCCACTCCACTGAAGGGTGAGGGAGGAAAGAAGTGGACTTGGGCAGACCACTGGAATCCACAGTGGTGATGAGGTCATAGATGGCTTTAGGAAGCAGCACCACAGGCGGACGGCTGAGATTACGTGCCCAGGAGCAGCTCTGCCGTAGAGGAGAGGCCCGTGTGGATGAAGAGCCAGACGAGGTGGATTTAGACTGTCGCCTCTGCTTGGGCTGCTTTTCTGGATCCAGAGGATTCCAGTCAGGCTGTGGGCGCTGAGAGGCAGCTGGGGAGGCCTGGTTACCCAGTTTAGGGAGATCGTTGTTTACTATAGACCACCAGAGAGAGGCAAGGTCAGTTTTAGTTAATTCCTTAAAATACATACTGCAACCTTTGAATTTATCAATTTTGTTTCTAAAAAGGCAAAGCCCACCTTGTCCAATATTTTTTCCCTATGCTTTATTAGTATTAAAGGTTCATCCAAAAATGAAAATTCTGTCATCATTTATTCACTCTCTACTTGTTCAAGTTATTTTGTTCTGATCAACACAAACGAAGATATATTGAAGAATGTTGGAAACCGGTAACCATTGACTTCTATAGTATTATGTTTTTTCTAATGTGCATGTTAGTGTTTAGCAGTCTCCAAAATTCTTTTAAATATCTTCTGTTGTGTTTAACATAACAAAAAAATCAAACTAGTTTGGAACAAGTAACAACTAACACCTAACAAGAGTTAATGATAATGACAGAATTCTCCTTTTTGGGTAAACTGTATAATTTAACATATATTATTTTAACTAACAAAAATAGATTTAAAGGGTTATTTCACCCCAAATTTTTAATTACCTCATCATTTACCTGCCCTCATGTGTTTATAAAACTTTGAGTTTCTTTCTTCTGTTGAACACAAAAGAAGATATTTAGAAAAATGCTGGGACCCATTGACTTTCATAGTAGAAAAAAATTATGCCAGAAACCAGCATTCTTTAAAATATCTTCTTTTGTGTTCAACAGAAGAAAGAAACTCAAATAGGTTTTGAACAAGTGAAGTGTGAGTAAATGTTCTAAAGTATATAAATTACTATATTTACTATAGTAAATTCTATATTCATACACTATAACTAGTGATGCACCAATATTTTTCATGTCTGATTTTGGTTGCCATTTTTTTTTTTTGCAAACAAGTGGGATGATTCCAATTGCTCATTTTTCATTTTTTGATTAATCTTTTTTTTAAATACAAAAAGGGGCCGATTCCATTTGCATATTTTATTTTAAAACATTTATTTTAGTTTTTTTTGTAAGCAAGAGACAAGAAAGAATAAAAATATCAGTACATGAACAATTTGCTTTATTTATTTGCTCTTTTACAGACTGAACCATTTAAAATTAAGGCAACCACTACATTTTAATCAAAGAAAGATGCTACATACTGTACATGTAGCATGGGCAGTTTCAAATATAACTTAGAACGTATCATTTCAAAATCCGAAACAAAACAAAATGACTTTAAAACCTGAAAGTATGCTACATAAAACATTCCTGCACAAAACAAAACAATAAAGTTCAATGAAACCATGAAAAGTTTAATTGAAAATGCAAATTCACTCTTTGCCAGTATGTGGCATAACTTTAAACAAAGGACCTCAGCATTTATAAATGTGATTTAAATATGCATTGTATGAAAATAAAATACAATCTAAACTGTTTTGAAGATGATCAGTTCTCGTCCATATAAACCCTCCGTCAATTCAGTATTCTGATCTTTTTTCCAGTATTTTGTGAAATATTGTGCTGCTCTGCCCTTTATAGTAGTTTGCCTGCTGTTGTGACTGTGCTCAGACTTTAGGCCTCTGTTGACATCCTGTTTACAGGCTACAGACATTTTGGAAAAGTCTGGAACAAAGACCGGCCGAAAAAATGCTACTTGATGTATTGTCAGTAGACCAGTGCATTCCTAACTGTTACTGTAATGATACAAAGATTGTAGAAAATCTGTTAAAAGTCAATATAGATTTTAATTCTGATTGAGTGACTGATTGTTTCTGATTATTAGAAATGTCCCCAAAGGAAGAACCAGTTCTACCCATGTGCAGATGCAGTCATTTGAAGTGGATAGTCTCCATTTCCTCTTACTTCCATACATGGGGTGTTGGTGGACAATGAGGAGATGCTGGAGTCTTGGGAAATAGTCCTCTTCCTCCCAAAAGCTGTGCTGAAGACTGAAGATAGTATAAGGCTGAGCTGACTAACATCTTGATATTCTTCCTGAAAATTTGGGGCAGGTCTGGTGTGCCTTTGAGCAGTGTTGGGGGTAATAGTAGTTAATAATATTACTTTTCTAAGTAACGAGTAAAATAATGCATTACATAAAAAAAATTAAGTAATAATATTTGAGTTACTTTTTTACAAATGTAATGAGAGTATTTTTTTATTTTAATAAATTTGCATTAAAAAATAAATAGCCGAATTTAAATTAACGTAGTCATCAATCACACTCAATGAGAGAATGTGCTCCCCACGGGAACAGGCAGAAACCAAGATGGGAGAGCCTTACATTTCTGTGATAGAAGTATTCCATTATTTTTAACGCTTTTGAAAATGGGATTATCTCAATGCACAGTAATTTAACTTGACTAATAAGAC
The DNA here is from genome assembly GCA_903798115.1 of Danio jaintianensis. Taxonomy (NCBI): domain Eukaryota; kingdom Metazoa; phylum Chordata; class Actinopteri; order Cypriniformes; family Danionidae; genus Danio; species Danio jaintianensis. Next base: position 9,596,683 of record CAIGQV010017386.1, read on the forward strand.
AAAAAGTACAAAAGTAGCAAAAACACATTGCTTTAAACTGGCATTAATCTGTATATATGGCAAGTAAAGCTTTGGCATCAGGAAGTTCTCAGAAGATAACATTATCCTACATTTTTTTAAATGTGTTTTTTTAAAAGGTAAATGAAGGTGTAGGTTATACAGTGTGTTGTTAATTTGCAGGGCTCCTCTATTTAAAAAAAAATTTACAAAAGGAAAAAAAAAAAGTAATGCAACGGTAACTCAAAAGTAACGTAGTGCTTTACTTCCCCAAAAAGTAACTAGTTGCGTTATTAGTTACTTTTTATGGTGAGTAATTCAATATTGTAATGGATTACTTTCAAAAGTAACTTTCCCCAACACTGGACTTGACCATGACAATGTCTATCTAATTTAGTGTATAAATGATCCTTATGCTGTAATTATTTCCCATACGTTTCATAGTAAATGGTTTATGCTTATGTATTCTAGCTTTGCAATACTGACCATCCACCACAACCTCTTCCTCCTCGTTGTCAGTGCTGCTGAGTTTTTCAGGGTCACTCTCAGAGAGGTCACTGGGTGCGTTCTGCCCATGCTGGGCATCTTGTTTTGACTTGAGTAAGTAGGCGGCCAGTCCCAGCTCCTGCTCCAGGGTGGTGCGCTGCAGAGACCAGCAGCTAATAACACGCAGGTCACAGTACTTTAGAGATCTGAAGACAGAGGAACAACATGGGTGTGTGGTAAGCCTAAATGTGGTCATACATCAAACATTGGATGAGATATGTTCATTTCAAGGTACCAAACAAACAGTCTCTATAATCATCAAACATACAAAAATTCAACAATATAAAATGCTAATTCAACAAAAATTAGCATTGTACATTCATATAAAATAGTGTATTCAAATTTGAAAAGATGTGGTGTGCAACTCGTCTAGTACAAACCATAAAAGTAGAGCTATTATTTGTATAATAATTTTAGGTGCTATTTCCTATGCATTACTAATGAATTTCTAAGACTTGATTAATAACCACTGAAAAGAACAGCTGTCTCTGTGCTCTCAAATCAAATCTTGTAAGCATGTTTTTCTCTAAAGTCATCCTAAAATCTGTCATAAAAAACATGCAACTCACTGTCCATTTGAAAAAACAAATGTGACAACACAAAATAATTTTTAAAAAGACCTTAAATTGCCTCAGGTAATTATTTTTCTGAGGTCTTGCTGACCTCTGAACAAATTTACCAACCATTTTCTAAGTAAACAAACAAAATAGATTAGCAAGCTTTAAAAGGCCCATTTCTAGGTAAACAGTTCTAGGTAAATAATTAAACATTTTGCAAAAACAGAAGCAGTTTTTTGTTATTAAATAATTAAATAATATGTAGATATTTATCAGCTTCATCGCTCTAATGGTGTCTAAACATTTACATATACATTGCATAAACATTTGCATATTACATATACATTACATTTATAATAATCCATAGGGTAAGAAATAAGCAAGTTGCTATTAGTGTTTAACCTGGGTAAAGATTCTCCTTGTGGATCCATGCCGGTTAAGATGAGAATACAGGGTAAAGCCTCCAGCTCTAGATATGTGCGAGGAGCCCAGTCCGGATCTAAGATCTTCAGCCATACCTGGTGACATATTGAGAGCAAATGGATCCCCAATTAATGATGCATATCAGCAATAATACACACAAAAATAAATGGCCAAAAAAGACAACAAACAAACAAATATTTAATATGTTTAGAAATGACCATTTTAACCTTAAATGATGCAGTCTTTAGTGTTCTTTTACTTCTTAACCATGTCAACGAATTTCGAAAATCAAAGAACAAACTGAAATGACGCCATTTCGAACGAAATCTGACCAAAGCGGACCTTTGGGGGAGTTCGTTTTGAACTGCCAAAATGAACTCAAAAAGAACTTTATTTCGGTCGAATTTTGTTCAAAATGGCGTAATTTTAATTTGTTCTTTGATTTTGTTTGCATTCCTGGACCTTCAGTTAGGTTTAATAGATCTGTTACAAATAATTTAGAACTTAATCACATAGGAGATGTTTTTATCCAAATTGATATACAAATGAGAAGAAAAGCAAGTCACATCACCAGAAGAACAACATGTGCAGTAGATGGTGTGAAGAGTCTAAGTCTTTTTAAATATTATATTGAAAATGTCTGTTTCAATATTACGTTTTCCATAAACCCAGAAACACTGCACTATATGTCATTTTATAGACTCTCAAGTATTTAATTATTTTGGCCATGCAGCATGTCCGACAAACAGATGAAAAGTAATTACCCTCAGTTGGTCAAGGAAGTGTTTTCCTACAGAAAGAGCAGAGCATGGATCTCCCAGAATAACCTCAAACTGCTTGTGAAGGCCGAGTCTGTTGCGCACATGGCAGAGGCGCTGGTGTGCCAAGGCAGCGAGAGCCGGTGATGGGATCCTCAGGAGCAGCATGTGACCATGACGGCTGGGACAATGCTGAGAGGTGTTGAGGAGACACTGCACCATCTCTAGCGTCTCCACTGAGATGTGCTTCTGCAGAGCCTGTAACGCCTGGCCGCCCGCTGTTGCCATCAGGGCCAGAGAGTAATGCTGGATCAGGACATGGGTGCGAATCACAGCGCTGTGTAGTTTTGGGAACCTGAAGTAAAGAAAGGGGTGGGTGTTTATAAAGCTACTAAAACATTACATTTAATGAAGAGAGAGGAAAAGGTTTGAGGTTGGTTATACGTTTTTGATCGAAGTCTCTTATGCTCACTTTTTTCCCATCAAAAATAGAGTACAAGATTATTTTTTAGAATAATTTCTATACACTAGACACTTTTATTAACAATCCATGTTTCTGGGAAAACATGCAATTCTGAGTGTTCTTCATGCAGGTTAGTGGGGTTGACAAACCACCTGTATTAAACACACTCCATATTCCATATTTAAATGCACTAGACACTTTCCTACAAACACTCAAAGCACTCAATTAAAAAATAAATAAACGCTAAACTCAAAGCTAAACTAATTTATACTTGTAGCATCTATAAATTGCTGCTCTCTGGTCTGATTTGAAGTGCTTCTTTTATCCTCATTTGTAATTCACTTTGGATAAAACATCTCCTAAATTAATGTAAATGTTTTCAACTATATTATAATAGTTTTTTCCAGTTTCATTTTCAGCATCATTAACCGTGTTCAGTGTAACATAATAATTCATGCTAATTTACTACTCATTTCTTTATATTACCAAAGATATAGAAACAATTGTGCCTTTTCTAAAGAATGGCATTTATTTAAAGAAACTAAAATCTCTTGTAACATAATAAATGTATTTACTGATACCTTTTTATCAATGTAATGTGTCCTTGATGAGTAAAAGTATTCATTTAATTTAAAAAGAAATCTTACTGACCCTAAACGTTTTTGTTTGCTTTTTGTACATGGTTCAAAGCCAAGCTGTTACAGTTTGGTGTCCACATCAAATAATATTTACAAACATGATTTTACGCACATATAAATCATAGACAAGTAAAAATGTCTTGTTTCAAATAACATCTGTGATAACAAAATGGGTGAACTTACATTCTATCATAATTCAGCATAACATATATAACTTATGTCTTTTTATGTCATCAAATGATTCTTGTTTTAAAATACCTGACAAATATGTTTTATTTTGATATGTAAACAATTGAAGCACTTGATTACATTTAGTGGGTGTAAATCTGTAAATGATGATAAAAATAAACAGGATATATTGTTTTGGTTTTGATGCTTAAAAAACATATTTTTAATAACTATACATGGATTAATAGATGCAATGTTAAAAATGATTTTCATTAACACTGAACTCATACCTCTCCTCCAGAGCAGCAGCCATACTCTCAAAGGAACTGTCATATCGTAGCAGAGGAAGGCCACTTCCAGAGCGGGTCGTCTCTAGCAGCTCGGACACACCAAAGTACTTTGTCTTCTCGTGATAAAGATCTACATCCTAGGTGAGCAAAAACACCTTAACAATATATAAACCCACTAGAAAAAAATGTGTTTGTAATCAACTGCAATGAGATATTTTAATGCTTATATGATATTCTTACATTATTGAATCCCGAAGGCCAGTGGATCTCATTGTATGGGCTGATGCGGGTGTACTGAGTCTGCAGGGTGAAGGGGAATGAAGTCACGTGGAGCGTCAGGATATTGGCAGCATCTCGAATCTGCCTGCAGTTCAGCAGACCGTCCACTAGTCCCACACTAGAGTCTCCTCCAGTGCACTGCCCACTGCCAGAAGAATGAATATACAAGAGACTGTTCCAGCAAAAGCCAAGAAAATAGGAGTCTATGGTTAAAGGAGAAGCATGAGAGGTCAGATTACCTGCTGACGTCCCAGTGTGCATGATCATGCACCAGTATGAAGAGAGTGTAGGGGTTCATCTTTGACTTCTGAATGAGGCTGTTGATCTTTCCCACTGCACTCTGGTTCAGCTTTACCACATACTGCTCAGCCTCCTTCAGGGACAAGCAGTCTTGGTCGAGTCCTAACTCCCGTAACACTCCTAACAACACAACAGAAGAAGGTGAGAGCCAGCAATGGAGAAATAAAACCCACAGAACCTAGTCATATATATATATATATATATTTATTGTTTTATTTATTTTATAAATATGGTCATCTACTCAAAGATGGTTCAATTTAGAGGTATTAAAGAGGTATATAAATGATACCCTTCCAAGTATATTAGTAGTACAATGATATTAGTTTACTTCCCAAATGTATTATCCAAGGAAAACTTGATAAACTAAGCTTGAAATATACTTCTCTTTTAGTAAGGGTGAAACAGAGGCTCATGGGTAATAAGTGTTCTCTACCTGAGTTCCACAGGTGAAGGACGACTTGATGAAAGGTGACCTCTGAGGGTGGAACGCAGATTAAAAAGTCAACCTTGTCAAAGGAACCGAGGTCCAGGTTCTGTGTGCTAGAATCAGCGATGGCGCAAACATGTGAAAGCAGCTTCCGTGCCAAGGCAAGTTGAATGGGCCGAATCTCATGCCACTCTACAGAGTATTCTGTCAAAACAATTAACACTGAAGAGTCAACACACATTTTCCAAAGGTATTCGTCACATTAACATCATAGTTGAATACTTAATGAGATAGTTTACCCAAAACAGAAGTATCTGACATCACTTACCCTTCACTTGTCACAAAACCTGTATGAGTTTCTTTTTTTCACTTGAACACAAAAGAAGACATTCTGAAGAAATCTGGAAACCTGTAACCATTGACTTCCATAGTATTTGTTTTTCCTACTATGGAAGTTCCAGGTTTCTTCAAACTATCTTCCTTTACGTTCAGCAGAAAAAAGAAACTTATAAAGGTTTGGAACCACTTGAGGGTGAGTAAATAATGATTCAGTTTTCATTTTTTGTGTGAACTGTTTTTTTTAAACAGATAAGTTCTTAGTCTCACCAGTGCACTTAGGTTTAGGGCTGTCTCCTGATGGTTCTATGGCAGAACACTGGAAGGCGTTTTCAGGGCTGGCTTTCTCCAGCAAACCTTCCACATCTCCATCTGAAAAGTGGTATAAAGACGTTTTTAAACACTGCATTGCTAAAACAGCAAAAGAAAGATTCATAAAGCAAAGCAGAGGTCTTACCTGGACCCAAAGAACTGAAATAAGACCCCAGCTCTGCTGCCATCGCAGAAGACAGTTCATGAATAATCTCTCTCACACAATCACTAGGAGACAGAAGACTCTCAGCTAGAGCACGAGTCTGGTGCTTCCCTGTGAGAAAATGTAGACATTGTATCTAAAATTATAATCAAATTTGAATTCAATTCCATTACAGAGATACATTTGTTCTGAAATGAAAAAAACAAACAAATCCAAATCCAAATGTTTAAACACTTTTTTTTTTTAAAATATACCTTTATTATTCAGTTCCCACTCTTTTATAAACAGCTTTGAAGGACTTTCAAGGACTTTTTATAGCACTATTAATTTCAATTCAAGCACCTTTGTAATTCACACCCCCAGCATATGTAGCGCCATGAAAGTCCTTACTGTACTTAACATTTCACTTACACTTAATATTTACATGAAAAATGTCAGAGTGATGATGTTTTGAATGTGTCCCTGAGAACCCTGATTATTTGAATATGTGTAACCCACATACCTGTCACAACCACACATGACTCTATTTCCTGGCTCCTGTTCATGCAGATGATCACCACATAGTTGGTGGGGCTCAATCTTCCCTCCACCAGCCTGTGAAAGGTGTCCTCCAGCGCCTCTGCCAGAGAGAGTGCAGTGTCCAGCACCAGAACTCCTTCTCCACATGAGCTGGTGGCCAGTTTGGCGAGCCAGGGCAGCTGAGAGGGAGTGAGGGGCTGTGCGAGGCATGGCAGAGGAGGTGGAAACTGTGCATGTGTTTGCTGGTACTGCCGGATCTCCGTCAGGTGCGACTCACGCCAGGAGCGCATGAAGATTTGCTCCAAGTCTTCCATCACAGGAGCCTGGTCAGGTGCTGTTGTGACATGACGGAAAAATACACTAATACATTCTGATAATTCACTAATAAATTACTTTGAGCAATTTTTCATTTATAAAAAAGTGAATAAGCCAAAGGAAAGTGAGTGAGAGTGAATTAATTTCCATTTATGTAAATAAGGAAGTATAATTTTTAAAAGAAATATTATGCTTAAACCTGAAGGGGGTGCTAAAAAAAAGAATTTAATTAAAAATGTTGAAATTATTATAATATTCATCATCTTTTGTTTAAACATAAGCAGCCAGTGTGATTTTAGTATGTACTATTTATTAATATTCCGAATGAGCTTTTATTTAACTGTAAACCACTGTTTTAACACTGTTTGTTATGACATTCTTTATTCATGTTTTGAATTAGTTTTTAATTAACTGTAAACCAGTGTCATTTTAGTATTATTTAGCAGAATAAAGCCCTTCATAAGCCTGATAAGGCTGTCAGGCTTAATTCTCTTAGAATAACTAGCTAAATGTACATCAACATGTAAGTAAAATGTAAGTCAACATTATTTTAGGCAACATTATTTTGAATTGTAAATTAGTTTTAAATAAACTGCAATTTAAGTTTAATTTATATTTACTATTATATTACGTATAATTTACTATTAAGTAAAATTTATATTTACTATTTTGATTTAGCTTATATTTTTTGTTTTATCTAAGTTTAGTTTTAGTCATTTAATTTTATTCACTTTTTAAATTTTTATCATTGTGACTGTAAAGACAGCAGAGAACCTTCATGTAAATATGGCTGATGTTTTTCAATGGCATTCCCGGTATTAAAACATTTACTGCTGAGCATAAAAAGACTGTGTGGAAGTTGCATGAATATTGTTGTTCTCACCAAGCTGCACTAGATAGTAGACAGTGAGCAGGATCAGCATCTCAGTGGAGATGGGCTGGATCGGAGCAGTGCCGTACTGCTCATAGACACGTGGGAGGTTCTGGGAAGTGCGATAGCATTTCTGCAGCAGGCCACTCACCAGCACATCCTCAAGGTTCCCAGACAGACGAGGCAGTGTCCCGTGCCCTACAGACAAAAACACACACACAAACACAGTAGAAATGAACAGCTGGCCCAAGATAAAGACGTGGGAACTGCTATTGGATACTGCTCGCGTCACTCAGTAGACTAAACAACCACCAACCTCCCAAAAACAGGGCTACTTTTTTCCCCTTATGTGTCCAGGTTGCTTGAGTATATATGCATTCTATATTTACAAGTTGTTAAATACATTTACATTGACTTTTTTCAAAACAACCTACAATTGAGGAGGCTATCAATGATTAAACAAGAAGAGGCAATACACACAAGTAGTGCTATGTATACAAAGGAACAGTTAGTGCGCAGAGAATTAAGTGCTAGAGTAAGGGGGGGGGGGGGGGGGGGGGTATTTTTTATAGAGAGAAGAGTGTTTCTACAGGTGGTTTGTCAAGCCCACTCACCTGTGTGAAGCATACTTCATAAATGCACAATGTTTGCCATATTGACACAATGAGAGCGATATGGAGTGATTGTAAGAAAGTGTCTAGTGCAAATGTGTAAAACTGGTACAAGTGTCAGTTAAAGTGATAGAGAGTGTTTTCTCTACAGGTGCTTTGTCACGCCCACTCACCTGTAACACTTAACGTTTGCTCAAATAATGTACAATTATTGATTGATGGGCAAAAATAGAATGCAAAAATAAAATAATGTTAAGAATTTACCTTTAAAAATGACCGGACGTAGTCCACAAGTCTGAAGCAGGTGATCAGGCACTGTGACAGACTCACTCATGGCAAGGGGCGGCGAGGACCCCACAGACAAACACCCAGATGCCCCGGTGTCAGCTGAGGACAAACACATCCACAAATGATGCACTTGATGTAAATCTGCATCGATACGCACATGACTTATAATCCAAGTCACCAAATAAGTTCATTTAGCTCAGCACACAATGGTATATTATGTCATAAAAGGCTTATTTACAGTTTTACTGTTGATTAATGAGCATTGTCCCTGTTAAATAAATAAATAAATTTCAAATTCAAAAAAAAAAAAAAAAAGACAATGTATAAATTAGAAAAATGTTAAAATAAAAACCAAAATAACTAAAAGAATCAAGAGGAAACCAAGCAGACTGTCAGTGGCCTGTTTTGGGGAAAAACTTGAATAAAGTGTTCTGTAAAAAGACTTGTGCACCATGGCATTAGATTCACCATATTGAATCAGTTTTCAATAGTTGAGAGATGGCTCTGATTTGATGTCCAGTTTAGTGAACGAGTCAATGCATAAGAATAAACCCCAAAAAGTAATGGAAGAGAGCAAAGTGGTCCTAATTTTGGTTTCTTGTTTTGAATGACAAATATAGATTATTTATACTTGCTGATATGGACTGTTCATTCTCTATACATAGTGCAGAAGACCTGCTATTTCACAGTTGGCTGTAGTCTATATGGTGTGTTCAATGCATTTTTACCCAAATTGAGGCAACAACAAGGTAGACTTTCATCAGCACTAGTTCTTTGAAGTCAGCTTGGTGTGTCACGGACCATATATGTAAGGAGGGGGGCTTAAATGGACAAAAGGTTGCGAGTCACTGTCTCAGGTAACACCTAAATATTATAATAACATATAATAATATAATCATATTTTTTATAATATTGTTTCTTATTTTGTATGCTTGCTCTCAGTGCCTTTCCTGTGAAAAGCATTTGAAGAACACTCTGTTCAGGTTTGCTGAAAAGCAAATATATCTATAATAATAATGCTCTCTTTGGCAGAGCCTGTGCTGCAGTCGGATCACATCGCATTTTAGCACTCAGAGACAGTGGTGTAGATAGTAGGTTTTGGAGTTGTGACAAATGTTTGTTTGTTTATTTATTTATTTAAATGCAACCTCCTAGCCATAATTTACACTATTATTATTTTTATTACAATATCTCCATCAATTGCTAATTTAATTATAAAATCAAATAGAGTTCCTAGTTCCCTTCAACAATGCAAATTTAAGTCCTGATCATTTGGATTTTTGCTTCCATGGTGAATAATGCGTCACAAATGTAGAGGCTGAAATACTGTCTGAATGAAACCCAAATTGTGTTGCTCACAGATCTTTTAATATTCTTACTGAGCACTTTGGTAAATGTCCATCCCCCACCTCCCCCATGATTCTGGGCTAAGCCTCCAATGTCCCTAAATCCTGTATGTGCTCTTATTCAGAAAGACAGTCTGACTCACCGCACAGTCTGAGTGGTAAATAAGGGCACTAGATTCTACAGAGATTTGAGTGTGTCTACCTGATTTAGTGCCATTGCTTGTGCTGTTGGGAGCAGGTCTGGAGGTCACTTCTGTTGGAGCAGACGATTCTGGAGACCATCCCTTGTGTCTCTTCTTGGGGGGCCCAGAATTTGCCATGGAACCTTGAAAAACATCACAACTGGTCATTATGATATTTTCAATATCTATCGATCCATCCAATATATATATATTTTTTAAATCTATATATTCTGCACTATCCATTTCTTCTATCTATCTATCTATCTATCTATCTATCTATCTATCTATCTATCT
>CAIGQV010017386.1:9606775-9625269 GCA_903798115.1 Danio jaintianensis
TCTGTCTGTCTGTCTGTCTGTCTGTCTGTCTGTCTGTCTGTCTGTCTTTTTGACCATTTCTCAGTGAATAAAGCCAAACAGAAAATGTTTGTATTCATTAAAATGAGAGTTTGGTCAACGAAAATCTTTAGGAATAGAAAGATAATACATATAAATTCAAACGAGTTGCAAAAAAATGACAAACTACAAAATTTCAATTAAATGTATTATATATATTTTTTACATTTCTCTTGATTATTCCTGTTAATTAAAATTTTATTTCATATACTCCCCCAACGTATTAATTTTGGTGTACTAATCTTTGGACCACAATCTTGAGTTTTTTTTGTTAGATTGGTTCCAATTTGAACTTTATTACTGTCTATTGTTAAGTATATGTACAAATATATTTTTGTAAAGCATTCTTCAGAAAATATTTATTTACAGTTTTTCTCAGTCGCTTTGGTGCATTTCTCACAACACTATTTACATTTGCACAACAGTTAATGCATTTCTCAAAACAATTAGTACAAACTGCAAAACCTAGTTGATAACCTGCAAAAGCGTGTCACTTGCTCAAAATGGATAACTCATTCCTAAAAAATGCAAGTATTCATGTCAATGAAAGTGTCAGTGTCATCAAGATGAAAAGTCCTGACACCATTGTTTATGAACAAGATAGTCATATGGCTTTGTCATGTTTTCATTATGACAGTTTACTCTGTAAATTTTTTCCAAAGCTAAAAAGAAAATGCTCAAGACAGCACTATATACTATTTGCACAGCCATTTGAAAACTACAGTAAAGTTAGACATCACTCCATTTAGTGAGGTATCTGAGTACAAGACACTGAATATGTATGTTTCACATTTTTACTGCATATGCTCTTTGCAATTCTAATTTATTCACAGCATTGTGCAAAATAATAAATACACCCTTATTTACAACAAACATAAACTTCCTTTTGGGTAGAGCTGTGCACAACTCTAAACAATATTGCAGTACATATTGGAACTGAACCTACAACATACATAGGTCTGTAAATCATTCATGAAATTGTTCAATTTAAAAGACATCTTCAGGAAAAAAAAGATTTAACATTTTTTATAAAATTTGCTTGACAAATTTTGACAACTAGTTCAACATTTTTGTATGTAATGACTCAAGTAATGAAATGAGGACTATTAGTTTTATATGGAATGACTATTCAGCATTCACAAGTTTAGTTAATTTTGACTGACATGACATGATAACGTTATAAAACAGCAGAGAGTTGTATGAAAGCAATTGATGCATGTCCAAAAGCATTTGCAATTTGTTGGAAGGAATGAGAAACTGCTACTATGATGTGCACAAATGACGAATTGTTTTGAGAAATGCATAAACTGTTGTGCAAATGTAAATAGTGTTGTGAGAAATGCACCAAAGCGACTGAGAAAAACTGTAAAAGAGATATCTGTGAGGGCTGTACTCATTTATGCTGGGCACTGTATATATAACAGATTTTTCTTATTTTTTTACTAAATCAGACCATTTGTTATGAGTTTTTATTAGTTTCATTTGAACATTTTCCTTTTTGTAATAATATTCTATATGCCAGTCTAAAATAATGTATGCAAATTCCCTTTAAAAGCAGGAAGTGTTTATTATGTTACACATTAACCAGACTGTAAAAGCGAGTGCATGTGTCCCTTTATATGCAAAGAGAAGCCGAAGAAAAAGGGGAGATGTGTTAAATCCTAATGAAAACCAAAGCATCAGGAAGGAAGTCTCACGTTTTACAATGCAGACAGAGAGCCGGGGAGAGAAGGGAAGAGACTTTACAGCAGCACTTTATGGAGGTGATAGGCAGAGAGTGTTGAAAGAAAAGAGAGGGACCTTTTACAGCCCCAAATGCTGAATAATGACAGATACCAACTACAAAAGAGGAGGAGAAAAAGGCAAAACAATACAGCTGCCTCTTTTCAAAGCATTTAGACTTTTCAAAAGGGGGGCTCTCTTTCACTGGAGGTGTGAAGTCTGGAGGGGGGATTAGTTTAGGGACCGCCTCAGTAAAATTGAGGTTTCCCTTTCTCTGATCTAAGCTTGAAGTAAAACTACCGAGTGAATAGTGAGTGCTGGAGGGCAGGATTACCTATTACTGTGGGCCTTCCAGGGCCAGTGGCAACTATTCCAGGCTGTGGCAGAGGTTGAGCAGGAACATGACTGCCATTGGTAATGGGAGGGGAACCGTCCGATATATGGTGTTGGGTGTTCAGATCTGAATGATTGGGACAGCATAAAATATATTAACCTTAAGATTAAAGAAATTCTTGGATACTTGGAAGTCAATGCAGTCATTATATAATTTGAGGGAAAACAGATGTTTAAATTATGTGTACACAACCCTGTTCTATCTGTTCTACCTGTTCTATTTTTTTTTTACCTGTGTGGTTTATTGTGTTCAAAGGCATGTGCCCTGAATTGGAGAGCAGGTCATTGGGTCCATGTGCTGATTGCTCCTCTGGTCCGGCAGTTATATTACTGACTGCGTTTCTCATTCGGCTGTCTGCACACAAAATGTGGAAAAAGCAACAGTAAAACATAATGCATAGCATAAACAGACTTCGGTCTGACATTTGGTGGCTAGGAAGGATCTATCAAAACCTTTTGCACCATTTGCATTTGGTTTAGGAATTATGATTTAAAAGGCCTTCTGAATTCACACCAAGAACAATAGCTATAAATGAGTCTGTCAATGTTCATTTTAATTACGATTAATCAAACCACATTCAAGCAAAGTCTAGTGTTATACTATGAATATAACATATAATTATGACTATATTAGAGTCAGTGTTTTTATCTTTATGGCTGTGACTTTTATTGGGTATTTCATTAATGTTTTAGTGAGTTGTATTTGTTTGTGTGCTTACTTAATTTTATAACAGTTATCAAATTATATTAATATATAATTTTATAATAATATATAATATTATTTTTCTTAGGTTGTACCTAATTAAGGCGATGAAGACCTCATTGTAAAATCGTTACAAGTCTTACAATTTTTAAAGCAGTTTATCAGTGTGCAAACTTGTTTGTTTGCTTATGATTGCCTTGTTTGTCATTTGCTGGGTTTGTGGGATGTGCACACTTTTTTGCAGTTTTTATTTTGAGTGGACATTCTTAAAGAATTAGACTGATTACTCAAACTTTATCTCAATGGTTACGTTCATTGGTGTGAAAGGTCATTTAAACTCTTTTAGACCTATTTTTTGTAAAGCATGTAATACTCTTTGAATATATGCACGCACTGCTAAAGCTGTTTGGGCCAATGTTGACATTTCACCATGGCAGCAGTGAGCTTAACTAGGTGTGCTGGCCATCTGGACTTTCAGTCTCAGAAGGCAAGCACTTGTGAATGGGTCAGGCTGACCCAGGATGCTGAACAGGGTCAAATTAACCCTCCTCCTAGTCTCTAGCTGTCAATAATCCACCAGAGCTGTGTGGCTGATGCTACCCGCTGCTATAATAAGATGCCATTCATGACGATTAGCATAAAGTGTAGAATGTTCTGCTCAATTTTACCTATTCCTTTCCAGCAGATCGGTGGTCCCTTGACCAGAATGCCCTGTGCATTTCGGAGCAGGTGGTACTTTAAGTGCTTCTGCTTCTTGGGCTGTGTGCTGAGCTTCAGGTTGATGTGGTTGGCAAACTCTGTGAAGTAGCGGAAGCCCTTCTCTCCACAGCCCATGCAGTTCCCTGAGAAACCTGGAACAGGCAAGACATCCTGTGAATATCTGCTGTCTTTTTTTCATGTCTTTGAGTGCACAGATTCTGTCTACATTCCTTAAAGACCAAGATCAGTTATCTAAAATAGAGGCATAGTGTAGACGGTACCCAGCTGAGCACCTAGTTTCCATAGTCACAAACCGTCAGCGGGGGCGAGGGTGCTGTGCTGAGCTGAGGGCAATCGAAACCCAAATTAAAGATCTAAATATGTCTCTCTGACAACTGAAAATGTGGTCCCACAAAGTTGGGGTACCCTGACCCAGGAGCTGTCTCTTTGCTTAGGGCTTTCCCATTTTCTCTCCCTCACTGTCTATTTGGCTGTTTTTATGTTGCCAGGGGCTGTTGCTATATGGTTACTACAGTGCTTTTATAAATAATATTTCTACCAATCCGCCTGCCTGCCTTTCTATCCATCCACCTGTCTGTATGGCTGGGCGATATGGTATCAGTATTGTCTATACTTTTACATTATTAAAGTACAATAAAAATGTTCATATTAAATTATGTTCATATTATATAATATGTAAGCTATCTTTTTAATGTAAAGAATATAAATATACAATATAAAATGACTGGATATTTGCATGAGCTCTGAAATTCAGCACTCCAATCTATCTTCGATTGTCATGCACATCTTGTTAGGGAAGTACAGTTGTGTGAAATCTCCTCCGAAGGGCAGAGGGTGCTCTTGCGCGGAAAGTCCAAACACCCACAAAGAAGAAGCCCAGGAAATCCCCAGTTTTGCCTTATAAACAGTTCAGTTTGACTAATAATCACAAGACTACAAAATCATCTCACAAAAGAATTAATTTCAAACCCTCGACTGAAGTTAAGTGAGTTTGGAGTAAATAAAAGTTATTATATGTGGTTTGATGGTTCTTGCATAGCTTGTCAGTGAACTATGACTCTATGACTGACAGTAAATGCTGCTAGATCTGAAAGCACATGCTGGGGATTTACTAGAACTGGCTTTACTCACAAAATGCATGTGAAAATCATTTTTGAAATAATTGCGCAGCCCTACTTTCAAGATGTCTTTTTGACAATTGAAAATGTAGTTGAATGAGGTTGGGGTACCCTGACATAAGTCTGGGCTTTTCTATTTTCTACCTCTCTTTTACACTCTCTTTTTTTAAAATGCAGGGTATTCAGATTCTGGAGCAACAGGTTCAGTGTGTCTTACCTAAAAGTGCATTGCGTCCACATTCATCGGGGAGAAAGCGCAGGTCCACCGCACAAACCAGAATGTGATCAGGCATGCTGGGAGATTTGGCTCCGACAAGCAGAAACCCAGGCGGAACTTCCAAAGACTCGGTGGCCATGGATGATAGCCGAAGGTCTTTACCCGCCTGACAGAACCCTGAAATGAAGAAGTCTGGTCACCAATTGTATAAGGACACTGTTGTAATTAACCCAACTTCCCCACTTCTGATAAAAAATTACATTGCCCATCAAAACCTTTTGCTTGTTCCGAGCCACTTGACTTCACTGAACCTCTGGGCATTTGAACATGAGTGAATATATTCCATTTTCTTTAAATTAATATGATGATGTTATATGCAGCAAAGTGATCAACATTAGTGTTTGTTATGTGTGCATTGCATGCATGTTTGCAAATGACCTTTTTGTGAGGAGAAAGCTAATTGTGAGCCATTTACTACACTCATATTCAAGTTAAATCATCAGATAGTCATCTACATTGGTTTTGTAAAAGGAACACCCCCCCTTTTTTGAAAATAGGCTAATTTTACAACTCCCCTAGAGTTAAACGGTTGAGCTTTACTTCATTGCCATTCTCCGTGTCTGGCAGGAGCACTTTTAGCTTAGCTTAGCATAGATCATTGAATTGGATTAGACCATTTTCCTTTTTAAAGCTTGACTCTTCTGTAGTTATATTGTGCACCAAGATCGAAGGAAAATGAAAATGTTCTCTATTCTAGGACAATATGGCTACGGACTACACTCTCATTCTGGCATAATAAGGTGCAATAATATTATGCAGCAGATGAAAATCTTGCAACTGTAGACAAATTTCCAAGAGATGATTCAGAACTAATTTCAAGCGTCAAAAGGCCAGGGCACAGGTCAGTAGGGATCACACTACTCAAAAGTCTTGGACTTGGTGGATCAATCACCAAGTGTGAACACCTTTTAAATCCGATTATACTTGAATGCCTTGAAGATGTGATGAATTATGGCTAAAAACATTTTTTCTAATATATAGGATCTCACCATCTGTAGTACAGGAACCCTCTGGTGGAGATTTCATCTGATATGGGATCGGAGGGCTGTTTGAATCTGAGCCATCTTCTTCATCTTCATCCTCATCTACTCGACCTGTTGGAAATGAAAAAGTAATGAACATAAGTAAGTTGGCATTAAAAGTCTCATGTTGCACAACTGCACATCTGGAAATACATGCTTTATTCTCGGTTCGAGGTCCTATTCCAGTTCCCTTCTCTCCTGTCTCTGCTTTATTGTTGAATCAGTACTCAAAACAAATTAACAGATGCGTTTGAAGGAGTGTGCTATCATGGAAGACTGTAAAAGCTCACCCTCATGAGAATAAGGTCTTTGCTCTGCCTCCAGGTACAGCTGAGAAAACACTGGTCGGGGAACCACTGTGTTGGAGCGCAGTGATGCCTCTATGGAGTTGTGCAACACTTCCTCAAATCGAGTACTCTGAAGGTGTCCTGTATAGGAATTCCCCATGACCTTTAATAGAATGCAGAGAAAAAAAAATGAATATGGCTTCTTCAGAAAAAGCATTCTTCCGAACAGCAATGGTTTAAAAATTATTAACAAATGTTTTGCACTGTACTGTAAGGTATCATTTTCTGTTATTAGTGTTTACTGCTTCAAATTAATTTTAGAATATTTTTTTCTAATACAATAAATGTTTTTGAAAGAAAATTTATATCTATAAATAAAATCTAACACATACAATTTTAAATTAAAATATAAAGTTTTGACAAACATGAATAAGAGAAATAATTAATATTATTTAGTAGCTAATGTGTATTTTCCCAGTAAACATCCCACCTAAAATATCGCACCATAGCAAAACTATAGTTTAATCTGAGAGCACTGTAAGAAAACAAACAGCTGTAACACGGAGGTCATTTGAGGACATGTGATTTTGTCTGCACACAAACACAGAGCTCTGGCTATGGAACCTGAAGTTGACTGGAATAAGCTGATTTAATGTCAGTGACTCATCAGGCAATCAACCTCTCTCTGTGGTCAGTAAATATGATTATCACAGAACAAGACTGAACTCAAAGCATATACAGCTGGGTGTGTGAAGAGCCAGTTTCCTCAGAGGAAATAGAAATAGTGGATTTTTGTAGAGCGTCCAATTTGCAACCTCATAAAGTCACCATGAACCAATGTCAGGGCGTTCTGACCCAGACTGGGTGAGAGCGAGAGCGAGCAAAAGAAAGAAAGAGAGAGAGAGAGAGAGAGAGAGAGAGAGAGAGAGAGAGAGAGAGAGAGAGCGAGCAAGAATGACCTACCTCCAACAATAAACAAAACGTTAGAAACTGGAAGAGACTCTGATCACAGGATGATAAATAATATATTTTTATGAGAACATTTTGTTAATAACAGGCTGAGTGTTTTGGAAAATCTTGCTACATGCCATAGCTTTTGTTTAACACAAACACATCATTATTTTCATTCACCTTTTCAGTGAATAAGTTAATCCATCCATTTCGCAAAACTAGCCTATGATATAGCAAAACAATATTAACCCAATGTAGAATGTATGTAGAGACAACTGGTGTCAATTGTTTACTTAAGGTCTACTTATGTGGTATTTTGGTTAATATTCTGTAGGCAAAATGTAGTGCAAAAGTAACTATCAAACCAAGAACCTTTTTTTTGTTGTTCAGTATGCCAAATTTGCATGACCGACCTGAATATGAAGTGATATTACTCACAAACTTTTGACAAATATATAAGCCCTGATTTTAAACCGTTCAACTCATAGACTTGATTTAGTCACAATGGTTAACAGCTCAGAGGATTATCTGTGAATACTGTGGACATGAAAAAGTGACCATTGCAAATCCATTTGTCATTTGTATAGAAAGCAGAAAAAGTGCTTAAAGTACACCAGAAACCGAATGGAGCTTACTGATTACTGATACAGTTTACTATAGTATAACTACTAATGATTGGTTCTATTGTCCTTTGTTGTGTCATGCTACTCACGTCCAGTTAATCATACAATGCTATTGTAAGACTTCAAAAGTCACGTGCACCGGGATTTTCCATGATCTGATGCATTACTGCATTACCAATTCAACCTTTGAATCATCTGAATCATGTAGCGAAATATGAATGAATAGCTTGTTTTGGTGTGCTTTCTCACTACATGCCCCATAACAATCATATGTTGGGTCGATAGGTTGAGAGTACTTCCTCTGGAAGCTTAAAATCTCATTAAATTCCAAGCTTAGATCCCATTTACATCTCTCGTCCACTGGTGATTGAGTTGAAGAAAATACATCTTAATAACAATGGTGAAAGAAAAATTTACATTTTAAGTTTTTGAACTGAAATTTTTTAAGTCAATTTCATGCAACTCTCATATTTGCTTAATTAAGTTTAAAAAAAATAACATTGTTGATTTTTTTATTCAATGGTTAGAAGTTTACTTAGCACTACTTCAAGTTTCAAGTACATTTTACTCTGTGTTTCTAAGTTTTGTCATAAACCTTGTCATATATCATGCAGAACAACATCCAAAAGCAGTGTTAAACAGTGTAAATCCAACTGGAAAACATCAAAATGGATGCTGGAAACACAAGAAAGGTAAGTTTTACCTAATTTTATTACTGTTATTCCCTCAAAGAATCATTGTAAATGAACAATTTCAAGTAAAATATGTCTATATCAGTTCAAGGTTTCATTTCTACACACTTTCTTAATTCCCACAAATGAGTACTAGTATAGGATTTTGTTTTATTCTTGTGTGAACTAAATTAATGAAGAAATAGTTTTTTTTTTTTTTAAGCTTGATACTGTAGCTTCAGACCTGATTCATTGCATCAGCATGAAAAAGGAGAACCATTTTTCACCGTATCTGTTTTGTGCTCCAAAAAAGGAACAGTTTTACAGCTTTGGAGCAGCATGAGAGTGAGTATGTTTTCAGTTTGAAAAAATATATTCCTTTAACATTTGCTTTTATTTTACATGTACCTACAGTATATTTTAGTTTATTTTTATTTGTTCAGAATAGCAGTGAGTGCATTTTGCCCAACCGTGTGAACGACAGGGCAATGAAACCACTAATGAAAAAAGCTCTGGGGCAGAAAAAAAGACCCTTGGACATAATCCCCTTTCCTTTAAATGCTCTCTGCCATATGTTCTGTCTCCCTGCCCCAACACACATTAGGAATTCACAACATACTAACACCCTAAAACAATGAAGACCAGCAACATGTCATATAAACATCAACCAGTACCACCAATAAAACCTTTATAGCTAGAAAGTGAAATCCATTATATTGCTTGCCAGAATCTTTGGGATCTCATGACAAATTACCAATCTGCTTTAACTCGTTTTTGGACATTTGGAGCAAATCAGAAGCCAATGGCAAAATAATATTTGTATTTTTTTTTGAGGAGGAGAAAATAAATGCAAATGCAGAGACGGGCTCTGTAGATAGTCAAGGAGATAAAAGAGCAAGACGTGATAGCAGCGAGGACGTTCAACTGCCCCATCCTCCAGGATTGAGCTTCCTAACGGGGAGGTGACGAGGGCTTTCATCTTTCCCGGACTACCCCACCGGGACAACATCAGTCGACTATTGTGACTCTGTTTATGGCCTTCTCTTTTACAGACAGTCCTTTCCTTCTCTGTCTACACATCTTTCTGATGGTCTTTACTGTACACTTCAAATGACAAGGAATTAGCTAGAAAATGCCACAGTTGAGACACATTTGTCATGTTGAAAGCGGCTCACACTGACCCACTTCCCAATAAGTTTTATCTAACAACAACAACAACAACAAAAATACAATCATTGGACAATGATGTTTGTAGGTGGATGTTATATAATGGCACAGGATTTGTTATAAATAAGCAGAGGGGAACCATCTATTGTAAAACCATATTGAAAAATGTTAAAATAAAATAAAATAATAAAAGTTTACAATTTAATTCATTCAAATGTTCTTATTTTTAAAATTTCTTTTTTTTTTTTTTTTTTTTTTACAATAGAAGAAAGCCCTGACGGTGCCTCTGCGAACCAATAAAAGATAAATGTTTATTGAGGAACAAAGCAAATCAACATTAAAATAAGCATATAAACAATGTAACACTGAAGAGTAAATGGTTACTAAACATTCAGCTCTACCATCACAGCATTTAATTAAATTTAAACAACAACAAAAAAAGTCAAATATGTTCCACAATATTAGCATTATTAATCATTTTGGAAAAAATCTTGCCAAACCCACAATTTTTTAATGGCAGCGTATAAATGTTTGTTTTATTTATTATTTGAGTCTTTTATAATTTGACATACTTTTCAAACAAGTTACAAATTTCAACTGTTCTTATGTACTATCACAAAATCTGATAGGTGAAACAAGACTATAATCCTGAAAAAATCATGAGGGGAAACAAGAATTATATACTTTTGTTGTAAAACCCTTATGTTATGACAAACTATCCATTCTGTTTACCATTCAAGTCATCCACGCTTGCTCTAAACTGCTATCTGAATAGTTAAAACTGCTACTTTCACCACTTTTTTCTTCTCCAAAGGGTCTGCAAGAAGGGGGTGGATGGCTTTTAAGACTTTCTAGCCTTGGGAGTTGTGTGTGTGTGTGTGTGTGTGTGTAAGTGGGGGCTGGGGTCATTCCATGCTCCACACATACAATAAAACCGAGCAGACGACCAGCAGAAGAGCCCCAAACAGAGAGAGGAAACTTATTGAATGTAATTGTTGAGCAGAGAGTGGGTGACACAGCAGGTTTCTGCTTCGCCTCTGCCCACCGTCTCGCTCTCTACTGGCACGCACACACACTCCTGCGTGAAACCCGCCGCATAGCAACAGGCCAAAGGTCAGGGCTGGCAAACAATGTTTGGGCAGTTCTTTGATGTGCTCAGGCATGGTCCAGCCAGAGGCTCAATGGACACAAAGAGGCTGAGAAGGGCAGTCAGATAGCACAGCTCCATTCTTCTCATCACCTTTAGCCTCTGACCCCTGCGCCCCTGCGAGAGATCACATTTCAAGGATGGCCAGTTGCATTCAGACAGGTCTTTTTGTCCAATCTTAAGACGTGTTGCATAATGCGAGAATAATTTGTTCTTATTTTGGCAAGAGAGAGAGAGCATAAAATAGTAGATAAAAACAAAGATGTCTGGTTGGTATACACTAACATCTTAAATTGATGAACTGAGTATTCACAGGGTCTGTAAACAGACCACCTGTCTTAATTAAGCTATCATTACTATTAGACTTTCACCAATGGCATCTGTCCTTCAAACAAAATATCCTTCTGGCCCTGTTGTCAGTTTCTTCACTCAGCCCAAAACACCAACTGTTCCTGCCAAAATCTAAGGTGTACTTCTAATAAAGTGCTGCAGCCGTAGAGTAAAAATTCAGAAAGGCCATGCTTACAGCTGGTAATAAAGATGTGTTTTTGTCATTAAAATGACAAGTAGACGCATCTCCATCTATTGTTAAATCAACTTGTAAAACTTGCATACCAATGCAAGGAAACTATGGAGAGCAACAGCTTACATATTTGCCCTGGTAGCTGCAAAACTTAGAGTTCGAGATTGTGTTAGAATCAGGACTAAGAAGAGAAAATTTGGATTCTTCAAACCAGATTAATCTTTTTAGATGGAAAAGTTAGATTTTTTTCTGGCTAGTCTACTTCAACGAACACATTATATAAAATACAACACAACTAAAGAAAATAAACTGAAAGCAGGTGATCTTTTGTGAATAGAAACGTGATCACATGAAAATCTACACTATGAAAGCCACCCAGTTGAATGTATTTTTGGCGACCTCTGCAATTGTGATCAGACTGACAGAAAACCTATCCTAATACAGTACATGCTGTGAACAGGGCTTAATTTACAGATGGTGTCCTTAAGATTTTACTAATAGATTTTATAATGTTTTTTTAAATGCATTTGCTTTTGCTCTGCAACATGAATCCCAATTAGTGAAGCAGTTATGAAAAGATACTGGATAAAAATGTTTGGGGTGTGAGAAGTTGCAGTTTAATTTAACAACAAAATTCCAATTTTCATCAAGTTATGTTACCACAGAGCTTATCTTTAATAATGTATTGAAATTCACATTCTAAAACCCACTGACATACCTACAACACTTTGTGACATGGTCCTAATAACAAATATATGTCATCTTTTGACAGCTGAAGTAAGTAGTCAGTCCTGCGTTTCAAGATGGCCTTTGTTAAGATCAACACCTGAGGCTATTGTTACTAATTTCTATAATTACTACTTCAGTTTGCTCTTTTGCAGGCTGAAAAGCCTTTTGTATTGTGAGGAAGGGATATATGGTTCCTGGATGGCTTGCCAATCATTGGATGTTTTGGTGAAATTATGGCTAATTTGCTTTAATTAGTAAAATGTTATTTGTACAGTGATTTGTACAGTCTGATCGTCCAAAAAACTATCATGTTTCTCTACAAAATAAAATGAAATCCGTACTATGAATACATGTTTTGCTTTCTTGAGATATCAGTTGGCCTTTTTTGTAAAAGTAAAAATACTCAATTAGTCTACCTTCCTCTCTTTAAAATGTAATAATGATAATATGCAAAAATGGTGTATTCAGTGACGGAAGAGAAACACAAGCTTTCTCATTATCTACTGCTACTCAATCATCTACTCAAATAAATCAGTAAAAATGTAATCTGTGTAGATGATGTAGCATGTCTACATTAGATAGCCCGTGTCTTTTCTGCTTCACTGAATGCATAATGTTTGCATAATTATTTAAAGGTCATTTAAATTCATAATGTCAAATTGATTAGACACATATGAGGCAGTGACAAATGACATATTCCTTTTCCTCTGCTTCAGCCCTCAAACACGAACAAAAAGAGTCGATTTTATCCCATATATCTAGCTAGCTAGCCTGGACTAAAGCAAATTTACCTCTTGAAAATTATTAAGTCAAGCCAAGCTAAGCTTTATTGTCCTTCTGCTACGTGTGGACATATAATGAAACGAAATGTGTCTTTCAGGACCACGGTGCTACATACTAGTTAAACACAAATATAAACATATATTTATATGAGCTATACGTTATAGAGCATACAACAGTTAACCATGTCTGATTATACTATACTATAACCACAAGTTGACTACACATACACATACTCTGCACAAAACACTTTATATAACTGTATAATAAATTTGATCAATTTGTTCATGAAATTGTTACAAATATTTATTTTGACCATTAAATTGCACAGAAGAGATTTTTTTGGGGTAAGCAGTATATAGAGCAAAATCATTTGTAGTGCAATGGACAAGTAGACAATTATAAAACTGTTATATTATTGAGTCTGGAGTGTTTGCAGTATGTGAATGTAGTATGTAATATGTGAATTAGTTTTTGAATGTTTGCATTGAATATAAGGCAAAAATACTTTAGTAAAAGTTTAGTAAAAGAAAAAAAAGTGCACCATATAAAAGTGCACCATAGTCTCTTTTCTGTTGAGTACAGAATTTTTGGTAAAGCTAACAAAGGTTTTAAAGCATGTTTTAGGAAACCCGCTGCAAAAGCAATAGATAACGTTTGTCCTTGAGAGAAAAGAAGAGATAAACGGTGTGTTTGTGTTGTCTGCAGTGGGAAATGGTGGGAAATCCGACAATCAGAGTGTACCTTAAAACAAGCTCATACTCTTTTGCTATAAAACAGAGCATATTACTTGTATAAGATAAGAACAGCAATAAGTAGGTCTGTCATTTGTATTAGAGACACATGTTAGAATTACAATGCAATAACTTTATGATCAGGGTAAATACAAAGTTTCCCATGAGCAATAAACTCAATCACATTTTGATCGATGTAAAACTCTAGCAGGCATTATTCAGTGCAACAAGTTAGCACTGTCAGCATGCAATACTTAATAAAACCAAATTCAAATCAGAGACAATATTTGCATTAACTCTATAAAGTATTAATTATGCCTATTAATTACATTAAAGCCGATCATATAATGTGGTAATAACGTCTTTCTTTGCATTTCAAAGGCTACTGACTTGATTTAACTTCGCAATTAAAAAGTTACATTAGTTATAATCTGAAAGTTGGACTCTAGCCTACATGATAATAAATTATTTTTATTAAAAAGTCTTTTTAGTCTTTAAACATATTCTCCATATATTCTTTATTATTTAATTTTTTAAAAATTCTAATCGAGCATGGCGTATTTAGCGGTAGTTTCAGAAAGGATGTACCAAGGATGGCAAATGTATCTTTACTATACATTTATTATACATCGGGCAATGAAATAAACACATTAAAGACGAGAACAAACTCACCGTTAGTTGATTGTGAAATCACTCAGATATTCCAGGGGAAATCGGCAGGGATCGCACTGTTCATATACATATCTCCGAGATGCGCGATTCAGCCGCGTCTCCGCTGGTCACTGGCGGTCAGACTCTGTGAAAATGCCGCTGGCCGCATGCCATGATTTCTTACCGCGATCTAGTCACCCCTTCCTCTCTTTGTGATGGTGTCGTCGCCCCTTCATTCTCTCCCTCAAGTCCCTGAGGAGAATGGTATCGTCCAACGTCACCGGTCGCTTGAGCGTTTTTGTTTTGTTACAGGTTTCTAGAAAACAGGTGTTTAAACTTCAGGTAAGTTTTTTTAAAGTCATTTGTATAACATACTCAGTTGACAAATATGCTCTCTGAGTAACTATACTAAAACTATGGGTATTTTTCAGTGACCAAACTTATTTTAATTGTGGCCTAATTAAAAACAAATTTTGGTTGTGTTGTGCTTTTTTGTGTCTTTTTAGTAAACTCACATCAAACTACATTTTTCTCTTTAACGTTACCTATATTTAGCGTATAGAGTGCTAACTAGGACGGTCCCAGGGTTTTCCACGTCTCATATAGCATACACCGTTATAAGATAAGAATATGTAATTTATCAGAAGATTGATGTGACTTAATTAGTATTATAATGAGCACTATACAACAATGAGCTCGTCTACAAACATGAATCTATATGCTAACGTTAGCTCTTTATGTCCATCTGCTGGACAAAGTGAGTTATAAGAGGTTGAAGCTTTTCTTTTATTGGGCAAAGCAAAGGTAATAATAGGTACCGCTTTGAAATTGAAAAATGTCATTCTTTAGTCAAGGCAGTACAAGTACAAACTTTTTTTTTTTTACAATATTTATTTCGCTATTCAGGAGGTTTCTTTTTCACATTTTCCCTTTTGTTTATAAATAAATATTTTTAAGTCTTAATATCTCCCCAAACATATACATACGTCATAAGATATGTAATTACAAGCTATTTTGTTTATTGTTAATTATGAATATGCATATAAATATTATTAAAGTCAATCTTTTCCTCAACTTTTATTTTTTCTTTCCTTTTATTTTCCACTTTTTACTTTCTTTAACATTTTTTTTTGTTCCTTTCATTTTTTCTGCTCTCCTCTTTTTGCTTTTCTTTTCTTTTTAATGAAAATATAGAATGATATGATTTATTTAAAGTAAATGAAGATATCATGTGGCCGGTGTTACATGGTGTTAGATTATTAAATTCAAGTAGCTGTCTGCCAAGTCACATCCCTGTGGAAATACTCAGAAATGGTGGCTCATTCTTTAAAGACTGACACCTCAAACACTCAAACCTAAGACAAAACAATGTTGTTGTTTTTTTAATGTTGTTGTTTCAAGACCTGATCTAACACAGCCATTCACACACACTATGGAGACCAGTATGTATGAAGTTAATGGCTTCTCTCTTTTCCACTCGTCCGGTGACAGAATTATTAAATTGACATGAGCATATCACATAACTGTCACCCATCGTGTGCAGTGCTGCTGCCACCAAATGTTCATTTCTCATTTTTCCCCAACAAGTCCTGGTCTCTGGCAATCTGTCATCCTGACGGCTTCTTATTCCCCCACTAAGTGCCCACAGGCGAATGTGATGCTCATTGGTGACAAGAGCATTTTAGGTTGTCATGCACTAATGCAGAAGTTCCTGGGGACCCAAGCGGTGTATTCATCTTCATCTGCTTGACTTTGCTCATTCGGCTGTTGTCATAGCTTTAGTAAATTAAAGATATCCCTCCTTTGCTGTGAAAAACACTGTCAACAACTTGCCCAAATGCACGTCATTAGTTGCTCACGCTGCCTCTCAACTGCAGATTTGGGCTTTTAATCCATGTGAGTTATTGTTACTTTATCATTAACAGGCACCGGAACCTAATGAGAAAACAAGAGCTGGAGCCCGGCCAGAAAAGGAGAACTTGCTGGTGATTCATTGGACTAGACCAGACCGGGTTCCCCACTGCAATGGGAGATAATAAGGCCATTTATATGGGTGTCACTGGACAGGAAGCATGACCATATCTGGACTCTGAAGGACAAACGATCAGGTCCTCATAAGGAAGTGTTGGAAGGTGAAAGCTTATTATTTTTTTGTGTTTTGCATATATTTTATTTGGTGGCCCTAATTAACCAAGAATGGCATCAATGTTGTAAAACATCTTTTTTAGGATAGACTTTCCCCTGTAAATGTATACTATACATATACTTTCGCATATATACTTTGATTTAATTTATGTTAGCATGTAAACATTTCAATTTCTATAAATTAAAATTAATGTGTTATAACAATATCTATGAAATTACATTAATCTAGAATTTCCGACATTTGTTTTTTACCATTTATTAATATAAGTTTATGTAAAATCAATATATATTGCTCATTTATGTGTGTCTCATAATTTTGAATATTATAAATTAATAATGGGGGCGGTGCGATGGCTCAGTGGGTAGCGCTGGTGCCTCACAGCAAGAAGGTCGCTGGTTCGAGCCTCGGCTGGGTCACTTGGCATTTCTGTGGGGAGTTTGCATGTTCTCCCCGTGTTGGCGTGGGTTTCGTCCGGGTGCTCCGGTTTCCCCCACAGTCCAAAGACATGCGATATAGGTGAACTGGGTTAGCTAAATTGTGCGTAGTGTGTAAATGGGAGTGTACTAGGTGTTTCGCAGTGATGGGATGCAGCTAGCTGGAAGGGCATCCGTTGCGTAAAACATGTGCTGAATAAGTTGGCGGTTCATTCCGCTGTGGCGACCCCGGATTAATAAAGGGACTAAGCCAAAAAGAAAATGAATGAATTAATAAATTAATAATTATACATTATGTATAATTTTTTTTATTAATTTAATTGATGTAATGTGGTAAGTTTTAATAGTTCATCTAATACCTACCTAATGCATTAATTAGTATTAGTTTTACACATACCAATATATTTGTACTATCTCAGGTTTTGTATTTAAAATTAATTCTAAAGAATTAATTATTATAAACTAATAATAAACTTAACTAATGATTAAATTAAATTGGCTGTTCATTCTGCTGTGGTGACCCCTGATAAAGTAGGAAATAAGCCAGCGGAAAGTCAGTGAGTGAGTGAACTAGTGATTAGCAATTATTTAGCTTTAACTAATTTAGTTCACATAATTATTACTGTTTGTTCATACATCAATTCATACATCACCATAAAATGTTAAAATACATTTGTATGTATAAAATTCACATTAACTCACTCACTTTCCTTTGGCTTAGTCCCTTTATCAGATTTATCAGTGGTGGTCACAGCGGAATGAACCGCCAATTATGTTTGCCATATGTTTTATGCTGCGAATGCCCTTCCGGCCGCAACCCAGTACTGGTAAACACCCATAGACTCTCTCATTTACACACATACTCATACACTATGGCCAATTTTGTTTACCCACTTCAACTATAGCGCATGTCTTTGGACTGTGGGGGAGATTGGAGCACCCGGAGGAAACCTACACAAACACAGGGAGAACATGCACACTCCACACAGAAATGTCAACTGGCCCAGCCGGGACTCGAACCAGTGACAGTACTAACCGCTGAGCCACCCTGCCGCCCACATTCGCTTTTACCAAGATTAATAAATGCTAGTAGCTATCATAAACAAATTAATAAATGATACCTCTAAATTATATGAGGATTGTCTATAAAAGTGCAGGCTCTCAGATATGTCTATACTTTTTGCAGAAACCATGCAGACTTTATAATGCTGAATGCTGTACTGCGGAGTACTATCCCTTTAAATGTCTGCCGACAGGACAGGTATTTCTAATTTACACACAGTGATTACCAAAGTCATTTTAATGAATATCATTGCGATTTTGCAAGCTGTAAAGCATATCATTAC
This sequence comes from Danio jaintianensis, assembly GCA_903798115.1. Classification (NCBI taxonomy): domain Eukaryota; kingdom Metazoa; phylum Chordata; class Actinopteri; order Cypriniformes; family Danionidae; genus Danio; species Danio jaintianensis. The sequence continues at coordinate 9,624,977 of CAIGQV010017386.1, forward strand.
CATTAGGCTTTTACACACTAGCCTAACTAGGGATGCGTTCAGCAAAGCCTTAACAAAGTCATTAAATCCATTTAAAAAGAGCCTTATTTGAGAAGCAATAAAATTTTAAATTATTTTATTACCAAAAGAGTATTTAACAAGTAGCTGATTAAATGCCAAAGGCAGGTTATCTAAGTTTAACCTTCAGAAGAGAAAATTATCAGAGTCTGCCCCTGGCATTGTTGGATAGAAATATCATCCTCCATTATCCCGCCACACCTGAAGTTGCAAATGGCCTTTAGTGGGAGGCAGGG
>CAIGQV010017386.1:9625279-9640279 GCA_903798115.1 Danio jaintianensis
GGATGGGGGGGATGGGGACTTAGCTGTTGTACTGACTGCTTTCACATACATCTGTAGAATGGATTGCGTTTGTATAGTATAAGAATATATATAATGATGACCTCATATTCCTGCCCTGATGTGAGCATCGTATCAAAATATACATGTAATGACGTAAAAGGCATGCCATTATTATTGATTAATAATGATATTAAATAATGTGAATTAAATTAGGACAGTGTTGTTAAATATGGTATACAATAATTGTTTTTGTGTATATTTATGGTAAACATTTTATTACCAAGTTGCTCATAATGTCCCTCACGGTTAATTAAAAACTGTCCGGTGCTTATTTGCATACAAAATACATTTAAGCCATGAAAAATTGAAAATAAATACACAATCATCTATGAAATATGGCTCATACCTTGCTGACCATTCATAATTATTCTTTTAATTGTCTGACATATAATTTGAGTGCTGTGGCTTCTCGGGGTTGCAGATATTAGGCTGTAAATATTAATGGACAGAGGCAATTCACTCACAAGATGGTTGCAGAAGTAATGAACAATGTGTCAGCTGAGTCTTAATTAAGCAGAAAACACCTAGACCAGATCAGGTCTGGACCACAAGAGAGACAGTTCAATAACACTGTCTAATTTCAACTTGCTCATTCATTTATTTTAAACATGGTAATTAATTTAAATGAATAACATTGCAAAGGGGAGACAACAAATGAGCAAAATCAGGCGCATTGCGATTATAAACAATGTATTTTCATCACATTTGAAACTCATTTATTTTTAAAGCAATTCTGTAAGTGCACATTTACAATTTTGCTGGTACCTTGGCTGGTTAAGGCAGTATCTTAATGAGTGATTCATTCAATCATATATATATATACACTGTATATATGTGTGTGTGTGTGTGTGTGTCAGGTTGACTCAGTGGCTCCGGTGAGGCCACTGGTAGATGATGAAGTATCAAATGTTAGCCGGCCTCTGTGATGAAAGTCTGAAGCAATAAGCTCCAGTAGCTAAAAGGATCTGGTTCAATAGCGATTTACCTCTAAACTGCTTAAGGGTATCTCACAGGTGCCAAGAAGCTTTTTATTTGATACAGTACAGTAGTATTAATTCAGGTTTCTTGTTTTCATTTTTATCTCAATTTATGTCGTATGCCATGAGTCTCCCTGGGAAAATATTGCCTCAAAGCGCTGTCATATGAAACGAATAACAATCGGTTGTTTGACCTGGCTGTAACAAGGTTAATTATATTTTGCCGTCTCTCTTTTCAATTTTTCTGCTCGATGAATGAGTGATATGTAAGCTCTTGAATATTTCAAGGTGAGCAGAAACAGAATAATAGCTAGCAGTGTTTTGAAATACTTCATGTCACTGTGATTCGAATGTAATTAGGTCTAGTTTTTTCTTTCTTTCTTCGAGCTTCTGGCCTGGACTGTCAGGCACATATTTGATAACATGGTCCACTTATTTTTAGGTTAAACTAAGTTAACTTTTTGCCTGCAGAGACACAATTTATTGTAATAAGTGGTCATTGCCACAACAAAATTGAATAATAGAGTACGCAAAGCAATACACTATAATACAGATTATTATCTATTAGACCTGGACCCACTAGGGGGCCTCAGTGAACTTCTAAGGGGCCCAGTATTTTAACTTACTAATATATTAGTGTTAGGGTAATATTATTATATTCCTATATATTCATTTAATTTTGTTTTAGGATCATTTATTATGGTGTCCACATCAAATATAATTAACAAAGGTGATTAAAAGTGACTTTTGTAAAAATGTAATGCCAATTATTGAATAATGTCAGTCAGCAAACAAGATATATTTATTTAAAAATTAAAGAAATGAAATAAAAATATTTTGATTGGTACTTACTAAATGGTGCAAGTGGATAAATGATTATAGTACATTTTATTTTATTTTATATGATTAAAAACATCTTGCTGACAGAAGGATAGTAAGCATGTAAAATGACAATTGATTGGTATATTAGAAACCACTATGACTCTTACAGCCTTTCAATCTGCTATCAAATAATGCTTGTTTGTTTGTATGTAAAGAATTGTTACACTGTATGAGAATCTAGTGGGTGTCTTCTCTAAATCATTTTAAATGTATGATATGCTATAATTGTTTTTTTTTTTTTTAAAGGACTTAACAAAAAACATATTCTTTTAACGTTTTGAAAAAAGGTTTTAAACCTGTTTTAATCTGTGACCCCTTTACCATCACCCCTAGTTTCTTAAAATAAAAATAAAAATTGAAAAAAAAATTACATTTATTTATTAAATAAAAAAAAACATGAAAACAAACAGCTTTTTCGTAATTATAGCAAAAGCATTATTTTCTAACCACTGCTCTGTAGACAAATAATAATACAACAGATTTAATGTGCATTATGCATTGTATATTTTTAATTAATTACGTTATTATTATTACTATATTATTTAATGCAAGCTATGAGATATTTGTTAGTGTTATTTATATGTGTATATGCATATGTTTTTAGAAAAGGCATAAGCTATTACAAGTACACAGCAGCATTCACCCTTATTGTCAATGGGTAATTAAAGTCCAACACGCCATTGGTGTGATGGCTTTAATTGCCCTTTTAAACACAATACATTGTAATTAAGTGCGGGGCGCGCGGGGTGGAGGGTGAAGGTGACAAACGGATGGCAAATGATCTGAGGATACGCGGATTTGATCCACAAGTTTAATAAGATGTCATGCTCATTCTCCGCCTTGCCAGCGTCTGCTAATTTCGGCGCGCACGAGCATCCTCTGGAGGTGTATCAGCGCGCACGGCCCAGAGCTCCTCCACACCTCTTTTCTTTTCTATTCAGAGAGCAAACAGCTTGCATTGCCCTGCAGGTATCACAGGCATACGCTTTCACCTTCACTCTTTCTCTCCGGTCACTCCCCAGAAGAGCCGCGGCAAAGTTTTGCTCCCCTTCTGCCCCTTTTTCCGCGCGTACGCCGCGTGCACGCAACGGTGCGTGGCCCCGCTCAGCCTTATTAAAAGTGGAAGGCGATATTTCACCCTCAAGAAATATAACAAGATAGACAAGTGAGCAAAGCTAATCCTGGGGATGAAATTAGCAGGCAGAGTCCGGGGCCTGCTGGAGATGATGAACGAGGTTGAACTACCTTACACAGGCGCGCGTCCGCTGGGATAATTACGCCAAGCTCCCGGGCTTGAATCTGTCGGCGGGACTTTTTGATGGCTCTATTTCAATGGGGGCTTGCCTGTGAAATACATAGTAAAAGCTATTAAAATTGAAATTGTTCTAGGGTGGTGTTGGGAGAGTGGGCTATTGACCCTATCAGGCAGTGTTTAATAAGGTGTGCCTTGCGTGGGGAATCTCAGGGCACTCGGCGTGTCTTTGAAGATTTCGCACACACGCGCGCGCACGCACACTCTTGCTCTCCGTTCCTTACGTTCAACTTTTGAAGTGAAACAAAATTTATGAAGATTAGTATAAGGACTGAGAAATGTTATCAATAAGTAGAGCTTTTAAATTTATACTATAAATAAATGTTTCTATGTACTAAATCATATTATTTAGTAAATATTTGTATGCAAGTTTTACAGTTGAATCATATTATTCAAATAATATAATGTTATGGCATGTATAATTGTCACAAACAAATCTTAAATGTTCATAATTAAATAAATGCTTAAATACAAGGCCTGTCAAGCTTTGTGCCGACATGAATAAATAATTGGGTTAATTTAATATCATTTTAAGACAATTTGACTTTTCTGTCATCGTGTGTGACGCTGTGAGGAGTATACTTGAAAAAATGTTCGCTGTTTATTCAAAGTACTTATTTTAAATGAGCTGCAACAACACAATTCTTGAGAGTTTTTTTGCCACAACCTAATTGTTTTATGTTCAATCCACTTGAATTTGTAAAAACTAATTAAACTAAGTTAACTTAACTCCTTCATGTTGTCTCAACCCAAATTGATTGTGTTGAACCCAGCATTTTTTGTAAGTATATTTGTCATGGCATGAACTTTAACAGTAAAAAAAATAATCCCATTACGTGTTAATTCTCAATTTGCATTTGTTTATGGTTTAACTTATTCTTAATTTCCCCAGTTATCACAGTTATCGTCTCAAATTATTGGCAAATACATCAGATAGCATGCTCAGATGAGATACTGTTTATTCAAATCATGGTCCGATTCAGCCTGTACATTTGCAGTCAAAAACAGCACATCATCAATTTAAATGCATTCTTATAGTAAAAGTTAACTTTTATCCAATCCAGTGTCTTTACATGACAAACCAAGTTAAACATACAGAATGCATGGGACCATGCCCAGATACGGCATCGCTCTACTGAAATATTAGATTCCGAATAACATTACACACATGATCACTTTTGCAAAGGCGCACCAAAGACATTATTTATGCAGGTAAACATCAGAGGACGCATTGCAAACATCAAGGAGATGTTTGTGCATACGCTGCAGTTGGGAGGGAGATTTTACTGGAAATAAATGTGAGAATCCTCAGTGCTTGGCTCTGGGTGGAGGTGGTTAGGTGCACATGAGGATAAAGCACAGTACAGTCGCATCAGGCTTTGACCAATACGCTGACCCGTCTCCAGGGGAACAATGACTTTGAACATTTCTGCACCCGGCCCTGGCACCTTCATTGTACGAGTGATGGCGCCAGCAAACCTATTCATCACTTTCCACTAAGTTACCTGCTCTTTGTTTTAGTTCACAAATGTAGGTGGAAAGAAACAAAAGCGAGAAACACACATGCATTTAATGCACATTCTTTAGCACAAACACCCAAGCTCAGATGCATCCATGCAGTTAGTTTGAATCTCCTTTATAGACCTATTACCAGTATAAAGTTTCAACTTGGCTATTAAACCATTGAATGACGTGTGTATATATGTATGTATAATAATACATTTTTATTTATATATATTTATTTTTATTTTGTAGGCATTCAATATGCACAGTTTACTTGCAATTTAAGTAAACATAAAATATTGGATCAAGATGAAAAACGTATAAAAGATCTGTTGTTTAATTTGACCAGCAGATGGCCCCCCCTACCATGAAATGGTACGTTTCTTCCAAAGCACATCTGCAAAAGTACTCCACCAATTTAGAAAAAGCAGGAACTGTTCTTTAAGTGGAGAGTCACACTCTCTTGTCTTTTGTAATAATTTATCCAGTCTGTCTTGTCTGTTGTCCTTGGAAAATTTATTAAAGTGAAAATATGCAAGCTTTCACAATGATACGCTGCATGTGCCTTAGTTTTGTCCTTCTGCTGTTCAAAACACTTTCCAAACCTTGTTCTGTTGACTACAGTAACAGTGCAAATCTGTATTTTTGTGTGACTGTGAGATCCGATTTTAATTTTTATGGTTGCCAAAGTTGCAAAAATGCTGACTTCTCAAGTCTTGCAGGATTTGTATGCATTTCAAATGCATGTCTGTTTATGTGAGTTATGACAGGGCAGTCTTTTAGAATTTTACTATTATGTTGAAAATGTTTTCTCATGAAAACTGAAGTGCTACTTTCAAGTGAAGCATGTTTGTTTGACAAGGCTGCGTGTTTATGTAAATGCAAAGCTTGTAAATGGTTTCCATTGTAGTTTTGTGGATTTCCAAAATTTAGCTGCCAGTTACCCGAATTAGCATATTTTGCTAATTCAGCAAGGTTCTAATGGCATTTGACTGAAGATGAGAATTGTTGCTGGTGTAAAGATTACTTGAATGCCAGGGACATGTGGTTAAACGACATTGAACTTGAAATTTAGTCTACACTTTGGGTGTGTGAAAGTATGCTTTAATATTAAAAAAGATTGTAAATTGTAAATCGCCACAATGATTATTAAATATTGTAAATGCTCTAAAAGATTAAAAACCATTAAAACAAAGTAAAGTTAGTGAAAATAGTTTCAAAACTGTCCCGTGAATGTGAAAATGTGCAGCATCCAGCAGTGCTGAGCGCAGCTGCCAGTGAGGGTAAATGAGAAAGTGGGTTTGCGGCTCCTGCCACACTTAGCAGTTACGCAAATCCAATTTAATTCCCTCTCATATGCTCTCACAGGTATCTTTTGTCCTTTAATCAAATTCTGTTTACGGTTGAGGCAATTATTTCCAATTTACTCACTTAAAGGAGAATGAAAGTGGTCCACCAGGAGACTGGCGAGGGGAGGGGAGAGGTGTGGTGTGCGAAAGTACACCGCTTGCAAACAGGTAACCTCTAAAAGAGCATTTTTGCTTTATCTATGCTCATTTCCCTCTGCTATGATTTAATTTCCCTGCCTTTAAACATGACGAATTGCTGTGCTTGTCTTCAGTTAATGCTTTTAACAGATCCCAATAAACTGCATTAATCGGCTGCTCGGCTGGCCCGAACCTACAAGCTGGAACTGCTCATTTGCCCTATTAGTGAAGAGACTTGAGCCCATAACCAGGTGGATAATCTCCTGGCTTTACTGCTGTAATTATGCCATAATCAGTGCAGCGGTTGGCCCTGTTAAAAAGCAGCCAGGAGCAATACCTCACTGATACCTCCTCTCACGGTGGTAGCCCATATTCTCTATGTCACAGCCAAGCTCCTCTTTGACGAAGCATGATGAAGGGCGCACTAACTTTGTAGGACAAGACAAAGCTTAAACATATGGCCAGAATTCCCCAGGTGCCGTCTTCTGTGATCCTTCCACAGCTCAATTCTGTTCTCTGACTGCATTGCTGGATCTCTGAATCATAACCATTTTTTGTGTTCCCGGGTGAATATTTTTGGTCTTGCATCAAGTTCCAGACGTATGACAAACTGAAAAGTTGCACATTCTGTAGTGGTTTTAATGGCTTAATGAGAATGTAGAGTCTCATCAGTGAGCCCTGTGCTCAACATGGCGACATTTCGTTCCAATATTTACATGTTTGTTTCCTCAGTTTATCTTGTTAAATGATTCAGTAAAATGGTTTAGGCCAAGAAATAAATATCTGCTATTTAACTTCATTATTATAAATCAAATGAGCACTTTCCAGTGCGTTAATGAAGACAAAGTGAAATATGGATGTTTTTCTCATTGCATTCGAGACCAATTAAGTGGCCCATTTAAAGCTAATTAGCCACTAAACTTCAATTTGTGTCATGCTATTCACTCTTTTTGAATCACTCTGCAGTCATATGCTAGTTTCTGCAACAAATCCAATCAACAGAAATCTGTTTCAAAACTGTTTTACTTCTCATAAACAGAAAGCACTCCTGAAACTACAGGAGCTGATAGTCTAGCAAAACTGTACAAGCATGAAATGTGTGTTTAGTGAAAGCTGACAGTCTTCACATCAAAGTGCATTTCCAGAATTGCATTTTCAGGTACCTTGAAAACTGTCTTTTCCTGTTAGTGCCGTGTCCTGCTGTAAACAGATATTATTTTGATATTAAGTCCAGTGTCAACACTGACACACACTTTCAATGTCATCAAAAGGAGTCAAATAATATTTTAGTTAAACTGACAGTTGTAATTTGAGCAGTCAATAGGCAATATGGTAAACGGCTCTCACTGGAATCTCTTTAAACAATCCGAACCTGTTTAGACAGATTTGTGACAGCCACAGATATCTGCAACCCGGTTCAATTTCACCACTTGACATTTTCACAATAGGTGCTGGAAATAGCACAGAGCCATCCAGGATTAAAACAAGCATACTAATGCATGCTTATTCAAGTGTTTGATGTAGCTGCGCAGTTGTAGCAAGCTCTTTTAGACGCGCAAAACACTCCTACGGTTTTCAAGTCAAGCCTTTTTTTTTTCCCTCTCTTGGCAGTCAGTGGTAAAGAGTCATATGGTAATTCTTCTGGATGAGATTTTGATGGTATGCCAACGGTTTTCTTTTCCGCTGAGTAATTTTCCCAGCTTTCCCTCAATAAAGTATAATCCTCCTTTCGTCTGGCTTGCTGCGAGCTTTACACTGCCAGAGAGGAAGCAAGAGGGATGTGCGCAATATTTTGACATTTATAAATGCTGTGAATCGGAGAAGAGACGTCTTGTTAAGTGTAACTCTTTTGGTGGAGAATGTGGGTATCAAATAAAATTGTCAGTTGTTATAATTACAGTTCCCTTTAAAGTATGCAGGAATTGATAAAAGACTACACACAATGTAATTAATTAGTCAAATTAAATTGACTACTATTTCATGTTAATTTATTAATGGTTAATAAAATCTATGCTAACCTCATTTAGCCATGCGATTCTGTTTTTCTCAGTAAAAATATATTATTTATTTATTTGACCAATACAATTGTTTCTGCATTAAATGAAATTTGCGCAAGTGAGTATATAACATGCACATGCATGTCTAAGCTTTTAAAATAACTTTTGTGAGAATGAAATGTCAATGTATTTAATGTTCCATTGTCATTCAGCATCAGCACAACTATACATTTATGATCTGTGCTTATTAAAATCTAAAACTAAAGAATAAATTATCATACTAAATGTTATTATATTTTTAATAAATGAATACTTCTTGCAGACAAATAGGTAAAACTTAGTAGTTTGATGGATAGTGACAAAGTATACAAATGTAAATCGACAGTTAATTAAGCTGCTTTCATAGGTCATCAAATGATTTTGTTCTAAATTTGTTATAATTATATATATAAACTATTGTTACACTGTAAATTATAGTAAAAATGTATGATGTAAATGTATGCATTAAACAGGGTAAATTCTAATATATATCTGTAAATAATAATAATAATAATAATAATTATTCATTATTATTATGAAAATTACTTCAGCCCTTTTCCATGAAATTTCTCAAAATTAATTTTAAATATAATATCTTTAAAAATATACACAATAATTTCAAATGATGTGATTTCATGAACAGACAAACAAAACAATTAACGCAACATCTGCATGAAAGGATGGAGCAGAGGCAAGTGTTTTATCACTCCCATGCGCACCCTCACTCTTGCTCTCAGCCCTTCACCTGCTTTTCTCCTGGAGGGCTACAAAATGCAGCAGCTGATATGCATGGAGCTCAGTTCCCCTGTCCTCCATCATCCAGTGGCAGGGGAGGCAGGCTCTCTGTGCTGGTCTGCCGTGATTGATAGGCTAGGGGCCGCTGCGGTTTGGGTGGCTAGTAGGGTGCAGTTATCAGGAGGGTTGACACGTTTGCTTGCCCGACACTGGTGCTCTGGTGCGGTGCGTTTTGTGACTGTAAAAGGCCCCTCACTGGGATTCTGTTATGATGGTCCTCTGTACTGCAGGCCACAGAGAGAGACCCTGGGCATCATACTTTTCTCATTTAGCTTTGAGATCATTTTTTAATTATTGAGGTATTATTTATAGATGAGGTTAAAGAGCAGTTGGTGTCTGCATCAGAATAATTCTGCAAAACTGATTTTGATTTGAAGTAGAGTTTGTATGTTTGAAAGAAATAATAATCAATAATTAATCATTATTCAGTGTAAAAGATGTATGTAAAAATGAAAGAAGATACTTGCAGTTATTAAGTTATATTAAGGATATGTTCTTGTACTAAATAATTATATAAATATTTTATTTTGTATTTTTTATAGAAATTTGGTTTACATTTTTTTATGTCAATAATTTAAGTCAGTAAGTCAATAATTATTATTTTATTATACTGACATCAGGTAAATAAAAATATATCAGTTTAAAATTATTTTTAATGTTAATGCCAATGTAGGTACTGTATCACAAAATTCATGAATAAATGTACATTATAATGTGCATCAACATATTTATTATCGCCTTTAAAATCGATGTTGAACGGCAAATAATGGTAAAAGTAATATAAATGGAATGGATATTTTTGTTTTTCATTTGGGCAAGCCACTGTAAAACAAAACAATATGTCTAAAAAACAACCTCAAAACCTTTTGCATTAAGATGCTTCCATTAATGTCCAGCAGCATGTTAGTTAAAGCAGTAGTGAGTGATGACCTTTTTTGTGGTTTTGCAGATACGTGTGTGTAAGATGATGGTGAAATTCAATCAGGGAATTCAGGAAGATATAGTGACAATCTCTGGAGACACCCAGGTCACATGGGAGTGTTTTCCTAGCACTACTCATGTTACTGAACTGTACAGTAATTCAGAACAGCAAAGTGCTTATTCATCAAGTCACTGAAAAATCAAATATGATTGTATTTGTCATGTATTTACTTATTGTAATACAGACTGTAGGATAAGCACTTTAATGTTTACTTTGAAAATCTAAAGGTCAAATACCCAAACTCTCACTCGAGAGAGACAAAGAGCGAGTATAACTAGAGGAAGCGTCAGGTAGAGGGAGTGAAAAAGGGAAATGTCCTACAAAAGAGGCACAGGGAGGAACTTTGTGGGATTTGCTGGACTGCAGAATTTCCAGTGGAGAGTCTCGGTGGAGCGGGTTCTGGGGGCTGCTGTGTCCAGAGGGGATGGGTGTCAGGCAGGTGCGTGTGTCAGTGAGTAATGGCACTATCAGCTTGCTGTTGTGATCCATCATGCACGGCCACCATGGCCAGCACAGGAATCACAAGCACAGCAACATATCATTACACAAGGTTATCACTGCCCCATTACAAGCCCTGATCAATCTACTCTTGCACTGGGCCCTCTGTTCTCTTGTTTTCTCCCCCCTTCATTCATATTAGAACATGAAGTAAGGAGTTTAATACTTACCTAGCCTTTGCCACTACCCTTCCTAGACGACAAATATTTTGCAAGTTGTTATTTGGCTTTTTTTACAGGCTTGAGTTTTTAAAACCTCTCACTGCTTTTGACAGTGTGAATGCATACAATTCTATGTGAAATCTAATTGCAAACATTTTCACCAGTAAATCATGATTCACCATGATTTTAACCCTAATACTTTGACCCTATAGCTGGAACCACATGCTTGAAAAAAATCACTCCAGGTGAAAAAGCGGCATGATCCTTAAAAGATCACAGTCTTTATTCAAATGCCAACATAATTGTATTGCTAAAAGAGAAAGATTTTTCCTCTGCAAACTGTCCTGAGCATGTTCAAGTGTGAAGCACGACGGTCTTGTTGCATAATGATGTATGCAAGGACATAAACTCATACGTGAGCTGACACTGTTTGTTTAGATTGAAGAGAGAGGACGCATATGTTGTATTGTTCATAAAAAATTTACTTTTTACTTATTAATTACTTATTACTTATCTCTATTAAGGTGTAATGATTTAACAACTTATGATAACCATATATCATTATGCAAAAGGAATCTCACTCTCCCAGACTTTCATAAACCTGCTCAGGACTGTATGTCGAGGCTGTGAACTTCAACATATGGTAAGTCCTCAATGTTTCATCAGAAGCTGTGTGAACCTAATTTAATAACAATTTTATTAAATTAAATAAAAAAAATTTAAAGATTTTTTTTAAAGTTCTGGTAGCAGTTTACTTGTATTATATGAATTACCAAGGATTTTAAAAATTATTTAAATACAACTTTAAAAAATACTTTAGGAGTAAGATTTTTGCAGAGCATCTGCGGAGTTTATTGTGTTAAAACTGACAATGGCAGACATTAGATCTTTCTCTAAAATGTGAATGCAACTTCAGAGCATCATTTGTAAATTACATTTATATGGAGATAGTTCGGGCTCATTTTATGCAAACATCTAACTTTGCGCACCCATTTGTGAAATGTATTAATATTAGGCTGTAAAACAATTTAATGTGGGATGTGAAGGATATTTCATTTTTTTTATTATATTACAAATAAGACAATCCACACTTTATTTAATACCAAACAATGTCTATCATATTTGTTCAGAGACCTCTTAGTGTTAATCTGTGCAATTTACTGATTGTAAATTACAATTTAATGAATGTTTATAATCATTGACTGAGTTAATTCTGGCTTTGAACAGCTCTCTTTGTCCTTTGGACTGAATGAAGCATCAGAAAAAATAATACACTGAAGAAAGCCAACTGAAAAGTGAAACTGGATCTATATCAGTTTCAAAGGAAAGCTCTGGCTTCTCATGCAAATGAAACCACTACGGATCCCTAAACAGTTGTTTATTTTTAATATTTGAAATGAGAAATAAAGCATGGTTTCATCATTTTCAGCCTCTCCATATGTAGCTGAGTGCACTTTACAACAAAAGGCAAAAAGTCATTATCTAAAGGGGGTATTATAATTAGCCAAACAATAAAAGTTTATTAATGAACATTAAAATGCAAACTAGTGAAAAGAGATCCTATCAATCAAAGACGACTCCCTTTTTTAGTTTTAATTAGATATTGCAGTTAATGGCATGTGGGGGGAGTTTTGAGCAACTTAATTGCAGTAGTTTAATGGACCAACATCTTTTTAAAGTTGAGGATTCGAAAAAGTCATTCATAGAATAATGTCATTTTTATTTCTGCTGCTACTAATAAACAGTCAAAGTACAGATACCCCATGTTTTGAAAACCAGCCAGGCTTGAGGTTCATTTTCCTGTTGCTTTGTTTATTGCAAAGAGCTGAATGATATTGTTCAGTCACAGAGATGTTTTGAATATTACATTGTGGATGTTTTCCCATTGCACTTCTAAAACATAGCAGATGAGCCATAAGGCATTTAGGCAAATGTATGAAGGCAAATGAAAATAAAATACTCTATTAGCCTATATTAACCTATTAACCTAGCCTAATAATAATAATAATAATAATAATAATATTAAAAATATTAAAGTTTGTATACATAGTTGCTTTTTTGTGCTCCACTTTTTACATTGTTTTTATTTCTAACTTTTCATTTCGCTCTCAAACTCCGCCTTACATGACCTGGGCCTTAAATATTGCAAACAGTACATCAGTTCTGGTGAAATGTTGAATTGGACCTAGGGAGCTATTTCAGAAACAGGGCAAATTCAAATCAGAGCGCTCTACTTTCCATAGCTGGGCGGTAATTAGGACATGATTTGATCTCTCTTTAGCTCTTTTTTGAGCAGTCAAAAGGTGCTATGACTAATATCCATTATGAAAACTTGGTATTTTTTTAGTTTGATAGTTTATTGGAATACATTTATTTATACATTTTATATTAATTCATACATTTATGGGGAAAAAATTTATAAGGTTGTAGTTGTCAGCCGTTGATATGTCATTTAAAGTAATTTTCAGTGGCAACAGTGTATCTTCATGTTGCCACGATTTTCCCAAAATGACATTGCAAAACATAATATCTTGTTTTGTTTTTACTCACAGTGACAGTTAGAGAAAGCAGTTTGTGAATAAAATGATCCTGTCTAATAAATCTGTTTAACTGGTTCCCAAATTGCACTGATTCATTAGTGAATTGGACTAATTAACTAATAAATCTGTTGCATTTGTTTTTAGTACTTGGAATCGATCGCATTTGTTTTCTTGTCAACAACTGATTGGATTCACTGATTCAGATGGGGGCGACGCGGTGGCGCAGTGGGTAGCACGTTCGCCTCACAGCAAGAAGGTCGCTGGTTCGAGCCTCGGCTGGGTCAGTTGGCATTTCTGTGTGGAGTTTGCATGTTCTCCCCGTGTTCGCGTGGGTTTCCTCCGGGTGCTCCGGTTTCCCCCACAAGTCCAAAGACATGCGGTATAGGTGAATTGGGTAAGCTAAAATTGTCCGTAGTGTATGTGTGTGAATGGGTGTGTATGGATGTTTCCCAGAGATGGGTTGCGGCTGGAAGGGCATCCGCTGCGTAAAACATATGCTGGATAAGTTGGCGGTTCATCCCGCTGTGGCGACCCCAGATTAATAAAGGGACTAAGCCGAAAAGAAAATGAATGAATGAATGAATGATTCAGATGGTTGGATCTCCAGTTGATGAAATCACCAGTTGACAAATGACTGTAATGAAATGGAAAAAAAAGACTTTGCCTGAGCTTTATGAGCTGATGGCAGAAAAAGTTACTAATGTCAAATTTTAGGTTTTATTATTGTAAATGAGAATAATATTTAGGTTGCTGTATGAAATGCTTGTATGAAATACTATGAATGTCACTGTATGAAATGCTTGAATGTAAACACATTAGCATTAATGGATAACCATCTGAATGCAGCAGGTTTTTAATAAAAATAAATAAATAACAGACAAAAAAGTTATTTTAGCAGTAAAAAGACGTTTTACAAAAAATGAGGAGATTCACCAATATAAAAAAACATCTGTTGTTTTGCTATAACCGCATAATGCACTTTAGTGTTGCTTTGATTAAATTATCTTTAAAAGATATTAATTTAGAACATATTTTATTAAACAAATTTATGCCATTATTATTCCATAGAATACAGTTATGCTGTGCTATAATTTATTATTAAAGTAGTGAAGTCTTGAAGGGCATAAGTTTATTTCAAAAGGCACCCCTAATGGCAACCATAAAAATGATCCTCCTGTAATCACACACATAGACTCCCTGATGAGTTCAGGTATGAAGAGAGCTGAAAACACCCTCTTCTGCATTTCCCTCTGTCCTGATTTAGTCTCTTGTTTGGGCTCCCTTTTGGCCAGCCTGATTCATCTGTCAAAATTGCACCTTTTTGCAGTCTGCGTCTCCTTTTGTCCCAGCTCAGTCGAACACTGCAGGAAAAAAGTAACAAACGCAGCAATGAAACGAGCGTAGCACCGGCATGTTCAATCTATTTTTGCCTGTTCTTCCAGCCAGAGCCACAGGCCGCTGCACGTAGCTGCCACAATGTAGACTTCATGTGACACCCGACTCCAGCACACTCTCTCTGACTTTCAGCCGCCCTTGTGTGGAGTATAGAGCCTGTTTCAGTTTGGACTGTTGTTGAAGAGCGAGGGGAAAAAAAGGCTTGAAAGAAATTCAATGCTAGCTGGGTTTTTTTATTTATGTGACTTATCATATACACCAATGTGTATGCATAAAGTAAAAATTTGCAACAAAATAAATTTTGTTTTTAAATATAATTTGTTTTACAAATCATATTTTAGTATTACTAGTGATTTGTATACATTCATGAAA
>CAIGQV010017386.1:9641344-9670878 GCA_903798115.1 Danio jaintianensis
ACACACACACACACACACACACACACACACACACACACACACACACAGTCAAATAAATAACATTTCCATAAATAAAACAACAGCCTATCCTATTCTCTATTAAGAAGCACAGAGCAAACTTCATATACATAAACAATACGAGTAAAAGTTTCTTCATTAAAAGCCATCCAAGGAAGAAAGAACTCTTTCTGTGGCTACTTTTTGACAAGTGAAAACTTAAAAATATGGCAGAGTGCAAAGAGCAGCGTGAGAGCGATACAGAAAATGCGAGAAAAATGGAGTGAGACGTCAAATTGAATCTACACAAACAGAAACAAAACACAGCAGATATCTGGCCTAAAGCCATGTAACTTGTAGCTGGAGCGTCTGTCACTGCTGTGTCCTTGAAGGCTTCAGGTAAAGATGAAGCACTGGGAGTTGTAGCAAGCAATGATCACAATGGTTTAATGAACAGTCCTTTACACTGTCACTCAAACTGCAGTCTCAAAAGAAATGTCTCACGTACTTGCCCACAAAAAGCTATCATACACAAACCCAGAAATATGATTCTGTTTTAAACTGCTGATCTGAAGCTTCAGTACAGTATATGCTGTATACAGTATGTGGTGGATATACATTAATTAATAGGATAGTATCTAAATGTTTTATGTTTTTTTCTTAAGTAAATTATTATGAAAGGTAGAACTTCAGGAAATGTTGATAAAGTGGACAAACTATTTTATGTACTGTAAATTCATTGTCTTTCATTTTGGATGTTTTTGTAACCTTTTTTAATGTTAGAGCATATACACAAGTAAATTTATCAAAACTATGGCATTGCACTCTTTTATTGATTAAGATGCAAAGATCTAAAACTGAGGTGAGACATAATAATGTCATGACTTTTCTTTTATTCTTTTAATATCGTTGAGATATTTTTGGATAACTGAGACTGAAAGTCGAGCAAAATATTTTTTATTATAATTTAATTTTGTTGTTGAGGGTTGACACTTTACAATAGTAACATTTAATATATACATACATAATGTATTTGAGATTTGTTTGCATTTTAAATATGATTCACTAGAAAAAAAAATCATAATACTTCTAATAATAATAAAATTTAAAGTTAAACAAATAGTTCATATTGTTGTAATATAGCGGTATATATTAACTCAGTATATATTACAGTTTTCCCTAGACCTGTTGAGCACTTTTAGCAGGTAACAGATCCAGGTCAGTGGTACGTCCTGCCAGAAACTCTCATATAGCTCCCCTGGAAGCTATATAAGGCAGGCAGGAAGGAGCCATAAATTAATCATTCTTTACCTCAGTGATTGACTTTTTTATACGCGCTGGGATGCAAAGACAAATTTCTTTGCAATAGAAATGAGGATAGAGTGGTACCCAAGGAAAACATTTCCATTAAAATGTGTAACCTCATGCCACTGGCAGGGAAAACCTTAGGGATCCTGAGAAAATTTCACATGCTTTATGAGAGCGTATAAACCTGCAGACATTGTCATGTTAGCAGCCAGGCGGCGCGAGCACAGCTTTAGTTTCTAGCCTAATGCATATTCCCAATGAACATGAGGCTACAATGTTTCTAACTGTATTGTGATTTTTATGGAATCTTGTTTCTGAGGGAGAAGGTCGGAATTGTAAGATTTAGACTCAAGAATTGCTAGCTTATATCTCAAAATTCTGACTGTCTTTTTTGTATTTTTTTCCTTTCAGAAGTCCAAATTGCAAGACAGTCTATAAAATTATGCTATATATATAAAGACACAATTCTGAGAAACAAAAACCTTATAATAATAGATATAAACAGTTGTGAGATATAAACTCAAAATTGAAATTGCAAGAAATAAATACAGTATAGTGAGATATAAACTCACAATTGTCACTTATAAAGGAAATTGCGAGATATAACTCCGAACTGTGAATATAAACTTGGCATTGTGAGATATAAATTTGAAATTGTGAGATTATACAAATAAACTCAGATATTTGAAGACTTGAGAGATATAATGAATTGAGAGAACAAATAGGATTTGCAAGACAAACTGGGGAATTTTGAGATAAAAGTCAGAATCTTAAGATATAAACTGTAAATTATGAAACAAACTGGGAATTGAGGGATTCAAACCTGGAATTGCAAGAAATGAATTTGGATTGTTAGATATAAACTGAATTGCGAGATATAAGCTCAGAATTGTGAGATGTGATTACTCTAAAGTTTGAGATGAAAACTTAGAATTGTAAGATATAAACTTGGAATTGTGAGAAAGAAGTCAAATTGTAAGGTATAAACTGGGAATTACGAGACATAAACTGGGAATTGAGGGATTCAAACTTGGAATTTCAATAAATGAATTTGGATTGTTAGATATAAACTGATTTGCGAGATATAAGCTCAGAATACTAAAGTTTGAGATAGTAACTTGAAATTGTAAGAAACAAATCTTTCCAATTTTGGAACAATTCAGAACTGGTAGAAATAAGTCCGAATTGTGAGATGAAAAAGTACAGTTTATTTCCTGTGACGGAATAGAGCTTTTACATTCTTATATAATCTTGGATTTTACAATGATGGCCAAGACCTACTTGTCCACATAGCTTAGTTCAACCTCACCTTTATCTCATTTGACCCCTCAGTTTTACAACAGTTTAAGCTATCATCCAATCCCACTGTGGAGGAAACCTTGAAAACTGCTGGCGGGCAAGATTCCACCTGTAGAGACTATAACCTAGACATGGAAGAAAAAAAAAAACAAGCTGACAGGCCTCAAAACGCTGAAAACAGAAGCACCTGTGAATGCGTGAACTCATAAAATGTGACATGAGGACTCAGAATTCATGATTTTCTCCATCCGATGTGTTGCGCGAGTTCATGTGACATTTAGAAAAAGAGAACATCTCTGGCTTGTCTCTTCACATTGTGTCTGAGCGTGGCGAGCTGCCAGACTGAAGAGGAGCGTGGTGACATCCTGTCCGCTCCTGTCATCTCCCACCGGACACCACCTCGGCCGTGCCACCCTGTTTCCCCGGGCTAGTGCCATCCACCGGGCTGCTGGCCTGCTGGAGCCCTTAAGCCCTTCGCCCCGCTCACCCTGCCCAACACCCTCATGTTATCAGGCTGGCAGGAGCTGTCCCTCCGCTTCTCACTTCATTCAGCAATGGCTACAAACCATATGAGTGGACTCTGTGGTCAAGCCTACTTACACCCTTATTAATACTCTTTCAAAGGGAATATGCATCATCCTGACTTCTTGCGTTGGATGTCGTGTGCGCTGTGGAAGGCAGTAGGTGTATAACAAATATGGGTTAGAGCATGCAAATTTAATTCTGTCTCATGTTTTTTTTTTTTGGTAATCTGCTTGGTTTACCACACAAGGCAAAAAAAACATACAAACAGACAAACCCTTATTAGAAGTTGAAATTGTGAATTCTTAAGTATTTTTACTGAGTAACTATAATGAAATAAGGCCTAATTTGTTGTTAGCTGTTTCTACTTTGAAGTTAATGAGAGGTTTACAGTATGACTGTAATGTTTCTAGCTAAAATTTCTAATGTTTTCTATATTGTATATTATCAAAATTATCACTTACTACCATTAAAGCACTTCAAATATTTACCCATTATTTAGTATAAACTAAAATGTATTAAACATAAATTGCACTTTCACTTACTTTCCTTTGGGTTATTCTCTTCTGTCCACAGGAGAATGAACTGCCAGTTCTTATGATTTATGTGTTATGTATATATATAAATGTCCTTACAGAGGAAAGTGCACTACTTCTAAATAGTGTTGTCTGGAATTCGATACCAATAGATACTGAAATTAAAAAAATGTCCATTTCCCACTAACATTTGAGCGCTGTTGAGCACGTTCTTAAACAACGCTGATTTGCCATTGTGTTCACGTGCTCAACAGAAATGAACTCACCGCTTTTTACTGAGTGAAACACTTCAGTGTCCCTGTATCTGTGGTTACACTCAGTAAACAGCGGCGAGTTCATTTCTGTTGAGCACGTGAACACAATGGCAAATCAGCGTTGTTTAAGAACGTGCTCAACAGCGCTCAAATGTTAGTGGGAAATGGACATTTTTTTAATTTCAGTATCTATTGGTATCGAATTCATCATATGAAATATATTTATTTAAACATTTTAAATCAGGCAATATCAGAGTTTATATCAGAGAATATCATGACTTTTAATTAATTAAATTAAAATTTTTCACATGGAGCTGAAAATCAATAGCCTCAAATATTTCTCTATCATAGCTGAATGCTACATTTGCCAAAGAAATATTTGTCATGACGATAAACTTTTTTATACCTGAGATATAGTAAGGAAAACCACAACCACAACTGTGTGAGTAAATGGAAGATGCAGAAAGTTGCCTCAAAATGGTGAAATAATTCCTCTGTTGCGTAGTGAGTTGTTTTGCTAGTCTCAAAATTCCACGAACTTGATTTGAGTCGATTGACATTTAAATGACTGATTATCAGGCTTCCCGTTGTCGTTTCTGTTGACTCTATTAAGACATGTTGTACCTGCTCTGTTGGCATGGGTTGTTGAAACACAGAGTGCTTACTCAAACACACTGAGGAGCCCGGGGAGACGGAGAGAGACAGGAGCTGGTGAACCACAGACATGCCAAAGCGCTCGGCGCGTGCCAAATCAGTTACATGTCTCCTACTTATCTCTCTCCTCAAATCTGTCTCTCCATCTCTCCTCCGAGATGCTCAATGCCAACCATGCTGCCAGTGCCAGAGTGCTGATGCCAAGTAGAAATGACACCGGCTCTCCCCACGGATTGACTTAATTAGACCGGCCTCGTCCCCCACGGTCCTTGTGGCAGCAGGGACAAAGGAAGTTTCTGTCATTTGGATGAGTGTGTGTGTGTTTGACTATCTCCAGCAGATGCTTCAAAGCATCCCGACTCTTTCATTGAGCTCCAGTATCATTAAAGTGTCATTGAGAAGTGACATCGCTTAATTTTAGCAGGTCCCAAAGCGCTTTTGCATCAGGAGCGGCCTCGTACGCCGGGACTTGAGGGGTATTTTTACATAGTTTCATCAAACAAAGCAGTCGCATGGGGGAAAACATTAAGATCAAACCTGATGTTAGTCAATAAGTATTTAATCTTCTCCGCAACTTGTAATAAAAAAAGTCCACTGTCAAGTGATCCTGCTCAGGGCATGGACTCGCTCAATTCTTGACCTTCACCTACTGGATCTGGCCTGACAGTCCTTGGGATATGAAATCTCACATGTTAGGAGCAGTTAAAGTTCTCCCCCAAAAAAATTCCTGTGCATCAGATTCATTTCGTGCTGCACTCGTATAGAGCTCTAGGCAAACGCCTGTATAAAAGCACTGGTCTTATTTGTGTCCCTGTGGAGTTTATAGGGATTACAGCTCAAATTATATTCCGTACTCAAACAACACAATCAATCTTAGCTTGCAATAAAATTTGGCTTGACAGTTTATTTATGAGCAGGATGCAGATTAGTCTTCAGCCGATGACTTGGCATGCGTTACAATGTAGATTGCGAAATGATGTCATAGAAATGATAAAATGTGATTGGCACGCAGTCGCTATGAGACTGTCACCCTTCAGGAGTGTGAGAGCTCTCTAATTGGGGTGTGACACAGACATCTGCATTATCCAACTGTGCGATGACTTCCCCCAGAGCGCCACTGTGTTTGGTGAGAGTTTGGAGATTGACCGGTGGGACGGCTTCCTCATTTTTAATTGCTCTCAACAAGTGAAGCAAAAGGACTAATTAAAAGATCGTTTGACACACTGGAATTGGCAGCTATTGCACACAATATACTTGTGTTTCGCAAGTTGTGTGATTTTTAATAACAAGCACAGCAGGCTGTCACGACTGACTGATATTTGGTTGGAGTAGACTTCAATGTAGTTACTGCAAAGTTTTTTTTTTATGGGGGGTTGAGGATAGGATTTCTGTAATATGGTATATATAGTTAGCAAACTTGAATCTGATCTGAGAGTGATGTTTAGATTATTAAGATGTTTAGAATAATTAAATATGTTATATGTTTTACTTTCAGTGACAAGATAAACGCAGAATAGAAATACAGCACTGAGAAAATAGCATTAAAGAAATAATTTGATCATGGCTACTGTATATGGCAGTTGGCACTCCATGCAAGTTTTGCCACATTTTTTATATAGCAGTATATACAAAGCAGATTTAAAAAACGTAAAAAAAAAAAAATTCTGACTTGTCGCATAAGTTGGATTTTACAAGTAGGCTATTGTTTTTACTGAAATGTTGTATATTTATTTATAAATATAAGTTCAAGTCTGTAAATACGAGTTCAAAAGTCTGTGGTCACTAAGATTATAAAAAAATAAAATAAATTAGTACTTTTATAGACAGCTATGAGTTAAAATGAGATAAAATAGATAAAAAGTAACAGTGAAGGACATTTGTAATTAGTAGAAAAAGATAACTTTATTTTCACATTAACGCTTTTAAAGGTTTTTCATTATATTAATGCTTTTAGAGTCTTGAAAAAACTTCACACTTTCTACTAAATCAAGCAACACAACCATATTCAATGTTTATTACAGAACAACAAAAATGTTTATTGAAAAAAAAGCATTTTAAATTGATTTTTTACGGATCAAATTGTTAAGCTAATTAATTTATAATAAAGATCATAAAGTAAATTAATTTATGATCAATGTTTTGATCTCTCTATATATTTTACAGCATGTATTAACCTTTGCTAATGTTAGTTAATAAAAATACAGTTTTCCATTGCTTGTTCATGTTCATAGTTCACGGTGCATGCAACTTTTATTTTTAGCAGAGTGTAAATGTAGAAAATATTAATTAATGTGTTGTGTGTTGTTGCTTCATGCTAATTAATGTACTGATGTTAACAAATGAAGCTTTATTATCATGTTACCATTAAAAACAAATAAAATGTGATGCATTTTTCTGCAATATATATAGTTAACAAGGGTTTATGCAGTTTGTTTTTCATTGTCTCCTTTTAGATGAAAGTTTGATCTCAGGTGTGATGTGTCAAAGTCATTTTGCCAGTAATAAGTTTGTGAGGGTTAGGTTTTTTTCCCTTCTATCCTTTTTTATTTTTGCGTGGGATTTAATTAATGAGCCAAAGACTTCTCCATTGTGATCTGAGCAAATGAATAATAAATCAAAGGGGGAGATTTGTCAGGGAAGGAACATCTGTTTCTTACAAGCGTTACAACATGACTGGTGCTGGCCTGTGCCGTGGCCGCGTGGAGACGGTAGGAGTCCTGTGCTTTGGAGCCTCTTCATTTGCTGCTCCAATGAAGGTGAACAAGGAGCTTTCTAATGGGCCTGTGATGTTAATAAAAAAAGAAAAAAGAAAAGAATGACTGCCACTCTCCTCCAATTTCACCAGAACCCCTTTTTCTCTTTTGGATGTCACTGTCCTTAGTCTATGGTTTGTTAGGCAGGGCGCTCATACTGCTGTGTCAGTGCTTTACTGGATGATTAATGCAAGCGAAAGCAATCATAAGGCACGGACAATATGATCTCCTTTTCAGCCGAGTTGAACAGCGTACCCACTGTGTACATAAAGCCGAGCATCCAGGCATACGAGACTGGAGAGGAGGGGTCTCATGCAGTAAGTCATCACGTCATTAACCGCCGCGATTTGTCGTCTTAGAGCTGTCTGAGACTTATTGTTAGAGGTTATTCTCAATCCCACTCAAACCTGCACTTTACCTTCACGTCCTGCTGAGGGGGAATAAAATGGGTCACTAAAATGAAACATTAAAAATGTGCTTTCATATTACACCAGGCTAAACAGACCCATATGCCACCTGCAGATAATACGCCACGCTCCGGATATTACTGAGAAAAGAGACTGGATTGGTAGGAAACGTGTTCTTGCGATGTGCAAGGGCAAAACTCGGTCTCGCTCAGACGTGAGGATAAAATGCGATTTTTCTACAACCAAATTTGCCACATAACACTTATGTACTTTAGCGGGAAGTCACGGCGGCAGATTGGATTGAAATTCCTCGTAATCTTTCCTTCACACAAATATGCCACCCACAGACACACACTGCCCCCCCCCCCACGAGAGACATGTCGGGCTCTCGTAGAGCCAAATAAATCAGCGTTTAGCCCAGGATGTACTCCTTTCCTGGAGCGCGCGCTTTTACGGCAAGGCCATGGCTGCTAATGTCCCCCAGCTCTCTTTGAAAAAAGCCTCCCCGTAGCTATTCATCAGCTTTCCAAGGGAGCGGGCATTGGTTCCACTCTCTGGTTTAATTGTTAATGCTAATTGCTATTTATTGGCTCAGATGCAAATGATAGGCCAGCCAAAGTGAAATTTTATGATGAGTGAACTCCCCCTTTCGCACAAATTGAAAAAGTGAAACAAGAAGAAGATGAAATGAGGCGAGGAGGGTCTTAATGGCGGCTTTTTAATGGGGAAGGCAAAATTAAGACTGATTTACGCGGCCGGATCCCCTGTTTTCCCTCATCAGCCCATTTGGCAAGAAAAATGGAAAAGTAATTGTTCTGCTTTTTTTGACGCAAGACCTCAAAGCATTATTTATTGACTGAAATTAATTGATGTTTATCCTGTATTCACACGGAACATGCTCCATCAGCGTTATGAAGTTCAGCACCTCATTTCTCCACCTGCGATTTGCTTTGGAGGAGGGTGGAGGCATGGCGACTTCTTCTCAAGCATGTCCTCATTTCCTAGCTGAAGCAGCTTCATACTGACTATAAAAATGTACAGTGCCCTGCCTCTGCCTAAGACTTTATATTTGGTTTTGGTTCTTCGACTAGGCTATATTGCTATTTGGCACTGTGGATCTTTTTGAAAACAAACTCTTAAAGCAGTTTTCACATTCACACATTATAAATCACAGGAAAAAAAAAGTAATTTAATCTAAAATCATTTTTAGTTAATTGAAATAAAAGTAAACTGGAAAAAACTATATAAAGTAATGAAAAGTTTTTGAGCACAGTAAAAAGCTCACAACAGTTTTACCATGTTGTCTAACACTTTAGTAAAAGTTACAGTACTTATTGTACAAATATTTTTTCCCCACATGTTTGAAATGCACACTTGAGTCAGTGAGGTTTACTCTTAAAACTGTTCAAATGCAGTCTGTTGTTGCATATATGTTAATTTAGAGCAGCACTGTAAGAATAAATGACCTTAGTCAATAATATGCTGGTGCTGTTTGTGTTGCAGTCAATTGTCTTAAAAATGACATCTTAAAGTTGTAAATAATTTGGAGCAGTTAAAATTTTGATCTTTTTAAGAAGATACTTAGCAGATTATTACTGAAAAAAGTTTTAGTGAAACAAAAAATTGTTATTGAAGTTTATTAATGAAAAATGCACAAATACTATTTGCTAATTATTTAAAAAAAAAAATATTTTCAAAACATGTTTTACTCTGAAACTGCTAGGAAATCAAAGCCATATACTACATCTAAACAAGTTGTGTTTCAAATCTGAAGATGTTCCATCAAAAATGACATTTCATTATGTATGGATTTATAACTGCAATTTCTGCAAGATAACAATTTGCTACCAACAATTTTTTGAACTGATCAAGTAACAAAACCTTTGACAGGCTTTGTATCATTCAGATAAATGATGATGAACCATGCTACAGGGTGAGATGGCTAGTAATTATTTTAATTTCTTGGCTTGTTTAACTCATATAAACTGTCTATCGGTCTAAAATGTGTTCCTTTTTCTCTAAAATAGGCTATAGATTCATTATTCTTTCACTAACCATCTCAAATATGTTAATGTCAACCAAATTCCAGTTCTAATCACAGTGATTTAAACATTTGCTAGTGCCAAACATAAGGCCGCGCTGCCTCCTCACCGGCGTCTCCAGGGAAAGCCCTCTCTGGGATGTGAGCACAGATGCCCAATGGTTCAAGCATGCAAACACAATGAAGCAATGAAAATGCAAACATGCACAAGAGAAAAGCAATTTCTGTTAAAGGCGAGTCAAACTGCCCTTCCGTATTCTAGCTCTAACCCCCACGACCCCGTCAGCCGTCTGTTTACCATATCTTTCCCTATCTCACCTTTCTGAAAGATTAAAATCTTCTCCGCACTGCTGCCAGGTGTACGCCTCGGCAATTAAAATTCAATCCAATCGCGTTGGCGCCTATAAAGGCCTCTGATTTGAGGAGAGACAGCGTTTTCCCCACCATGTGATCTGGGGAGGTTAATGCAGTTAGAGTTATTTCACAGTCCATTAAGGAGCTTATGTTGACCTGGTGACCTCTGAGCCAACAACACCGAATCCATTATCATCACAATGGAATAGCTGCCGGTCCAGTTGACATGACAATGGGCCCAGGAAATCCCACGTTAGCACTTAGCAACGGTGAAAAGCCAGACACCTTTTTTTCCCCCTTCCTCTCTTCTCTCTTTCTCTCCATTCGGGGTTTGACTATTAATATAGCAAAACTGTCATTTGTATCATTATCATTCAAAAGGCACAGAGAAGGACAATAAAATGGCCATGCAAAGTGATGAAAAGCGCTGACGTTTGGGGTTTTTGCGGCGTTTGATTCCATTAGGTGGAAAGCAAACGCTGGTAGCGGTTGTACGTGACTGAGTGTTTGAATGTGACGGGACGGGATGTTTGGCGGAGGAGATCTAGCAGCAGATGAAGTTATCATGTTCGGGAGGGGAAGTTGGTGACATGAACTTCCTGCTGTGATCTTGTTATGTTTGACGACAGCTCGGGGAGATGAAAAAGAATTGATTGAGGTCCACGCAGAGTCGAGTGCACTTTTAGCAAAGTCTAATTGAGATATAAAAAGATTATCTGAGAAAAAAAGACAGATGTTGTCACTTCACAGAAGATGCCATTTGCAGCTTATGCAGGATTAAAGCAAAAGAAAATATCATTATAAATAAGTAAATGAATGACTGAACCATGCATACATTCATAAGCTGTCTAAACGTGTTCTATGAAAAAAAACCCAATTGTGTTTATTTACACAATTTAAACAAAAATTTATTTACACATAAAAACAATTGGCAAATGTAAATATGTTTATATCTATCGGTCTATCTATGGATATTAAATAAGCATTAAACACAATATAATATTGTGTTATATCTATTTAAATCTATATTCAATCAATATTCAGTGCCTGTTTAATTTATATTAATGCCTGTTTAATGAATTAATTTTTTATTGTTCATAAATAATTTTTGATAATTGTTGTAATTAGACATTGCTTTATAATATTAACTAATGAGGTATGAAATCAAAATACATCCATCTTTCCCCTGTATAGTGGGTATAAAAAAATAAAGTCAAACTAAAGGTAAATAAGTATATGGTAAATAAGTCAAACTAAAGCATAAACTAAAGTAACTTTTCTTACTTGAAATAAAATAAGCATTAATGAATGTCAACTGAAAAAATAGCTTGTTGCTTGTTGTGAATTAACTTTAACTTATTTTAAAAACCTTATACTAAATATATTATTTATTTAAAGTTGTTAAAATGACAAAAGTACTAAAGTACTACAACTATAAGTAAAGTAATACAAAAAATCTAACCATTAATAAAAACTACAATAGTTACTCAACAATACTGAAATGTTAATCTAATCTACACATCTCCTTGTGACAATATTTCCTAAATTTATTAGACTATTATGAACATTGTGGCCATGCATCTGTTTTTCTCTTTAAAGTTGATCCAGTCATCATGACCTTCACCTTGGCCTTCCATCCACACCTCTGTACAGCTATTGATTGGCAGCTGCTTTAATGTCATATATGTTGCTAACAAGACAAGCAAAGCAATTCATATGCATTGTACCACAGTGGGGGGAAAAGTAACCGATTCAGCCTCATGCGGTTCTCAACAGCGTCAGCACAAACTATACTCCACTATTAGATCCTACCATATTTAACCTGAAAAGAGAAAAAAAAGGAAAAAGACATTAACAAACTTCGACTGACCCTGACCAGCCTTTCTAACTGCAAAGCTGCCCCCTTCCCAATCCCCTGAGCCTCGGCTGGCCCCTCAAACCCCAGCAGAACTGCTACATCCTCTCTCCCCTTCACCTCCTCCTCGGCGGTCTGCACTTCCACCAAAACGGCGCGAGATGTTCGGGTTGGGGAGCGAACGGCACGACAGTGAAATTGATATCTCTCCCCGTCCTCTTCCCAGGCAATATGTTGCCTTTCTGGGACTTATCAATGTGATTGATGGGAGGGGCGAGCAGCAGGAGGGACCCCTACTTTAATCAAACCCACCACCCTCAACAAATTGGACAGTGGTGGACTAACAAGTCAGATACTAAGACTTCTGCTTCTGCTCTTCCCCTCCCTAAAAGTTCTCCTTGGAAAAACTCCTTAGGCAGGATGGTGATAGGGGGGAAACATGAGTAAGATATAGAACAAGACAAAAGATGGCAGCAAGAGAACAGAGAAGAGGATTACCGTAAGACTCAACCATACTGGAGGCGTTTGTGGTGGCAACTAAAAACGAACATTCTGTCGTTGTTTATTAATTGTCATTATTCCTTAGATAATTAGTAAAATTTATGTTTTTTTCCCACCTTATTAGTTAAAAAAAAAAAAAAAAAAAAAATTATGCAGAAACAATCTAAAATGCTTTAGTCATTTCTTGAAACATGTTTAAGGTGATTAATAATTTTTTTTTTTGTAATTAATTTGCTATTCCTAGCACTTACCTGTTAATGAATAATGTAGATTTCCCCCACTGATTTTATTTCCTCTGTTATAAATTAAAAACATTATCAGTTTATTTTTAATATTCTTTTCTATAATGGGTTATTATACATTACTAGAACTAAAACAATGTACTAAAATGATTGTAGCTTCTTTAAAGTAAAATAAAATAAAAACCTAAAGATTGTTTCGTTAATTGTTTTTTTCAGCTAGTTGCCTGAAAGATATTTATTATTTTCATTTAGTTTAATCTTATTTTATTTTTTTAAGGATTAAAATAGAAGTCAAATTAATAGCATGTTAGTTCATTTGTGTAAAATTAATGTATACAACAAAGTATTACAACATTTGTACTAATTTGAAATAATATTTTCAACATAAGACAAAAATGAGAGTCAAAAATAAAATTAATGAATGGTTTTAAATTTACCTTATTCAGATAAAAAAATTTGATTAAGTTTATTAAATTTTGTATCATTGCTTTTTACTTAAAATTGTGTGCAAAAAGGTTTAAAATAAAATTTGCATTAACAGCTATATGAACGTCTTGCTGAACATCATAAGTAATGAAATCTTACATGTTAGGAACTACAGGAGTAAATAATGACAGATTTTTCATTTGTTGTTGAACAAAAATGTAACAATACTCCTATGTTTCCATCAAGATGAACCCTGTTTCTCCAGTGACTTGCTGTAAACAAAATTTGATAATGTTTAAGAATTAATATAGTCCACTTTTATTGCTTTTCTCTAAGAAAGTTACCCATGCATTTGCTTTAAATAATGCAGAACATAGTCGCATCAGTGTGACACCATATCGGTGTGATGAATTTGCAAAATGTACAAAATGTGATGAATCATTTGTCATTTTTGGGTTTGATGCAGTATTGCGGTGCGAGGAGAAATACAGAGATTGTGCGCTTTGATGGAATGATTACTGAAACATCCATAATATTAATGATGTTACTACAGCTGACACAGGGCTCCTCTTTGAAATTCAATTGTAAAGCAGGTCCAGGGAGGGATTCTCTTATTTAACTTCTCTCATTAATATTTCAGGAATATTGAAAATGCGTGAGAAATATTCACTTAGCTCGTGCCCTCTGGCATTTGATTTACTGCAGTACAACACAGCAGTTGCATTAGAATATTCATGCGTCTCCGTTCAGCTGTTGCATTATTGGCTTTTGATTGTGTTGCTGTTTGAAAGCTCCATTCAGCCCTTCTCAATGCCGCTGCCACCTACATCCAGCCAGACAAGGTAACAAAGACCCGGGTACTTTGCAATTCTCTCATTTGTCCTTCAAGTGGCTCACCATATTGACTTTGTCACAATCTCTTTTTTTCCTCACTGTTATTTTCAAATTGTTGGTCAAACCGAGCACAATTGCAAAGCAGACAGTTTTTCAATGCTCGCTCCATTCCGATTGATTACCAATAGCCTGACACCGAATTCAGTATCATTGCGTTCTCCTCTTTGGACTCGGCCTGACAACTCTCCCTTTTGATTTAAATATTCCACTGTTTTCTCCATTTGATTAACATAACAAACAGTGAAATCAATTAGATACAATCCTAACAGGCTTTGTTTTTGTGTGTGATATTATCTTTTTTTTTGCTGTCTCTGGTAGGGAGCGTTCAAAGATATTTTGGAAGAACTTTTTGCCTTTTGATGTTTGATTGGTAACAATATTGTTCTGTTCCAATTTTATTTAATTTGTTAAACTGGCAATTAGACAGTATAATATATGTTTTCATTTGTTGTGATTGAAATTTGTGGATGTTTCGCCAAATATCGATTCCATGAAGTTCAAAATTAACATTAAACGTCTGAAAGCATTACACCTTGTTTCTAATATTATTCACAAAAAAGCTGTAAATATCAGTATTTTGACTTTACGTTTGGAAGAAATGTCATAAATATTGTAGAATTCATTCATTCATTTTCTTTCGGCTTAGTCCCTTTATTCATCAGGGGTCGCCACAGCGGAATGAACCGCCAAATATTGTAGAATAGAACAGAAATTAAATTGCATTTCTTAATCATTTAATTTTAATTTATAATTTAATTAGTGATTGTTTTAGCAGTTTAAAGTTTTCTTACCAATTTTATTATTATACATGTTTTTATATAAATTAAGTGGAACAACAGAACAAACAATGAATTGTGAAGGATCTTTTAAATCAAAGTATGATAATAAAAAACAATTGTCTTTTCTAAACGTCAGCTTCGAAGCGTTCCCAGCATGTATCTGTTTGTGTGAGTCTCCCCCAAAAATGTGATGTGGATTTATACACCCATAAGAATTTGGCTTAAGTAACAACTATTCTGCTGGCTTAGCAAAGGTTACTTCAACCCTCTCTGGGATTAATCCGTCCCCCTACAGCGAAGCCTGTGCCGTAGGCCACAGCGCTGTTGGGTAGATGGCAACATTTTAGTTTTCTTCTTCCCTGCCTATTTTCTCCTTGGTGGCCATTTCCTACAGTAAATAAATTAGAAGGGGGAGTGAGCACCGAACGCCAAACACCCCAGACGCCTGCAGATGAGCTGGGCTACGGGTGACACCGAGGGTCCTCCAAACACCAGCACCTAACACTCTGACAGTATCTGAGGGAACGTGGGCGCCGCTAGATGGATGTGTACCTCCGACTTGGCCATTTCTGTGGAGAATGGCCGAGCTCCTTTGCCTAATGATGCCCCATCCATCCTGGGGGTGAGAGGGACCAGGGAGGATGGGTAACCTGCCTCTGATCACTCTTTATTTGGCAGTCAGCTCTCTGTTCACAGGGAACCCTCCGCAGCGCACATTAATATTATATATAGATACCCTTGTCAAGGATTTACATTCAGTGATCCGAAATCCAGCAGACAGGGAAATAAGGGGGGGTGTTGATTGATTGTGTAGGACGTTGGAGACCAGAGGAAAGAAAAAAAAAAGAGGGAAAACACAGGCTTAAATTTATCATGATGCCCCAAACATAATGCAAGCATGTTCTCTTTTATTACTGTACAGTGCAGTTGGTCCACCTTTTTTCCCAGACAAACTTGAGCAATAAATTATTGGGTTATTTCAGCATCAAGTAGCAAAGCAGAGCATTAGTTATTTTTCCAAGTACTGTAGTGCTTAATGTCTTTATTTATTTATTTTTATTTGTTAGTTTTTTATTCATTCATTCATTCATTCATTTAGTTAGTCTAGTTTAAATTTAGTTTCACTTTTGATTAGCTAATATTCACTGATATCTTTTAATGTTATCACACAAGCACCTTTCAACATGGCCGTCTATTGTTTTTGCCATCTTAAGTTGTTTGTTGTGATCTTGTCTTCTCTGATTTTTTTCTGTAAAAGAATAACCCGGTTCAGTGTTGACACCTTGGACAATGGACAATTATACTAGTTCTACAAAAATTATAACAAATTTGAATACATGCTATAGCCTAATGTTAGGCTGTTTACGGTTACAAAGATATTTATAGAAATCACACGAAGAGCAATGCTTTCAGTTTTAATACTCCGTGTCTTGTATGTGGACGGCCTTTGTTTAGTTTAGTGCAAGAATTTTTTTTTTTGTACTGTTAATTTTTAAATATCATTGTTATTACCAGTACCGGTATATATTGTGAGACCCCTAATCAACACAAAAAATTATACATATTTGTTTTATTTTAATCACAATTATCATCAAAACATATATTGTGACACTATTTATTTGAACTGTGGCAGGAGGCACTAGATTGCTTAACACTTTTCAAAGACAGATTTTCTAAAAAGCATCAATATGTTTTTTGGTTCAGACATAACTTTAGTCACTCAAGACAACCAGTTGTTGTCCTTTACTGTATCTCCATCTGATAAGTGAATAAGTGTGTCTGTGAGGAACACCAGGCACACGTCAGAGATCATTCTCTCTGGATCTTAGAGCTAAACCTCAGCTAATCACACTGCCATGCTGCATTAAATACATCCATCTCCTACTCCATATGATTGAGTAAGGCACTAATTAGGTGTGCTAGAGCAATATATAGATAATTTTGGTCACTTTGCTAGTTTCCAGGTCTTTATTGGCCGGGCTGAGTGGAGTTCTTCAATTAAAATGACAAAGCATTGAGGGCTTTGCTGATAAAATCATCAATAGTGGGGCATATGTTTTAAAGTCAAATTTGTGCTACATTATATACAATTACACAACTTTGTTAGTAATGATGTGCTGCATAGAATTGTTTAAGATGACAAAAGTGAGACAAATAACGCACCAACCTAAACTCATATAATAAATAAAAAACGTAAATAATCATTTGTAGTTTTGTCTTATATAATGCTGATACTATTCATCCATTTTGTCCTCAGAAATGTTCATTATTTAGTTATTTATTTTAGCAATGAATTATTTCATTTCTAAATAATGATTTAGAATGGATTTTCTAAATGATGATGATAATTATGATGATTAATATTAATTAGGCATCAAAATCTCTTGTTTTGATCGTACAGTAGCATTCAGAGACGTCTGTCATATGAGTTGACTGCTATCCTTAACCCGGCTGCGCTTCATATAGAAATGCATAATTCACCTTGAAGGGGTGGCTCTTTAAGTAATCTAATATTAAACTGAAGGTGTGAACAAGGAGGTGGAAAAATCAATATTATCTGATGTTGAGAGACTTCTAACTACCTACTGCAATTTTCCGCCTTGTTTGTGAGGACAATGTCATTGCTTATTTATGAATTGATTTTCATTTTAGCTTCCTGAGAGACAGTGTGCCTGGTTAATGCACGTCTCCATCTTTCAATTAAGCTTGAACTTTTTGCGTGTGAGTGTGTGTTGTGCCAGCCAATATAATGGCATAAAGAAAGACTTAATTGTCCTCGCTTCTAAGTGCTGCTTTATTCAGGTCGTTAAGCCATCGGTGCGGCTTCTCTTCCTGCTACTTATCCAGCGTTTCCTCTCCTTCCTCTCCTTTCTGGGCACCGCTATGTGCTTGTCTTTCAGCACTGGCAACCCAAACCTCACCAGTGTGTGTTCTCCTCCTGCCAAGTTGTTTCTTCTCAGTGAAAACAACGCCGACATTCCAGCCGCTGGGAGAAAAAGTAGGTGAAGTGGCCTGGCAGGCGCGCTGTGCTTCAATCAACCAATTAGATAATCAAGGGCTTTCACATTGTGCAGGCTGACAATCAACTCTGCCAATTAAAGAGCCGTCTGTGCGGCACGCGGCCCTCACGCACGGCCCATTACTGAGCTCTCGCTTTGGAGTGGGCCCGGCTGATCAAGAAAAATTATGCCCCTAATAACAGCGAAACGAAAGAAATTTGGACAAAACGACTCTCTGCATCACAGATTTTGTTTACTAGTGGGTAATTAATTCTCCACATATGTTGGGAACATCTGTCGCGATGACCTGCCATCGAATCAGCGAAACAACTGCTGTGCTGCTCCTCCTCAGGTCATTAGCACAACCATTCAAATTACTCTTCCTCGCTCTGCCTTGTCCAAAACTGCTTCCAACTTTATTTTTAAAGAGCCACCATCCTTCTTGCTTCCCACTCTCTCGCCGTCTTCTCGTGTTGTTTTCAGAAGCAGAGAGACTTGTGTTCTGTGAGATAGGGACATCATTTAAGCTGTTTAAAGAAGCATGTCAATATTTGTTTTATTATTATTATTATTATTATTATTATTATTATTATTATTATGTAACATTGATTTATAATAAATTATTTATTATATAATGTAGATATTACTAGTAATTAATGAATTATAATATTGATAAGAGTAATTATTACTATTATTATTTTATTATTATTATTATTATTATATAAAATTGATTTACAATAAATGAGTTATTATTTGGTGTAAATACAACTTGTAATTAATGTATTATTATTATTATTATTATTATTATTATTGTTATTATTATAATTATTATTATTGGATGCCATTTCAAGTTTTGAAATGTTTCTAAATGATTATTGATAACAATAATAGTACTAATAATAAGCACAGTTTTGTTTTTAAATGTGTGCAATTTCATGTATTTTGACTATAATGCCTTTTTGTAATTAACTACATTAATTCAAAAACATTTAAAGTGGACATTCAAAACGATGTGTGCACCAAAAAGAGGACTTTCACTTCAAATTGTAAATGCATGGCCACGATAGATTTTATTTAGATTACATCTTAATACTGTCTTGCAGAATTAAAAAAATAAATAAATGGAATTTCTGTTTAGTAATTCTATGAGATGGAAAGCAAATGTCATTTTCAGCCCCAACATTTCTTTGAATATAGGCCTTTTCTTGACATCTTGACTTGTGTTCAGGCCAATAAATCTATATATCAGAAAAAATGGCAAGTCAGCATAATCATGATCAAATAAGTGACTGTGGATGAACTGGGGTCTTGTAGCAAGAAGATGCAGAGATGGAGTTTGTGTAGAGAGGAATGCACTGACAAGAGCTCAATTAAAGAAAATGGCTTTGAGCAGCGGACTGAAAAGTGACAGGTCTTGGGCTGAGAGGAGCCTTTGAGCACAGAACACACAGACTAACAGCATTACACCACTGACCTTTCCCATGATGGACCATCCTCACATGGGAATAAGGAGCTTCTGCCCATAAAGTCTCATGAATTTCAGTAGCTTACTCTGAAAGATTGTCAAATACGGTCAAGAAGGAATAGAAATTCAGGATCTATGACTTGTTTTTAAGTGATCAAACTTGTGTGTGTGTGTGTGTGAGTTTTTTAACCTGGAGAACAGTAAAACTACCAAAAATAAATAACAAATGAAACCTTTTACAGCCAGGGTTTCCAGAGTCTTAAAACGTCTTAAATATACTGTTCTATGTCTTAAATTATGATTTTAAACAGGTCTTAATTTTGCTATGTTCATGTAACAGTACCTCTTAAACTTGATTTATACTTTCGCCTTCACATTTACAAATGGACACAACTATTATTATTTTTGATGCACTCATCATTGT
Source organism: Danio jaintianensis (assembly GCA_903798115.1). Taxonomy (NCBI): domain Eukaryota; kingdom Metazoa; phylum Chordata; class Actinopteri; order Cypriniformes; family Danionidae; genus Danio; species Danio jaintianensis. The sequence continues at coordinate 9,661,055 of CAIGQV010017386.1, forward strand.
ACTATTATTTGAAACAACAAGGTCCAACCTTGAGTAATTATCATCACAAAATATCAGTGCAGAAGTAGTTTGCATGTGAAATTGCTGAATGATTCATTTTAATATGTATAAACTAAATAGGTTGCAGATTTTATTACAGTATCTACACTACGAAGGAATCAAAATATCACATAATACCTATTAATAAAATTAATAATTGTGACAGCTATTTGAATGTAATGAATAAACTGAATAACAATATAATTTTGAATAAATATTTAAATTTAATCAAAGTTTTCTTAAAATGGGGCCTTTACCTTAATTAAACATGCTTATTTCTGCAATTGAAGGGTCATTTTAAAAATTTAAATGAATATTTTAGGTTACATTTTATATTTCCAAACAAATTGGGTGGTTAATGCAAAACTTGTTTTCTAATAAAAAAAAAAACATATTTTACAGAAAATGCCTTGGACTGAGGGACAAAATTGTCCAAATATAATTAGCTATGCTACAACTACAAATGATACCATTCTTAAAGGTCTTTAAGAACTCTTACATTTGAATTAAAATCTGCAGAAACCCTGTATTTAGTGTGCATTTAACAAGATTTCTATACATCTACATCTTGAAATGTAAAATTTGAATCCTAATAATAAAGTGAGATTTAGTAATAGAAACCTGATGCAAAAGAGTAAGTGACTTGACTTTTTTCTGTAGTCTTGTCTGGCTCTTTGGATAGTGTCAGAACGTTGTGAGTGGCCATGAGATGTCAGCGTGACAGGCAGCATCCTGAAGCCGCCAGCGCCTGTGCATGGCCACTGGGTTGACACATATGGCCGTTCCTGCACCCCGGGCCGGCCTCCCCGAAGAACACTTTGGAAGAGGGTGAGATTGTGGAGGAAGGTTGTGATAAGTTCGGATACCGTTGTGCCGGGAGGGAGGAGGTTTGAGTCTGGGCTGGAAATGAACACTGAGGTAGCAGCGGTCAAGGTGAGATGTCACTCATGATATCATCACAGGTCTTGACAGCTGATGAACCGCTGACAGATAAATGAGCCATGAAAGAAACCCCCAGTTCTTGTCTTATTTGTTATGTGTGTGTGTGTGTGTGTTTGGGCATGTGTCCCATTTCCCTCAGTTCGAATCGCTGAGGCCTGTGTTGATTAGGAGCTGGTGTGAGGAAATCCTTTCTCACAGTGAGCAGTTGTTGATTGGTTTAAGGCAGAGTTTACAGGCAAACCATCCAGATTTGATGACTTGTTTCTTTTTATTTCAAAAGTGTGAAATTGGATATTTCATTCTTTTGTTCTTTCTCTGTCCATGAGGCAAACATTTATTACACCTTCATTACTTCAAACTTTTCTAGTTTTTACAAACAACTAAGGCTTTGTTCGGTCAAAGTAATAAAAAAAAAATCTATCTGCTGTCTGCAATCCTGTTTTTCCAACTTGGATTTATCTGAAATGAATTTGTTTTTTTAAAGGCAGTTTCAGTTCAGTTCTGAATGGTGCACAATACTGACATTTATTTGATAAAAATACTATAAAGAACACTGTGAAACACCATTACAATTTAAAACCATTTTTATTGCAGTTTATTTTAATATCCTGAATTATCTGAAGCTTTACTTTGATATTCAGTGTAACATGATCCTTCCTTGTTCTAGTATGCTGACTTGAAACATTAGTATTTGTTCTTTGATGTACTGTACAGAAAGTTTGGTAACAATAAACATCACAGTTAATATTACATTTACTAATACATTATTAAAATCAAAAGTTGCATCCAAAAGTTGTAAAAGTTAATACTTATAATAGTGTTAAATGGATTTAAGCTGATATGAGCTATCAACAAGCAACTTTGTTTTTATTAACGATGGTATTTATCATGAACAACAATTAATAAATCCTGTAACAACTGTATTGCTCACTGATAAAAAAAAAAATTCTTAAAGTGAAAGATCAAAAGAACAGCATTCAATTTGAAATACAAATCTTTTTAGGATTGTTCATGTATTGTCACTTTTCTAACACTTGCTAGTAAAAGATACGGAAAGAAAGAATAACTACCAAGTTTGGCAGAACTTGAGAATGGGTACTTTAGAATGCATTCAAATCTTTGGTAAACTATTGGTTTAAAAACCATTAAGCATAATCTAAACCTACAGTATACTTGTCAGTATAAAGAGTAAAGAAAAGACGAAGAGCCAGTGAAGCTTTACCACTTACTAAATGTTTTTAAAGCCACAATGAAATGGAAGTAGTAAATGATGTTGTGATAGGCATCCAAGTATAACCAATTACCAAAACAACTGTTAGAGAGAGGGAAGGTGGATTGCAAAAAAGTCTGTAGTTTACACTGCAAGATTAAGTTATGATAACTAAATAAGATAAAAAAAACTTGTTAATTGTTCAAAATAATTTCTATAATAAGCACTTAGAAACTACATGAGGCAAATTTTTATTTCATGCCAACTTAGATACACCATAATGAGTATTGGAGTAGATCGCCAAGTAGCACGACACAAAATAAACGGCCCAACAGGGGTTAGAGTCATTAACCCTTCCACCCGGAGCCCTCTCAGACAGTGACAAACGCCCTCCCCTTTGTCCTCACCGCTGCCCAGAACAGCAAAACAACACTCGGCCAGACACGGCCAAAGAAGTCGCGAGTTTACTAAGTGGCAACAGCAGGAATTCCAAATCTGTCCCTGCTAATTTTATGTGGAATCAATTAAATCGTTTCGGGGGGCGGAGCGGAGGGGGAGCAAATCCCTCTACGTGATCTCATCTGTGCTTTAATGCAATTGTCCACTCTGAGCCATGCCGCACAGCACATAATAAAGTAATAAGGCTAATCTTGTTTCTCTGTCGCCTCTCCGGATCGACACGGCAGTTATTGTATTAGATCCGTAATGAGATTCTGCACTCCATCAACACGATGGTGCGCCAAGGGGGTGGATGCCTCTTTCCTCAGATAGAAATTTTGTCCATTTACATGCTATCATTAGTTTTATACAAATGTGCCCTTGAGCGCGCTGTACCTCTGCACTGCGCTCGTTTGCAAACACTTTACTTTGGCAGCAAATGATCATCGCTGCCTCTTTCCTTACACACACACATACACTGAGACCTCTTTCTTTTGGGAGGGATAGGTAAGCAGGACGAAAAAGACAAGGGCAAACAAGCTGTAGTGTGCTGTTCTACAGAGACAGCGTAATGTAATGTAAGCCCACAAACAGGCACAGAGACAGAGATATGCACTCCGGTGGGATGCACTCATCGGACAGGATATGAAAAGCACAACTTGAGGACGGAGCATATCTCAATCTTCTGACGCTAACATAACTAGACTATATGCAGCCAGCCTAGATATAGTGCAAGGGGGACCTTGCTGTGCTATTCAGAGCTCGGCAGAAAGGATTTTTTATTTTTTTATTCTAGCATGGCAGATTTATACTTGTCCTGCTACTGACCCTAAATTATGTCACATATTATTTTTCTTTGTGGTCAGTGTGCCAACCTAGAATTATATTATATTATATTATTCATTCATTCATTCATTTTCTTTTCGGCTTAGTCCCTTTATTAATCTGGGGTCGCCACAGCGGAATGAACCGCCAACTTATCCAGCATATATTTTACGCAGCGGATGCCCTTCCAGCTGCAACCCATCACTGGGAAACATCCACACACACTAATTCACACACATACACTATGGACAATTTAGCTTACCCAATTCACCTACACCACATGTCTTTGGACTTGTGGGGGAAACCGGAGCACCCGGAGGAAACCCACGCGAACACAGGGAGAACATGCAAACTCCACACAGAAACGCCAACTGACCCACCCGAGGCTCGAACCAGCGACCTTCTTGCTGTGAGGCGAACGTGCTACCCACTGTGCCACCGTGCAGCCTATATTATATTATATTATATTATATTATATTATATTATATTATATTATATTATATTATATTATATTATACTATATTATTTATAGGCCAACAGTACTGGGAAACATCCATACACACTCATTCACACACATACGGCCAATTTAGTTTATTCAATTCACCTATATCGCATGTCTTTGGACTGTGGGGGAAACCGGAGCACCCGGAGGAAACCTACGCCAACACAGGGAGAACATGCAAACTCCAGACAGAAATGCCAACTGACCCAGCCAGGACTCGAACCAGAGACCTTCTTGCTGTGAGGCGACAGTGCTAACCACTGAGCCACCGTGTCACCAATTATGGTTATATACAGGTGTTTTTAGACATAATTTGTGGGGAGCTTTTCTAACAACTCTCATAAGCATCAAACAATCTCAGCCTGAAGTGGGGAGTTTACTAATACATTTATCTAAGTCTACTCAGTGGGGAAAGAGATAAAAAAAAATCCCTCAAACATCATATCAGAGATAATATTTCATGGAATTAACGCTGAATATCTAATTATCACTTTATTTGAACAAAACAAGATTGCACTTAATAAGCAAATTATCATGATAATAAGCTGCCTGGATGGGAACCAATCTGAATATATTAGGTGGAAACATCTTTAGCCTCTGGAATAGGAAACTAAAGTGGGAAATTTTCAAAGATACAATTATTGCGCTCTTTGAGCCACTGGCAGATAAGAATCAATGGAAGCAAATGAGCGTGATCATATGACAAATGTTAAATGCATCATGCTCTGCTCATTGTGAGATGAAGGCACACTCGTGTGGTGGCGCTGATAACTTTGAAGGCATTTATAAAGGAGAACCGAGCTTTTGACTCGCGCTGTGGCGTGAAAATGAAGCCCTGCAAATGAGATGCTGTCTCTTTAAGACAAGGCTTCTAGTTCGACGAGGCGATAGATCATATCTAAAATAGAGTGTTTGCACTTGGTGCAGATGCCATCATTACTAACTACTTGCCACGGATCCTTGAAAGCTAAATCGTTTTGCGATGCATCATTGAGCATTTACTTGCCTCACCAGCAGATGGGTCCTTGTGGTCCATCTGTTGGAAGAGATGTCTTCAACAAGCCCCCTTCACCTTCAACCGAAGATGTTTGAATATTCATCCCATCAGAAGAGCTGCCTGGTGGGACTGGGGTCAGTGATGTGGTCCTTTTTTTTGGTCACCTCGGGTCAGTACATTTTGGACGCTGAGTGAGGGGTCTCGCACCTGGCCTGCTGCCTGCACATATATACACTGTTTGTGTTTATGGAGGAACAGATGAACATGTGGACGTGGGTGTATTAAAAAGAGAAAGGAGCAGGAACCATCGAGTCCCCTGGTAATTAAGGAGGCTGCATCTGTTAAAACATCACAGCTTAATGTGCTCATTAATTGTGTGCTATTTTGAATAGTTCATTAGAAGTATCTGGTCCAGGGGGGCATATTTCATACACAAAGACTTTGCTTAACTTGTGGCCTCAGCTTAACGCATTAACTGTTCACTTGTTTGGAAGTTAGAATATAAATATCAATATGCTATATATTTAATTATATTTAATGACACAGATAGGTATTGCTTCAATTCTGACTGAGCGTGCTATGTGATAAAAGATTTAAATTATATTGAGGGGTTTGTTTGCTTCAGTCTTTTTGGCTAGTAATCTTTATTCATGAGCAGCTATGTGTTTTTTTTGTGTGTTTAAGTTATGCCTTAAAGGTGCTGTATGTACGTTTTTGATTCTTCTAAAGCATAAAAATATGCTAAGTGAACATTCTTGTTTATCTGAAAAACAATGCTGAAGTCAGTTATTCTGCTTTGAAAATGTCTGTTAAGTGCCGGAACGCTGTCTTTGTTTTGGTTCTTTTAACCCCCCCCCACTGCCGCTTTAGCCAATTATATTTCAGCACCCCGGGTTGCCTTGGTGGAAAACAGCATATTTCATTCATTGAGTCAGAAAGGCTCTCAAAGCATGCGTCTGTGACCGAAATGCGACCTCCGGTGGACAGTAACAGACTCCAAAATGAGACGCAGATTCAGAGTTCCACATGAGATTATTAATTAGCAAATGCAGTGCAAATTGCAGTGATAAGCAATTTGCACCAGACACAACACGACAGAAATTTAAATACAGCCATTCAGAAGCACAGAATATGCACTCACCCATAAAATGGTAAGGTTTATAATCTAATTAAAACATATTAAACCTCTTTAACATTATATGTACATGCTGAATCATTGATATTTCATAACTTGGGTTGCACTAAGTCACAGTTCTAAAGTTCAATTTCAAACGGTTTATTGTATTTTCAAGATCTGAGGTAAATCTGCTGCTGCGTTCAGTAGTATGGCAATAAATGTCACGTAAAATGGCATTCAAACTCACATTATTAGCATTTAACACTGAATAAAGTACATGAGGTGTACCTGAGGTAAACATTGTCAGTTTATCCTGTTGTTCACCTGTGAGAAATAGAAGCCATTTGTAAAATAAAAATTTCAGGTGTTGGTTAGGACAAAAATATTTTTTCTATCGCGTGCCATTGCTTTTATTTAAAAACGGTTCAAAACAGCCTTACATCAGCCTTAGGCTCGATAATCAGGTACACTCACGTCAATCTGGCAACCTGCGCTTGCTTGGACCTGTTAGAGGAGGAGCGAGTAAAAATTTGTTTTGATCCAGGACTGCAATGCTTAGTTCAACCACTGGGTGTCAAACTTACATACTGCACCCGTAAAAGAGTGCACATGTATGTCGCCTCCATACTGAAATTTTGAATGGAAATTTTGAGTTTTCTGAGATGGGATAGTCAAGATTTAGTTGACATTATGAACAATGTCGAGAATAAAAAAGATTAGAGAACACTTAGTAGTGGAAATGAAATCAAAGCAGTGGAAAGATTAACAAAACCATTACCGAAAAAGCTGTCATGGTAAAGGCCTGCTACTGTATACTCACAATATTTGACTTAAATAAAAAAAAAAAATTCAAGTCATTATCATTTTTGTATAAGTTAGCATTTGTAAAACTCAGCATTTTAATCAACTGCAAAATCAGAATAACTAAAGCCTTCTGCTTAACCTGTGAAAGAACTGACTATTTCAATTGTAGTGTAATTACATTTATGCACAGATGTGGTGTTGTGTAAACCACATAACATCTTTTAAAAAAGAAACTGACTTATGCAATGAACACTGACACTGAAATCATGTGTGTGATGGATTGGTAGTTCATAAGTGTGGTCAGGAATATGAGTGCCAGTAGGTTTCAGAGGATTTCTGAAAGGATGACTGACTCTTTATGATCAGCCCTTCCGGAACATCACTATTTGAAGTCTCATCATTTATATGATTATAGAGCAGCGACAATAGACTGAACCCTTGACCCTCATTTTAGACAGCGTTGCATTATTCGCACCATAAGGCCTTTCAAAACTACTTCACTCTTCAGCGGTACAAAATTGATTTCTCCTCATGCCATTCATGCATTTCCATGTTGCATTACCCTGCGTCAAGCTCTTGCTTCAATACACGCTCGCTGTTTTACATAAGCCATTACTGTACGGTGTCACTTGTGTTTATTTCCAACACATGTCTGTGTTACATTGATATTTTGACACATACTTAGCGAGAGGAAGAGGGGGCTCAGATTGGGACACATCCTTTTCAGCTCCACCTGAACTGCTCTGTGCCCCACTGCCAATCTAATGAAGCTGTTATGGTGCGAAGACTGACAGGTTAATTATCTTTTATGAAAGTGGGACAAATTGAACTGTGTCTTTCCATCAGTTTTTGATAGATCAGAAGGCTGCCGGAGGTCCTGCGGCAGTACTCGAGTGAATCTCAGAGCTAATCCACTCTATTCTCCCTCCCTCACCCCTGAAAACTCCCAAGGAATGCATACACACATACTCTCGTTCTACACCTAGTGAGCTCCCTACCTAGAATGCATTTTTTAGAAATGAGTTCAACCATTTTCATGTTGTTACAAAGCTTTTTTTCTTCCGTGAATATCAAAAGAAGCCATGTACAATGATGATTACAAACAACAATGCAAAAACAATGCAAAAATGATTAAAAGTATATTAAAGGAATAAATGAATTGTGCCCTATTTTGTCGTCTTGAGTTTAAGTATGTCTTTCTTTATATAGTATCTTTGTATGAGAAAAGCTAAGAAATTGAAATTCAGTTTGAATTCACTGAGCTGTTCAACCATGTGAAAAATCATTTTTGTTAATCTGATGACTGAGGGGCAATACTAAATACAGGTATAAACAGACAGCCTTCTCCGCGCCTACTGTGACATAATTCTTAAACTTTATGGGATGTGTTGTTATAGCACACTATTTAGACAGGAAGTAAACATTTGTGTTTGTAATGACACTTTTGGTCAATGTTTTCTTGAACAGTCCTGATTCTAATATAAAAGCACAGCATTTCATCTGTCAGAGAAGAAATAAAAGCTGTATCATTTACTGCTGTTCCTTTCACTTTCATGCTGTATGTAAATTGTGCAAACTTATTTCAAAGTATTAGATGGAAAGATAAAAATGCCCTAACCCATACATATACTCGCCCATAAACAGGGTCAGTCACAATTGGCATTGTGAACCAAATCCCTCTGATTCATAAAGTTATTTTTACCTGTTTTGTCAACTGAATAAAATTGATAATTGATAAAGATTTATTGATTTAGAGCTGCTTTTCTCATATAGACCCAAGAACATATACAAGATATATATTAAGTTATTAGTCACATTTAATTATGTTTCACAAACATTTCTATTATATTACTTGAGAAGATTTTGAATAGATCACCTATTTCACAATTTGAAACTTGAAATCATTATATTGAAAGCATAACCAGCATTTGGTTCAGAATGAAATATTGATTTCATACATGGTACGTTCCAAAATGAAAATTCTGTCATCATTTACTCACCCCCACCAATACCTATACAATATTTTTAATAAACATTTTTTGAAATACAAAGGAAGATATTTTGAAATAGATCAAAGAAATGTCAGTCCCACTGTAAAATCTTTTCTTCAGATAAGCAATCATACCAACTAGATTAAACAGCTTGATTCAAATTGATACATTTTTAAAAATATTTGCTGAACATTTTAAAGCATCAGAGATTTGGGTGAATAGACTTGCAATGTAAGGACAGAAATCTCTTACATTTTAACAAAATATTTTCATTTATGTTTAGAAGACAAACAAAAGTCTTGTAGGTTTGGAACAACATGAGGGTGAGTAAATGAAGAAAACTAACTCTCAATGTGAAAATCAACTGATCCCAGAAACTACTTCAACAAGTGAAATGAGAGAAATGTTTATTAATTTCAACAACAGAGAAGCAGCTCTTAGTGCCATAAAGAGTCAAATTCACTTCATCCTCACTTTCAGCATTGGATATCATGATTCCTTCTACCCCTCCTATTTCATCCAGTCCACCTGACCCCTACATCTCACTCAGAAAACCCCCTCCTTCCTTAATTTCTCTCCCCCAGCTCCATCTCTCTCACATAGGCTGTGTCTTGATGCCCATATGTTACTTGACAGACTCGGACCAGGACATGATGACTATATTTAAATGTTGATGAGAGATGTGTTTGTAAATGGAGTGTTGTTTGGACGGGGAGGCTGGGGAGTTTGGTTCTGGCTGGCAGATGTCAAACAGCGAAGCGAGAGGGAGACGACTTGACAACTCTCTCAGTGGCAGGCCGGTAGACGGGCACCGAGGAAGTGGCCTTTTAGCCCTTCGCTGTGTGACACCTGACAGCAGAGTCCCATCTCATATCGCTGCACGGACAGCCTGGAGACATCACTTATGCTCATGTCTAAAATAAGGTGGGGAATAGGAATATGTTAATTAATCAGCGGTC
>CAIGQV010017386.1:9675878-9687605 GCA_903798115.1 Danio jaintianensis
ATATTGAGAGAAACTCTTGAGATATATCTGAACTATAAATAATAGTAAAAAGAGAAGTGCTGTGCTTCCCTCTCCTGTATTTAGAGGCAATGACCTCTGGGACTTTCAATGCACCCTTAATATCAAGAACACATCCGGGTTCTTCCATGCATCCTCTATACTTGCAGTCTTGAGTATTGGAATTGGCATTGCACAAGAACACAAGGTCACTTGATATATTTATACATAATTTGCTCAAAATATATAGAATTTTTGAGCAACATTAATTTACTGAGCAGTGACTCATGAAGTCCCTAGATAATTCACTGTTTTGTTTCACTAAGTAACCAACAAGTGGCTGTCTTATAAAGTGAGTCATTGAATTATGCACTCAAAAGATATATTAGATGCCATGCTCATTTTTGACAGCAATAATCTGACATTATTTAGATCTCAAACTTTCTCATTTTCACTCCACCGCTTAAATGATGCCACTAATGAAAGTTTTAACCAGTGAGGTTCAATTGACAGGTGTGTGACACAGTTACACTAAATAGTTATCAACTGTACTATGATAGTTAAGCAGCATGTTGTTCAGGAGATGCACACCAGTATAACAGTATACAGAACCAGCTCTTAAGTACTGAAGTCATACCTTCAACTTACTGTATATACAGCAATAACTAGTAATGTGAAGTGGTCATCGGTTGTTTTTATCAGCAGAGAAAAGCTTATATATATATATATACACATTATCACTATGACATCCAAATGACATTTTCACCCAGAAAATGCAGATGTGTATAATAGTTTTTTTTTTTCAGTTAGGCTGGTTCTCAGTATTGGTAGTAGATGCGTGTGGTGTCCCAATGGGAGCGTCTCTCTCTAGCTCTCCATAGCCCTGCTGTCTGCTTAGGTTAGTCTCTGACAGCTGGCCTGATTGATTCTCTGAGCAGAGCCAGGCAGGGGCACAGCCTCACGGTGAGCTGTACCTGTCCACCCTGCCATAGCCCGGGGTCACCGTTGGGCCCTGTGGTCATTCGGTGTGGGCCACAGCTGACACATCCCTCCACCACCCATTAGCATCATCTTTATTTCTTGTTATGTCAGGGCAAACACCTCAGCCAACTCATGTATCCTGACCATTAGTAATCCACTGCTGTCATGACCAGGCAGACACACAGGCCAATAGATGGTCAGTTTCTGAAGTCTGCTGCTCTGTGGCAGGAATGGGTGATATCTTATTGTTTATGATATACTGGTAAAAATTCTCCCCATGAAATGAATTAGTCATTAAAGATAAAACCTACAATCTGGAATCTGCCACTTTAACCTAGTAGTGGTTTGGTGGGGGCTGTATACATTAATTTATTCATTTATTTTCTTTTCGGCTTTGTCCCTTTATTAATCTGGGGTCGCCACAGCGGAATGAACCGCCAACTTATCCAGGATATGTTTTACGCAGCGGATGCCCTTCCAGCTGCAACCCATCACTGGGAAACATCCACACACACTCATTCACAGACATACACCACGGACAATTTAGCTTACCCAATTCACCTATACCACATGTTTTTGGACTTGTGGGGGAAACCGGAGCACCCGGAGGAAACCCACGCGAACACAGAACATGCAAACTCCCCACAGAAATGCCAACTGACCCAGCCGAGGCTCGAACCAGCGACCTTCTTGCTGTGAGGCGATTATGTTACCCACTGCGCCACCATGATGCCCCTGGGCTGTAAACAGTGCAACAAAAATGGTCTGTGCAATTAATAAATGTGTTATAGCAGCACACGTGCGATACAATTTTGCCTGATTACTGATTTACTGACAAACCTTTACTCCAATTTCACTTTGTAACATCGGTTGAGGATTTCACAGAATAAGGGAGAAATCATACTACTTTATAGTTTTCTGTACAGTGATGATAGGCTCTGTTGATTAGCATTGCATTATGTAAATACATTGTATTCTAATAAAAATACCCAGGATAGCTTAAAGAACACAGATAAACTAATACTGTGTATTGCCACAATCCTGTGTTTACTGTCTTCATATTTGATCAGTTTAAGAGTTTCTATCATCTTTCTACTCACTTATGTGATGCATATGTGGAGTTTATTTGTTAGGGCTCCCTCCAGCTTCCAGTATGAACAAAACATATATAACACCCTTTTTACATTTATTAAAACACAAAAAAACAGAAAAGAAAATACTTTTCTAAAGATTTATGAAATTATTCTCTCAGTGAATAATTTTGAATATTGTCAATTATGTTGTTATTGCAGTAAATACCAGAAAAAAAAGTGGCATAGTTTTAAGCCACCCATATACTATACGGGTGATCATACCAGCTTGAAAAGTCTTTCTTTGTTTTCTCTCAACCGCTTCTTAAAGGCACGTCAGCACATCCTATCTATCAATAATGCCTTGTCACTCAGATGGCTGACAATCGCCAGAGGTACAAAGCTGTCAATAGGCCTGTTTAAGACAGACACCTGTCTTTTTGTGATGTAGCAGGCAGAACAAATGCTTGTCAATACCTCTTGTGATCGGTATTCATCATCGCTTCGGCTGCTGGAGTCTATTTGGATTGGTTTGTGGAGATTCCTGTGTGTTTGGACTTCAAAGTGAAAACAAAAGGGCTTTTTGTAAGTGCCCTACAGAGGCAGAAATGGGCCAGCTATTTTATGCACAATAACATCACTGATTGCAACATTATGTAGTTTATCTTAGTCTGTGTATTTTGGAGGACCATGATATGTAGCTTTGAGATAACGCAGTAAGGTTAGTGTTATGATTAACTTATTGCTTATAGAGATTAGAGAGACAATACATGACCAAGAGAAAAAAAAAGTTCTTCCCATTATGGTAAATACTAGTTATCACTGTCGCTTGCTACAAACACCAAGTTTTTTGGTGATCACAGTTCAATCCATCAATCAATTATCAATCTAATAAGTTATTTAGTTAGCTTTTTGTTTTTGTCTTTTGCATTTTATTTATGATATACATTGACAATTTAATATTGTTTTAAGTATGTTTGTCATTTAGTCATAATCATAATAACACACCAAATTTACCAAATGTTCAAATTGTTAATATAATAAAAAATAGATTTTTTAAAAATCTGCAAAAACTGAGGAAATCCTGAAGAAAATTAGGCATTTTTTCCTGTATTTAAGATCATCACTTTTTTTTTTTTTGTATGGACCAGAGCAATTTATTTTGGCACAGATTTTGAGCATTATTATAACAAAAAAAAACTTTAATCTTTTATTATGGAAGATGGACAAATATTACAGACGGGTGAGGTTATCAGAAATTGACGCAAGCCCAATTCAAACTGATCACTCAAAGTGTTTGTATCTGCTAGGCCACATCTCCGACCACTAATCATCATTAACCCCAAGATTCAACATTTCCATACCACAAATCAAGCTTAACTGCGTTCTCAAGCTCTGACCCAGCCAAACGTCTTATGCAAGTAAAAACAGCGCACAATCAAAACACAGATTGATAACAGACCACAAACATCTGTTGCCGCTTGCAGCTGATGTTTGGAAACATATAAATCAATAGGATGATCAGTAAATCACACTCGGTTCTGTCACAATATTATGCATTAGTCTGAGGGAAGTCAGAGGGGCCGAGGCTTGCGTTGAAGCAGCATGAAATGCCTGCTCGTATATGCATGTGAAATGTAATTATGGAATCACCCAAGTGAGCTGTGCCACACATCTGCCACAGCATCTGGCGGGCATCTCATCTCCAGTCGCCCGCTCCATTCGCCGCTATTCAAATCCATGCCTACAAGCACATTAACGCAGATTACAAAGCGCTCAGTCTCTACTTAAGGTTCATTCTCCGCTCAGGGGACGATAGAGGAGATTTGTGTCTTTTAATTTTGCAGATTGCCGTGCGTTAGTCTCAAATGAGATGCATTTGCATGAAAGGCTGCAAACAGATTCCAGGTTTAAAAGATGGATGAAAGCTGATGTGTTACTGTAAATGGCAACAACTGATGCTCCTGTTTAGCTGTGTATTGAAGCAGACAAATTTAATTTTTTTTGCCTGAATTAGAAGTGAATGAAAATTAGGTTGATTGTTGATCATTAGTTTAAACTTTTAGGGTAATGAGATCATTAGCTTTTTAGTAGAGATAAAACATTGTAAAGTCTTGCTGCCTAATGTTTTTTTTTCTTTTTGTTGAATCAAAGGAACTTTTGTAACTTAAATCAAACTGAATAAAATATTAAATTAAACTTTGTGTAACTAAAAAAAAAAGGTTGAAATCTGATTAACTGATTCATTTTTATTAGTGACTTTGTCAAATAATTTTTTACAGTGAACGTTTTCCTCTCTCAAGCTGCTTATCAACATTTATTATTAATATTATTATTATTATTATTTTGAATTGCTGAAAATCTAATATTATGTATAATAAAATGTATAAAGACATGTCCAGGTCCCATTTCAGCCCAAAAATCTAAATGAATAGCATGTTGAATATATTTTTGTATTAATTGTTATGTTTTAAATAATAATTAAAAGAATTCAGGATTATCATAGTGTATACATACTGAAACATAAGATTGTAAACAATCTTAATAATAATTATTATTATAATAATAATAAACTATTATTATTATACATTTTACTCAGTGTTTATTATTATAGTTTCATTGTTTCATTTAATTATCACTTACATATTATTAAACATTTAAACAAATATCATGAAATAAATTAAATTAAACAATTAAAAATATGCCTTTTATTGCATTTTTATATTGTATCGCAACCTTATATGGTTTTATTTAATGATTATCACTTTTTTAAATGTATTTTATTTGTGTTTTATTCTAGCATTTTTCACTAAGCTGATGGTGGAACTTTTTCTTATGCACTTTTGACTGCTTTTGAGTTTCATACTATATTTACTATAGTTCAAAATTTATACAGACTCTCCAAGCTAATCATAAAGCAGTAGTAAAGCAGAAAGGCAGTGAGTGAGGGAGATGTGCTTCTTGTTGCAGTGAGTTAGGTGAGTCTGTTTGGGCTGGTCAGACAGGCAGGCAGGAGGCGAGCAACGCGGGCAGTGAGCCTGCAACTCTGACATGTCCTGCTGCGGCTCAGCGGTGAACTAAGACAGCCCATCACTTCACTGTCAGCACTCTGACCCCCTCACACACACCCCACCCTCCACGCCGGGACCCCCTCTCTTGTCAATGAGTGATGGCCTGAATGATGAGTCTGACCCCAAACCCCAGACCGACCCGGAGCCTCAGCAGCCTCACACCGTCATTCCCTCACAGCCAGAAACAATGAATGAATGATCGCTCGTTTGCTTCAAATAAGAACTTCAGCCAGGTTTACAGCTTACAGTCATGATGAATATCACAACTTTCACAAACAGGATGTTTTGTTGGAGCAATTCACTCGAAACTGTTTGATCTAGCATGAACAAATCAGATTCAAAATTCTATTTCTATTTCAGATTCAAATTTCTATTGACATTTGAGTTCTTCATAAATTAAAATTCAAGATAAAACCACAACATCATAGAGTAGATGGTAATCTGATCAAATAAATGTTTTACACCTAATCTAAACTTGACTTGTCAAAAAAGACAAATTCATATCTTAATGCTGCAATAGCTTCCATATTGTAATTAACATCTGAGAGGAAAAGAAGAAAATGAACAGGACTTGTTTCTGTGCAGCTGTTTGACTGGATTTAGGCAGTTGTTAAAAAAGAGAGAGTGGCAGGTCTTGTTAGGATGACTTTTTGGAGAAGTATGACATCATTCATAAGAGAAAAATGACAAGGTAAATAAAATAAACATGGATGAATTGTTCATTACATATAGTGAATTTTCATCTCATGCCGGTTATTGACAGTTTTTTGATTATTTGTTTTTAGTAATAAAAATGTATGAATGGTGAACGAAAGTGGATGGATGTTAGAGTATTGCTGCTTTGAATTTATTCTCTCTTTACAATTTTAATGCATTACTTAAAAAAACAGTATAGATTAGTCCTGTTAGTAATTGTATGAGAAAATAGGTGTCCTTTAAATAAATAAAACTACATTAATAAAAAACATGGCTTTTAAAAGTATATTGGGTAAATATTCATTTAATAATTGATTTAATTGAGAGTTTTGAGTTGATGGTCAAATGATTTTTGGGTATTTGTATATCCCCCTGATATTCCATATCTATTACACAATTCTGGCCAGGGAAAAAGTTTTTCCAGAGACAGAAGTATGAAGACAAGGCTTTTTTTTCATATTTTCGCTGTCTCTACTCATTAGTAGACTATATGGCTCTTCTTCATTCTCTCCCTCCTTCGTGGCTTCTCCTCTCTTCTGCATATGGCTTCACTCTGTGAAGAGGACGTCCCGCCGTCAGCGTGCCTCATTCTCTTCTCTTCGTGTTGGCTGAGATCCATGGTGGAACTGAAGCCAAGACCTGTCTAGAGAGCCCATCAAAAAGCACTCTCTGAGAGACCACACTCCGAGATCTGCTGCTTCTCTAGAGTTCTTCATTACTGTAAGTCTCATTATTGCATTATCTGATAAAAGAACACCAGATTAGATGAATAGGTCATACAACCCTAATTCAGAAAATGTGGGATATATTGCACAAATTAATTGAAATCAAGAATCTTTGATTTGTTATTCTCTTTAACTTATATTTTATTGACTAAAAAATAAAAGATCTCCAGTGTTTTTTACTTAAAACCACTTAAATGTATTTTGTAAAAAATAAATACATTTAGATTTGTATTGCTTTTACACAATAAAAAGTTGAAACAAAGTGAAAAAAAGTGAACAGGTTATAGAACATTCAAATTAAACAAAGCAGGAAGCTACGTTGAATATCAGTCTGCTGCAGCATCAAGAAATGTGACTTGAATATTTGTAACACAAGATTAAACTATTTGTCATTTCTATGGGTCAGAGCAAATCTCAGATAGTCAAAAAAGTCTGCAAATGTGTACTGGGTTCAGATGAGTCCACATTTCAACCTGTTTCTAGGAGAAATGGTTCCTACAGTGACTCGAGCGACAGATGCAAAAGAAAACGCCTGTCATGGTATGAGGTGCAGCAGAGCAAACGGTATGGGTGACTGTCATATGAGCTAATGTAGCATTGACATTAGGGCTGCATGATATTGGAAAAATGTGACATTTTGCGATATTTTGTTTTGTTGCGATTTATATTGCGATATGAATAGAAATTCACCAGATGATTTGAATAGCTGTATTTGGAAAGATTTCATTAATTTAGATCGTCTGGGGTGATTAAGTCTTTTTCTATGCAGTGCATCTGCATAAAATATAATAAATTACAAGCATATATAAGTACGAAGTTAAATAAACAATCAAACATAAAATAATATGACCATCATTATATATACAATGAAAATAATATTTAATAATATCTTTTATATTTTAATCCTTAATAAATAATGTAATCCTGCGATGTGACTATTGCGGACATTGCAATATCGATGCTCAAACGATATATTGTTCAGCCCTAATTAACATGGAGGTATACAATGAAATAGTACAAATACATATACAGCCATCAAGATGATGCCTTTCATGGGATGTCTATGAGGTATTATATCAAGTATCATTGCGCATGTGCTACAACAGTGTAATTTCATGCTTACAGCTTGAATGTGCTTGATTGGCCTTCCTACTGTCCAGATCTGTCTCCTATTGTATGGCCCATCTTGAAAAGGAGAAACAGACAATAATGACAACAGACTGTTGAGCAGTCTTGTCAGCTTGGGCAAAAAATATCAGTATACAATAATAACAGTATCCTCAAAACCCACAAAATTAAACATGACTCTGTCTCAACTTTTTGGGAGTGTATTATAGCCAAGGAAATCAAATTTGTTTATATTTACAGAACACAATTTAGTTGGTCAGTAAAAACACTAGAAATCTTTTCTGGAACAAATCACATTTGGTTGTATTCAAATAATTATGTAGAGAGAAAAACAAAAGGGCTTTGAAACTCTTTTAAAAACTGTGGAAAAGTGAAAGCTTTTCCATAAACCATCCCAAAGGCCATCTTTTGTGTCCCTCCATAAGCGTGTTAGCTCTGGGATATTGTGGCATGCCCATATGTCCGGTAGCCATAAGCGAGACATTGCTTTCCCACTGTGGGGTCAAATTTAGTGTTAAAACTGAGAGCAATCAGATCAGCCAACTAGGGCTTTTTCTAATCGGCCTGATGGAAAAGCGTCGTTTTTTCGGCAGCGGGTTGAGTTATTGTGAAGTGATGGACTACCTCGGACCAGGAGCAATCAAAGAGATAGCCCTTGCATCTCCAAATTACTGCTGCCCATGTCTCAGATTCATCAACAGGGTGCTGGTGGTGATGCCGGCCAGGAGGCTTTGTATTGGTTTGTAGGCCAACACACACACACACACACACACACACACACACACACACACACACACATATACACACACAATAGAAGAAGCACTCAGAATTATTTGTGGAAATGAAACCACTGTAGCAGGAGACTGGATCAGTGCCTTCACCTTTTCCCACTCACTGGAATTAAACTACATTTATTTTCTGTGGCAACAATGCATGGGGAATGATTCAAAACGACTGATTCCGGGAGCCATGCTATGTATGCGTTGATTGATGGAAGTGATGTAAGAATCTGCGCGTGACATCTGTAAGTGCGCAAACTAATGGAGGAATTTCATTAGTCTCTTTTCCAGGATCAAAAATCGTCGCTGTTAAAGAATTCTTTCATCAACGTGGCGGATATTGAGTGCAAAAAGCAATTGTGCGTTATACAAATAGCATGTAATTATGCTAAGAGGACGAGATGTTTTTAGTCTGAATGTTTTCTTCACCTCATCTCACCTTCGTACTTTGCTGAACCAGACAAACAAATGATGCATAATTGGATTTTTAATTTCATTTATTTATTGATTCTGTCTGTTTTCCATTCGGCTATCTCATACAATATTGCCGGCGTCGGAGTACAGTCGTCCAAACTTGTCAAAGACGTGGCAGGTGGTGAAGACCGTCTTGAAGGGCTGAAATGATAAGCACATTGATTGGATGTCAGCGATTTGAAAAAAAAAAAATGTTATACACTCAGCAGAGATGATGCAGTTATTACAGGTTTTCCCCCATTTACTTTTCTCACACACACAAATAAAAATACACATGCTTTCAAAGGGAGACATTAGTATTCAGAGCTTGCTCTTCTACATCTCAGGGAAATAAATAGAGTTGTCAGTTTAAGTATTACTGCATACATGTCTCTTTAGGAATAACTTTTGGGGGCAGATTTTATTCATCAAGGAATCATTTAAAACAGAAAAGTGACCTTATAGATATGTATAAATGTTACAGAATATTTCTATCTCAAATAAAGGCTGTTTTGTGAACTTTCTATTCATTAATCAAATATAAAATAAATCATGGTTTCCATAAAAAAATATGAACATTATCAACAGAGGGCGTCACGGTGGTGCAGTCGGTAGCACGTTCGCCTCACAGCAAGAAGGTCGCTGGTTCGAGCCTCGGCTGGGTCAGTTGGCGTTTCTGTGTGGAGTTTGCATGTTCTCCCCGTGTTCGCGTGGGTTTCCTCCGGGTGCTCCGGTTTCCCCCACAAGTCCAAAAACATGTGGTATAGGTGAATTGGGTTGGATAAATTGTCTGTAGTGTATGTGTGTGAATGAGTGTGTGTATGGATGTTTCCAAGTGGGTTGCAGCTGGAAGGGCATCCGCTGCGTAAAACATATGCTGGATAAGTTGGCGGTTCATTCCGCTGTGGCGACCCCAGATTAATAAAGGGACTAAGCCGAAAAGAAAATGAATGAATGAATGAATGAATTATCAACAGATCTGCATAATAGAATTAAGTCTGGAGTAATGACTGTTACATTTTCAAGAATATTCAAATATATAATAATATTTAGCTGTTATTTTAAATGGTAATAAGTTCAAATATGTTTTTAACAGTAGAGAACAGAAGAGACTTCCAAAAACAAACCAATAAAATGTACTGACTACAAAGGTCAAACGAAAATGTTTTAAATATTACACTTGCCAGAATGTTTTTCTTTACTTGAATTGCACTTTTTTCCAAAACAAATCTCTAAATATTCTTAAATCTAAAGCCGCGGTCACACTAAAACACACTTAAATGTCTAATCATCTTGTTTAATCCCGCCTCTTTTCAGAGCGCCATACTACTGAATTTCGTATGCTCAAACTCTAGTGTGACCGCGGCATCAGATCTGGTGGTAATAATCTTGTTTACTTTAGTATTAAAGAGCCCCTATTATGCATTAAAAAGGGTCATATTGTGGTTTTGGGGGTCTCCAACAACAGGCTGATATGCATGCAAGGTCAAAAAACACTTTCATTGTCTTGTAATATGCATTTATTTTTACCTAATTATCCCAGCGACTCCCATATGATTTGTTCAGCGATTCATTTGTTCCCAAACCCCTCCTTAGCGCGATGCTAATCTGCGCTGATTGGACCAATGACAGTCTGTTGCGATTGGTCCAGCGTTCAACACGAGAGAAACGCCCACCACGGCTTCAACAATATTGAAGTAGTCAGAGTGCAGAGTGTATGTGTGAGCATACATGCCAACACTCTCGTTTTTCCCAGGAGTCTCCTGTATATCAGACCCATCTCCCACCACCCTTCCGTTTTGTTATTTCTCCCGGAAAACTCCCGTAATTTCAATGCCAGTATTACTCCAGTATTACTCCACACAGCGGCAAAAGCTGAACTATTTTGAAACTT
Source organism: Danio jaintianensis (assembly GCA_903798115.1). Classification (NCBI taxonomy): domain Eukaryota; kingdom Metazoa; phylum Chordata; class Actinopteri; order Cypriniformes; family Danionidae; genus Danio; species Danio jaintianensis. The sequence goes on from CAIGQV010017386.1 coordinate 9,686,673, forward strand.
GACCGCTGCACGTGTGTAGGAAAAGCTGATGGTGGCCATAGCAACGACAAACGGCAGTGTAATGTGAGCTCACAAACGCATTTAAATCCATAAACAAAGCGGCACGCGCCGCGTTTTCAACGTGGCTTTAGATAAATAAGAGAATATAAAGACTTAACCAGATACAGTACAAGCGGTTACAAGTAACAAAACACAATTAAATACATAATTTGCAAGCTAGAGAAAACAAGGAGGCAACCATTTTAATCCCACTTACACTTGTGAAATAGAGGAAGAAACTGGTCCATGAACTGTGTATTGTAAAGTTCCTGTCAAGCTCTGCAAAGTCCCATACATCAATAGTCTTTTCTGATGCTTTAACAAACGAATCCCCCATTGTAAGCGTGTAGATTGCTGAAGCACTCGTCAGAAACACAGCACAAGGCCTGGGCTATAATGCTGAGGTATTTTTGCAAAAATAAACTTCAACCACTGACTCTTCACAGCCTCATCTTTGGGTAGGGAAAATAACACTAATTTTCCCTCACACCTCCAATAATATCCAGCTGAGCACAGCGTCTTCGCGACATGATTTAACCGGGGTCTGCTACAGTGTTTGTGTCAGTGTCTGTTTGTGGGCGGGGCCGGAGGTTTCAATTTTCCCGGGATTGCGTGCGCAACAAATGGTTTAAGTTTCGTATCCACGTCACGCCAAAACGGCTAAAGACTCGTTATCAAGACGATTCATTAGAAGCACTAAGAGTCGACTCTTTTATATATCAATCAATAGTTTTAAACACGGTGCACTTTCAAATTTAAGCCTTAGGTGGATATTTCACTTCACTTAGAGCTGTGGTACACACTACATGGAAGGTCATTTTCAAAAACCCATAATAGGGGCTCTTTAAAATTATATTCTTTATTACTAGCTTAATTGTCTTTTTCCCCCCATAA